>JAPDEL010000032.1:0-305354 GCA_027569095.1 Aspergillus conjunctus | reverse complement strand
TAGCTAGATTTAATGAAAAATGCGTGTTTTGGTGGTTGTGAATACCTTCAAGTTTTCGACCGTGGCCGAATTCGATGGGGGTGCGCAGGTCGGTTGGGTGCGCAGCTCGGGTGTGGATTACGTTAACATGTTCGGCCCGATGTTACTACGTTGGTAGTTGAGCTCCTTACTGGGGGCTTAAGGTAGGTTCGTCCTTTTGCGGTTCAACACGGAGCCACCAGCCATCAGCCAATCAGACAAACAGTTTATCAAATCATCAAGATGCCCTCTGAATTGATACATCAGGCGCCACATCCGCGCCGAGAAATAATGCTTGACGGGAAAAAAAAGGAAAGAAAAAGAAAAAAGAAAATGTAAGAAAAGAACTAGTGGGCCCAACGGAGGAATTGACGTAGTCAGGATCTTGTCTACACAGTATCTATTGCCGTTGATCCATGGGATGCATGATAATCAATGCAGGGGAAAAAATAAGTTGCAGTGTGACAGGCTCCACCAAAGGCTGTCCCACCTCCTGACTTCCTGTAGAAATTTGATAGGAGGAAAGACATTTGTACTTTTTGTTCAGATTAGGAAGGTTCTCCTTTTTTGAAGCGCTGTGTAGAGTATCTGTATTGAAGCCCGGTGCCGGATACAGATCACATCTAGAGTTCGGCCTCAACCAAGTCAACAAACCATTTATGTCTACTAGCACTTTCTAATACATACTAGGTACCGACTACCTGAGTACAATTTTCAATGAAACGACAGGTCTCATTGGTTTGAGCAGTTGATGTGTATAACCCTCGATTCAACTGTTGGGGACGGAGGCTTTATGGGGACTTTAATAGATCTGAAGAAACCACATTGATTTCCTAAATATGAGGTCCACTGAATTATCTGTCCGTATACGTTGTAACTTGTTTCTCATTAGTTTCGCGGTTTTCCGGACACTATTTGGAGAAAGTACCCAAGGGATGGAGTAC
Organism: Aspergillus conjunctus; assembly: GCA_027569095.1. Classification (NCBI taxonomy): domain Eukaryota; kingdom Fungi; phylum Ascomycota; class Eurotiomycetes; order Eurotiales; family Aspergillaceae; genus Aspergillus; species Aspergillus conjunctus. The sequence goes on along the minus strand of JAPDEL010000032.1, from coordinate 304,392 downwards.
GGGTATCAAAATGATATCTCCAAGATGGTTGGGCTTTAACCTTCCTATTCAGGGGAAAATCTCATTCTCAAGGTAAATTCTGTATCATGAAAACTGGGCCTCAAAGTGAGGATCCGAGTTAGAGGACGTCGAGAGCATTTGATTGCCCTGTTAGGAGGTCAAGCAATAATGAAATGCTTTCGAAATGGCTGGCCCTGAAACTCAGCCACATGCTCACATTAAAGAGAGGGGAGCTTGAATTGCTTCACAGTGGCCTTGACAGGAAATGTGTTCCTGTCAATCACATCATTGAATAGCACTGTTGGAACAAGGTTTAAGCAGGTACTTGTTACTGCCAGAAGCATTTGTTTCATGTCTTGTGGGATCTTCAGGCATTTAAATAATTCTGGGGACCAATCCACCTCCTAAAGATCAGTGGCCGCACATTCTCTGTAAAAAAAAGAAATAAGGCTAAAATAGTTTACATGGGGCAACAGATGGCACATGGCATTAACACTCTCAGACCCAATTATTAATCTTAACATAGATATTATCTATGACTACTAAACTTGCACTATAACACAATGACAACTGGTACCTGGGTGATCATGACCAGGCAGTGAGTGCAGTCTAAAGTGAATTATCAAGCAACCCAACCAAGCCAAGGCTCATGGTCAGCACAAGTCTTTTAACTCAAAAGGGGCCCACATAATTATCCCCAGCAATTTGAGCCTCAAAAGTCTCCTGTTCCTGGTGAAAGGCAGGCTCAGTACTACATTGCTCTGCTGTTTGCCTGTCTAGCAGAATTATATATTATCTGTCAGACTCATCATGAAAGGTATTAATTGCTTGTAACAACTCCCTGCATTTTCTGTTAAAAAAGATCTTTATCAAGCCCTTTTTCCATTGCCCAGTCACAGTCATGATAAAGCTTCTCCCAAGCTCTCTATTTATTAATTTTGCTTCATATGCCAGAGTGACCAGGTTGGGTCTTCTTAGATTGCTGAGCAGCAGCACGAGGGTCAGTAGGAAAGCGAGCGCCGCCAGGAAAGATATTCTGGAAGAGGATTGGATTTTTCTTAATTTTATGTTGTGAAGGCTGGACATTGTTAGGATTAAAAAGTAAAATGTATTCAACATTATGATATTTTTAAAGAATTTTCGTGAAATCCCTACATGGTTAAGAGGGATAATCTTGCCAGTTCTTTTGATTTAGATGGTATTACTATATTATGGTTTCTAAGATAGTGATTAGCAAGAATTTAATTAAAAGCTTAGGGTAAACACATGATCATGATTATTATATAACACATTTATATTATAGAATGCAGGAAATGTCAGTTAGAGTATATGTGATAGGAAAAGTCCCTGCTTATTCTTGTTAGTATGATCTACTCATTGCAGGGACTCTAGCATCTTGTAACTAATAGCTAATTTATATTACTTTAGATAATTAACCAGCTTTGCATGAGGGATTAGTTTTATTTCTTTATTATTATATCCCCGAACCGCTTTATTTCTAATTGCAGGGAGAGTTTAAACCAGATCAATAATCTCAGGCTCAAAACCAAGCCTCTGAAACTGCACAAAATTGGTACCAAGACCATGAGGGGGGAGTAAAACATCTGTAGAAGAGATATAATGTGCTTTGATAAATAGAGTGAACAATTCGGTGAGCCCATTTATTAGGCACTTGTGCTTCTCGCGAATTGCATACATGGCTTAATTTTCAGGAGGACGCGCGAGCTGGTGGTCGCAAGTGTATCAAAAGTGGCGGGGTCTTTGTACATTGAGGAGCATTACAATAGGCAGATGACAGAAAGTTGGAGACGTTCGAGTAAACTTGGCTGTAAAGTATGCCATTAGATTGATAATCTCTGCATCTTCAACCTCACAATGTAGCCTCGGCGGTTACATCGTGATTTCTGCTACACCATGGTTAATTCAAGGGTTACAATTCTTGATGCCTGCGGCATCACTGGGGCCCTGTGGCTCTGCAGGATTAAATGCTGTTCAAATTAATGTTGAATATAAATAATCAATTGAATACATGACATAACTTACAGTTCCTGCTGCGGGCCATGGCTCGGATCATTCAAACCATGGCAGTTCTTAGAATCCCTTGGTCCTAGCGCTTCCCTCTGAGGGACTTTGTCCCACTCACCTGCTATTTGCCTGCAGAGTAACATGAAGGCACTTACTACCCAGTTAACCAGAATTACGGCGCGTTAGAATTGTGTCCTACTCTGGGGCAAGTGACGGTTGCGAAGGCTAACGAGCTCGGCCTTGGCGATTGAGCACAATTCAAGTCAATGAATACATCTGCTGACTTCTCTTTATTTATTCATGTCTCCTATTTGTTATTTTTACTCTTTTGTTTTTTGTTTCTTGCTTCATAATAACGCGGGTTTTCAATGCCTTCTCAAAGCTTTACTGTAGGAGCCCAAAGCCAGGTTAAATATAGTTGATCGAATAAAGCACCCAAACAGATATAAGGAATTATTGGCAATTTGTCTATTTCTTCAAGCAACTCCGGGCAGCATCTTGATTATTGCCATGTCTATCTAAATTATTTTATGCTTACTACAGCACACTAGCACTATATCTGTGCTGGTTATTAAGTACCTAATATATCTATATCTTGTCACATCTGATCTGATCTGGCGGAAACCAATGAAATCTACCCGTCCTAACTTTATTATATTCGGAGGGAGTGTCCGGTTAGAATGCTTAACCTAGGCGTATTTATGTGAGGAAGACATGCCCAGCTCAAAGTCTCAAGATCACGAGTTCCCATGGCTGCGCTTTGTCCAAACTTGGAAATCGGTAGATGCTGCCAGGACAGGCCAAGGAGAACTGCCCATTGACTTGGATCGACACGGAACCATGATGAACCGTGCATGACGTCGAAATTTGGCTCCATATTTCCTAAAAAGGTTACGATCCTCCAGAATAGGGAGTTCTCCTTTTTCCTTTTGATCATCATCTCTTTTTTTATTTTTGATTTTTTGAAAATGAGAAGGCCTGTGTCTTGCCACCGGTTGGAAGGAGAAAAAGGGGGAGAAGGATCCATCGAAGGCATGAAGAATAATCTAGCGAACGATTGCGTGGGCACTAGGTTCGGAATTGGATTGGGCGACGATGATTATTACAGTGTACCTTTCGCTCCACCAGCTGTTGGATGGGTCCACTAAGGCCGAACCATCTCAGTCATAGCCACAGGTTCCATATCTCGAACAGAGGCTGGAAAGAGGTGCAGCAGGCACAAGCCACGCCGTGTTATCCTCTCAAGTCAACCAAGGCACCAGAGTGATGATGAGAAGAGCAGTTTGTGTTGTGACTATTTTTCATGGTCGCGCTAATTCATTATTTGATTTAATCAACCGTGGCTCCTGAATGGAGCAGGCTACGGTATTTCCTTAAAATTGTTGTCTTCTTATAATTTGAATGTTTTAATTATAGAACCATGCATGTGTCTCTCTTTTATTATATTTCGTGTTAGAATTATGGGGACGTATAGGATAATGGAGTGGCTTGGGTATCCAGTCCTAATTACCACAAATCTTGGAAAGGGGGGAACCAACCTTGGAGAGAACTCACCACCATCAACAGACTTTCAGTAGGGCTATTCAATCATTCCGAACCATCCATTCATATTATCGCACGACTTCATGCTTCGAGTCAGGTTCAATCAGATCGCGCCAATGTACATTTGGGTCCGGGGGCTCCGTTCCAACCTTTTTGCTGTCTTGGGCGTCATAACGTCGCATTGCCCGATGTAGACGTCATCCGGAACCGTCATGGATGGGGGGAAGAGAGCGAAGAACCCCTCTTCGCCGCGTCTTTCTTTTTATCGTCGAGTCCTCCTCATAAACAGAATTTGATATAATAATATTATATATGTGGTGTATGAATATCTTCACATGGAATGCTCTCTATTTCCCATGCGTGAATGATTCGCGGCGCTGTCATCGAGAGTAATTAATACATTCCCAGAAGATCTTCTCATGCCTGTTTCCCCTAGCCTGGTGGAGACCCATATTTGATACCCCCAAAAGTCGCATTCTGATCGCCTTGATTGTTTTTTGACTATTACTTTTATTATATTACCGGGTCCCACTGCTACTACTGCCGTCGCTCCTGTTACTCTCCTGACAGCGAGGACACTACCTAACTACTACTATACAGTTGCCACTATAGGAGAAACCCCCCCGCAAACAGAACAGTTCGCTCCAGACCATCTGAGAACTAATTTCCTCTCCCCGTTCGCCTGGTAACCAACCACCTTGAGAATTATTAAGAGAACAGAAAAAAGGGTCACTTCTCTCCTATTTTGCCGTCTTCATTTTGCATTATATTCTTCTATTCCCCTTCTCTTCGGCATTTTGCCTCCACATCTGCGCTCCCCTCCCCATCCTCTTATCTTTGCTTGGATTGATTGGACGCGATCGATATCGTCATCCGTCGGGCTTGGTCTGCACCGCCCTGCTAGGTACTCCTGCTTTCGCCCCCTCTCCACAACGTCATCTTCGCCATGGCCACCGCTGTACGGTCGCAAACGCCTGTACAGGATGCACATGGATCGATACCACAACCTCCGGAATCCGTTTTGTCAGGTCGAGGCTACGGTGTACGTTCAGGCTCCAGGCCTAACTCATATGCGGGCGGCAGTACCGGGTACAACATCAATCACGGAGCAGCCGTCGAACCATCACCTCTAGCCCACTACGGACGCTTCCACGAAGAATTTGATACCCGTAGCTCGCGCGCTTCGTTCGATAGCCCCTCAGGTGTGCAACGCTCCGCGTCTCAGATGTCCAACGCCCGCTCCGCAACTCCAACCAGATCCAGCACCCTCAAGAAGAAATCGTCTCTGAGCAAAAAGGGCAGCATGCGCCGCAGCGGCAGTCGGAGGAGTATGCGCGCAGGCAGTGTTAGAAGCCTGGTCCTAGGCGATAAGGAAAAATATGCATCCGATGGAGAGGAAGACACCAATAGCGCCTTTCATATCCCTATCCCCACGAGTGGGAGCCCGACGGAAGTTCTCGCAAATCGCTTCCAGGGTAAGTTTTTCATTTATTCCAAAGTATTTGTCTCGAAAGCCCCATTTTCGCTAATTCATATCATAAAGCGTGGCGTAAGATCCTCAAGGATCTGATCATCTTTTTCAAAGAGCTCCAGAAATCATACGATGCCCGATCAAAATTATACCTATCTTCATCGAATATTATAAACAACACAAGTTTCCCCCCGACATTCCTTAAGTCCGGTGGCCTCGGGGATGCGACCGAAATCCTAGGCGATTTCCACAAACAGGCATACTTGGAAGCCAACAAAGCGGCCGAGGTGGAAAGTGAGGTGATTAACCAGCTCGTGGGACTCCGAAATGATCTACAGAAGAAGACCAAGGAAATTAGAGCTTTATCCGGGGATTTCCGCAACTCTGTTGACAAAGAGGTCGAAGCCACACGCAAGTCAGTCAGGCATTTACATGAAGCCTTAGGGCTGGTTGATACCGACCCTTCAGCCACGTCAGGGAAAGGAGATCCTTTCATCGTCCGCCTGAGCGTGGATAAGCAACTTGAAAGGCAGCTCGAAGAAGAGAACTACTTACATAGAGTATGTCTATCATCTTCCCCTTGGTATCTTTCTAGAGTCAACTTCGTACTAATTTCCATCCCCAGGCGTTCTTGAATCTGGAAAACTCTGGCCGCGAACTCGAGTCCATTGTTGTTAGTGAGATTCAGAAGGCCTACAACGCCTATGCTAGCATCCTGAGGCGGGAAGCAGAGGAAACCCTGAGTACCGCAGATAAGCTTCGGGCGGGGCCCATTTCGATGCCGCACGATTACGAATGGAATTCATTTATCACGAACACGGATGAATTGGTGGATCCACGGGTTCCTCTGCGCGATCTACAAAACATCACGTACCCAGGAAAGGATCACCCTGCGGCAGTGGAAGTCAGATCAGGGATGCTGGAACGAAAAAGCAAATATCTCAAAAGCTATACTCCTGGCTGGTAAGTTGTCTTCTCGACTGTGTTGCTGAGTGTGGATTAAGCATATCTAACCCAAAGCAGGTATGTTTTGTCGCCGACTCATCTGCATGAATTCAAGTCAGCAGATAGGGTTGCATGGCAGACGCCAGTGATGTCATTGTACCTTCCTGAGCAGAAGCTTGGATCTCATTCTCAACCGGATTCAACGTCACACAAGTTCATGCTCAAAGGTCGACAAACCGGGACCATGCACCGTGGCCACTCTTGGGTGTTTAGGGCTGAATCGTACGAGACCATGATGGCATGGTACGAGGACATCGAAGGTCTCATTTCCAAGACTGGAGAAGCCCGGAATGCCTATGTTAGGCGACATGTCCGTAGTGTGAGCGGCGCGAGTTTTAAAACAGCATCGGGGAGCAGTGATGGTGTCATGGATGAGGATGAAGCTGACCGGACGCCGTACTCTGCAGGATCCGTGATCCTGACCCAGGAACGCCCAACGTCCCAACCCCGCCAGGCGGGTGGCAGGTTTCCAAGTGATGTGCAAATCGACCGCCATGCGCACGCCCCACTATCACCATCAAGCGGAGAGAGCTCTGGGGAGAAAGATATACTAGCTGCTGCTGGTTCGCTCACGGATGCCGGGCCTTTGGTCGGCGCGAGCAACCGTTCCGTGTCGGACCGGGGAGATCTAGATTCACATCTAAATCAGAATCGGGTCAAAAATTTTACTCCCGAGGGGCCCACGCCAATCCCCACAGAGCGACATGACAGTTATTCCGGGAACTGGATGGGTTCACCTGAGGTTGCTAGTCGCAACAAGCAACAAATGGCTTATCAAGAGACTCCTGTCTATAACAGAAAAGCATTCGAGTCCAACAGCAGCAGCATTTCAAATGCTTTTTATGTCGCCGGAATCGGGGCCACAGCTTCAACTCATGACCCATCCCGTCAGAGGAACCGCGGGGAGAGCGCGTCGACGGCACCAACATCTTCGAATGTGACTGATCACACTCACAACACCATTCCCACGTCGATCGATGAGAACTTGGACTCCGATGGCAGCGCACTGAAGCCAATTTACGCGGTTGCTCTCAACGACCCCTCGACGTCGGCAGCAGCCTCAGGGTCGGCTCTCCCCAACGGCGTGCCCACTCCAGTAAATGAAACTCTTAAGCGGCCTCAGCCTCAGTCTAAGAATAGTGTCTCTACAATCGAGCTCCAAATTCCAGGTCATTATCCGGGGACACATGCTGCTGCTTGAATTGTGGGCTTGATAGGTTTAGGACTCAGGATTTCCCCTCGAATGGGGACTTTCACTGTCCAAATCTTTTATTTCCTTTGTAAATATCATGGTTTTCTTTTGTTTTCCCTTCCTATTTGGGGGTTTCTTTTTTGCTTTCTGTTGGATGATTTCTCTCACGACTCCAGAATGAGCAGGAATTGGACATGATTTGTCCAAAAGAATCTCAAGTCCATCGAAGGAACTCGGCGTCTTGGTAATGATACCAGCGATCGATCTATTCTTGTTGATTTTTTTTTATTTCGCTTCAGTGTATCATATTTTTCCCTTTTTTTTTCTTTTGTCACCTCGTGGAATACTTGGGTTTGGTTACTGGATGGATTTTCAAGGCAGAATACACGATGATAGCTGCTGCTCTGATTTTATATAGATGACGAACACGTTATGATCTATGTCTATTTTATCTTCGAGTATAGTATCAGTCCACTATCCTCTATGTAGATGTGTACATGTAAAAGCTCAAAACCTCCCTTATATACAGTAAGTATGATAAAACGCCAATGGCTTAACACCTGAGGCATAAACTAAACCAACCTCGAAACTCCCCAGTTGAACCTTTGCATCACCACATTCCATCATCCTCGTCCGAACCCCTCTAACAAAATCTACAAAGAATCTTATCTCCCTAGCTAGCTACATAAAACACCCTCTCTCACCAAGTAAGTAACTCCTCCAAAACCTCCCTCCCACCCTTCTTCAGATACCTCACCTTCGCAACTTTCCCTTCATGACACGTACTCGACAGCACCTGCACACGCGCACACTCAGGTATATCAGGCGGCACATACACTGTTATCCCTCCCCTCTGAATCCCCGCCGCATTTTCTTCAATCTCCACGATCCGAGCCGCCACTCGGGCTGAGAGACGGGAGTCCCGGATACCTTCTCGTCGGTTACAGAGTGCCATCAGCTCCACAGCGCGGTGCCGGATGACCGAATGGCGTGATCGGGTCGCGCAGATCCAGAGAGGGGGAATGATTCCCGGTGGGACGCAGAAGAGCGGCGGGGTTGGCTTGGGGGGTTTGGGGGTGAGGGTGGGGTAGGGGCGGGTTGACATCGCATTCACTTTTGCTTCTTCTGTTGTGTCTGGGGTTGGCAGGCGTGTTGAAGGAGGAGGAGGTATGTCGTGAGGTGCTTGTGGGGGGGTGGTGGTGGTGATGGTAGTGGGATCGAGCAGACTCTCAACGAGGGTGAGTATGGCGAGGAAATCGGCTGTGTGTGTATCCCAGTGCATCTGGGATGAGAGCCATTCGGCCTGCAGGAAGAGCTCGAGGACGAGACGCCATAGCTTCATCTTCCGAATGATTTCTTCTTCTCTGGGTGGTTTTTGTTTGACTTTTCTGGTCGGGGAGGAGGAAGAGGAAGAGTCGTTGTGTTCGAGGAATCGGTAAAAGGCGAGAGACCAAGTGGAGAATTCGCCCTGCATTTCGAGATGTTGTGCCTGGAGCTGAGCCTCGATATACGGTTGGTCGGGGTCGTTCTCTAGAAGGTGTTCTGCGACGGCTAAGAGCCTGAGGAATCGATTATACAGGAGATCAAATCCATATTTGACCTTCTCGATGGTAGGTGGGTGGCCTGTCCAGTCGTTTCGCATCAAGGTACCAGGTTGGTGGAACTCCACGGGGAAGGAGTCTCCTCCATCTATCTCTAAGATCTGGTTTTCTAGAGCTGCGAAAAGAGCCTCGCTTATCCCCCTAGGTAGGTATGTCGTCTGTTTTTGACTGCTGGCTGGGGTGAACTGATGCTGGAGAATCTTTAGCCCTGAAGTTACATGTTTAATTGCAGTGCCAAAATGCCCTTGGAGGCATTCAAAACAGAAAAATAAAAGGCAAGCAACCAGGATTACATCAGGAATATTCCCAGATCTCGGTTTAGACAGGCTCAAAAGGCTGTTGATGGCAGCATTGTACTGTTGAAGTGCATACTGGGCCCCCCTGCTTTGCAGGACGCCACAATCATCATCTAAACCAGACAAAAACGCCATGTGCAACGATCCAACGGCCTTTGCCGCCAATCGGATGGTAGGATCATGATGCATAGCAAACCGCAGGTAAAGACTAATCTCAAGGTCAAAGCACGCGGCAGTCTGGACATGGAAGAACTCCACAGCTTGATATTCCTCAGGGCTGGCCTGTTCGGGCACTATGGATAGTCGTATCGGGCGGGTCACCCCCGGGGAGTGTTGGATGAATTGGAGGATATGATTCGCACTAGATGTCGAACTAGAACTCTCGCCTGCAAATGGGAAACCTTCGCATTTGCGGCCGGTCGATTGGCATCTGTTACAGCATGGCCGAGTCTCGTCACACTTCACCCGCCGAACCCTGGGGCGTTTGGTATGAATTTTAAGCCAATTTAGGTTGTAGAGTAAGAATCCTGACGTGCCGGCAGGTAAGGCATCCAGTTCTCGACCGAGCCCTCAGGGACTTTGTCTTGCTCTCCTTATTTGGTTGACTCATTGCACTATTCCGTCCTCTACTTGGACCGGCAAGTTGGGGGAAATGAGGTCAAACATAAGCGGCATCATTAACCTAGGACAGACGCGATTCAGCTGTGATAGGTATTGCAAACTCAACATAGCACGCCCCTTCACCGCGACTAGGTAGACAAGCTGAAAAGTGATGAAGAAAAAAGTATCAGTACAGGGACTTGGAGTGGATCTTGGCCCCCAGCTTAAAATACCCTGACCACCTCTAAGCCTGCATCTGGTAAGCGTTAACGAACCGGCCAGTCACAATCAGGCAACTTAGCAAGTCTCCGCCCCCCAAGCCATCGTCTCCAACATCAACGAGGCTTATACTGTGCTCGGGGATTGGCCTGTTCGCTTCGTCAGAGAAGTCGTTGGCTTCAACCTCGATATCGGTGCCTAAGCTCTAGAAGAAAATCACCACCGGACATGTCAAAATGAACTTCAAAACTATAAAAGCACACGAAAACCCACCGTCTCAGAATGTCGAGAATCAATTACTTGCATTACAATAACCCTTTATACTCCGCACCCACTGCACAATGTTCGCAAAATCTCTTCTCACTCTCCACACCTTGACACTGCTACAAAGCTGCTCTGATGCCGCCTTCATCACCACTGATTCTACGACCGTCACCTCTCATCTCAACCTCGTGCGCAGGAGAGACACCCCCGTCAAGCTCAGCCGTCGAGACAATTATGCAGCAACTAACCTAACACAAGATGAGGTGTGTCTGCTGTTTTACTCCCTCAAAGTAACAATCAATGTCTGACGACCAAAGGGCTTCTGGTTCGCCAACGTTGACATCGGAGATTCCAAAAGCCTCTCTCTATTAATCGACACCGGATCGTCCGATTTAATCCTCAATCCGGGAAATTACAAGCAGGGAAGCTCCGGCAAAGACCTCCACACCTCATTCACCAACTCCTACGGAACGACTAACAGCGATGGCTCGGGATCGGGCTCGGTACGTACCTTATCCATATATAACCCAGCACAGCAAACCCAATCCTAACCATAAGACTCCAAAAATCAGCTATCCGGCCCCCTGTATTCAGATATAGTCACCTACGCCGGCCTCAGCGTTCGACAAACAATCGGCGAAGTCAACGAGACTATAGTCCCCCACGATGGCCTAGCAGGTTTCGCAGGCGTCGACGTCGCCCAATTCCCTAACAACTCCTCCCCTTTCTTCCACACCCTGTGTTGCCAGGCGAACCTCCCCGAATGCCGATTCGGGATGGTCCTAGGCAAAGACACCGGCGTGCAGGTTCTCGGCGAGCTCGACACTACTCTGTTTGAGGGCGACCTCGTCACTACCAAGGTTGTCCAGGAGTGGGCGGCGTACGGTGACCTAGCGGTTAACGGCGACATCATTGCAACAGATCTACCCATTGAACTAGATAGTGGGACGGCGACGATAGTCGGGTGAGTCTTCCCCACACCACCACCTCCTCCTCCCACCTCATTATTCCCTACACAAATTCTTAGAATTTAGGTATGTGTGTATGTATACTAATCTATATAAACCAGCCCAACTGACGACGTCCTCGCCCTCTTCAAAGCAACAAACATCACCGCAGTCCGCTCCCCATTCCCAGATGCCGATGGCCACGACACCATAACCGGTTACTTCCCCTGCGACCAACCCCCAACAGTTGGTTTCAGTTTCCCCTCTCAGTCCGACATTGCCGCCACCAAAAGCAACACCACCACCGCATCTCTCGTCAGCAAGAAATCCGAGATCTTCAATCTTGCCGGCGAGAGCTGGATTCTGGCGGATAACGGGGACAATAATTGTACGGCTGTTGTCTCTGGGTATACGTTTCCAGCTATGCCGAGTTTGTGGGTTGTTGGGCAAGGTATGACTTGTTCATTTTCATTGTTTGTTAACCTCTACGTCTCTCTCTCTGTTATTAGGGCAGGGTTGTGTGGGCGGGGTTAGACTTAAATGAAGAGAACGGCTAATTCTGAGTGATTTGTAGTCTTCTTTCAGGATCTTTATATTGATCATAATGTTGATCAAGGGACCGTGGGGTTTGCCTATCAGAAGGGCAAGAGCCCTTCATCTGCGAACAGTGGCGATAGCCAGGAAGACGATACACCAGAGAATTCTGCTATATCGTTCCGGCAGCAACTGTCGCTCTGGCCGGTATTGATCATCGCTGCGGCCTGGGTTTGGTATTAGTGATTATTGGCGCTTTTAGCAGTTTATATACTACAGAATCATTTCCCGAAATTCATCTCTATTAATAAGCTCAATCTTACAATTTCTACCTCTCCAGGGCCAACAGCTTTGTGTCGTGGGATACAAATCAGCCACTAGTCAAACAATTTCAAAGCAAGGCAAAAGACTCGATTTGTTCCCACAGCAGCCTGACCGCCCGAGAAAAATTGCAAAATGAATAAAAGAAGAAGAGAAGTAGCGTATAGACCGCAACGAATACATTTAAAAAAAAAAGAATAAAGAGCAATGTCACAGCATAAATGCCTATTTCCCTGTCATCCCACAAGCCCAGAGTACTTCGCAGACTTTTGACCATCGAGGCAAAAAAGAAAACAGGAATACCCTAATATTACATGATCTGGTCCTGCGTGATTCCGCCAGCCGCGTCGGAGTCGTCCATCATGTCGCCTGGAGCAGTACCGGGAGTCATGTACTTGACAAAGGTTATACCCAGAGGGCGGCCACCATATTGATAACCGGTAAACTTGGCTGCAAGATATTAGAATAAAAAAAAGAAACAAGGGGTAAGATTGATGGTTGAATCGTACCAATTGCAGTCTCCGCTGTGTCGGGACTGTCAAACTGGACCACACCCGTTCCACGAGAGCGGCCATTGGGTTCGTACTGAATCTCAGCGCGATCAACCTTTCCGATAGTCGAGAAAAGGTCCACCAGATCTTCATTGCATGTAGACCAGGGCAGCTATCGCATGTTAGTTCATCTGTTCTAGTCGAGTACTTGCTGGGCAATTTTGAACTCACATTGCGCACGTAAATAACGGATCCTTTATCACCCCCAGAAGTCGCAAAGTCCGTAAATGGGTTAGGAGGCACCGAGGCCACATTCTCGAAGCCAGGTCCACCAGGTGCGCCAGCAGGACCACCAAAGCCGCCGCCGTAGCCGCCTCGGAAGCCACCTCCAAAACCGCCACGACCTCCACCAAAGCCTCCACGTCCGCCAAACCCACCGCGGCCAAAACCACCACCGAAACCGCCACGGCCACCCATGCCCATTCCAGGGCCGGCAAACCGATCCTCCCGGACTTCCAATGTACGGCCTTGCCAATCATATCCGTTAAACTGCTGAATAGCGTTACGGGCATCATCGGGAGATTCAAATGCAACTATTCCAGTGCCCTTGGGGCGGCCAGTTGCGTCAGTATGGACATCGGCGCGGATAACACCACCTTGCTGAGCTGTAGCAAATTCCAGGGTTAACATCAGGTCGCTTTCTTTGTTCAAGGGGGGGAGAGACAGCAGGAGACAGCGAAGGCTGTGCAAAAAAGTCCTGACATCCTGAGCTTACCTGCTTGGCGGAAAAGATCCTTCAAATCTTGCCAGCCAACATTAAAAGGAAGCTACAGATTGGGTGGTTAGTATGTATACCTTGCCGCTTACCGCATTGTATCAAGGATATAAAAGAGGAAGCACAACAAACATACATTGGAGATGTAAAGTTGTCTTCCTCCAGCACCAGCGCCAGCACCACCGCCGCCGTAACCAAATCCGCCGCGGCCGCCTCCGCCAAAGTCACCACGGGCAGGGCCACCCGTGAAACGAGGCTCGGGTTCTCGGTCCTTGTGATCGGGTCATGTTAGCAATCCTTGGTCCAGAACGGGGAAATCAGAAGGATAAAACGCAAAATACCTCGCGCACGTAGACTAGTCGTCCCATAAGATTCTGGTTACTGAGCGTGGTTACTGCATTTTGTGCTTGCTCCCTGGTCGCGTATTCCACAATCCTGCCCAAATGTGTTAGCCTCGCGAGAAGGGACATCACAAGAGAAAGTTATGAGGTACTCACCCGCATCCCTACATTGTTCCCGGACAGCCAGGCCCAGCCCGTCAACCCAAACAGTCCATGCAAAACGAACCAACGGGGATGAGAAAGAAACCAGAAAGAAAAAGAAAGAAAGAAAAAAACAGTCACACTACGCATTGGCGCCCACCTTCGACATTCCATTTGGAAGAAGCAAGACGTCGGCAAAGATAACTTCTCCAGCTGTAAAAACGGCGCGGAAAGACATTCCCCCCTCCAAAGTCAGCCACGAATTCCAATCCCACGAAGCTCATCGCACTTCCGACACGATATGACCCTGCTCACCCTGTCTCATAAAATCTTTAAGATGATGCCACTTGACATCGTAGGAAAGGTTCCCAACATAGACTCGACGGTCTTGTTGGGATGATTCGCGTACGGATTGCATCATCTGCTCTTTGGCGACTGCTCGATCCTCAAACGACCTGGGGGGTGGTGGGTAGCTGCCGCGCCCACTGTATCCGGAACCTGAATGACCTCCTGACGCGCCTTGAGCAGTACTCATAGGAGAACGGGAACGGCGATCACTGCGGCGGTATTCGTCACGGCTGCGAGATCGACTGCGTGGCGAATAAGAGCGGCGGCTTCGTCGAGGGCTGCGAGATCGACGACGGGGAGATCGAGACCTCTCACGCTGCGCGTGGTCAGTATGGTAGTCACTCGGAGACATGGACGACGGGATGAGGAGAATAAGAAAAGAAAGGGCGCGGGAAAGGAAAAAAAAGTATATGACAAATATTTAAAACTCAAAAGGAAAATTAAAGAGCAGGACGAATTGATTCAATAAGAATGACTTGGGAGTTGCGACGACCTCGAGAAGGAACCTTGGAAGGTGCACGACCGAGTTTCGGAGGGAGGTCTGGTCATGTGACCCAAAACTGGGGCGGGCGGGAGGTTCGCGGTTTGCCCAAAGTACCTTCTCAGGGCGACCCGAAGGAGCACGAGAGGACCCGGTGGGTAGGGCGCGCATCCGAACGGCCCTAGCGCGGAGGCCCCAGAAAGTATGGTATGGGGAATAATTATCGGGAAAGAACAACAGCCGATCAAAAAGCAGCGGATTTTCCGAGGGGGAGAGTAGCTAGGGATGAAGTTGAGAGAGTACAAATTCGGAGGACTGGACCGCCATATCCACATCCTCGTCACTCGGCTCAAAACCCATCACCGGGAAAGGACATGAAGCGCAGGAAATGTTTCATTCCCATGATAGGGAAACAACGACCGGAAAAAATGGGAACAGCAAAAGCCACACATCACTTGAGAACTAAATGAAGGGGACTCGAAAAAAAGGGCAACATACCTGATACGGTCGATAAACGTCGGCTGAAGTTCGCTTTAAGTGTAAGCCACAGGTCTAGTTGCGTTCCAACACGAAGCAACGGGACAGCAATAATAATAGAAAAACAATGGAAATAAAAGAATAAGAATAGTTCAAACACACACACACCACACCACACACGGGCACAGAGAGAGGGAGGGGAGGGGACGGAGAAAGGGGAGAAGGAAGGGTAGAAAAGAAGGAAACGAGATAAAGGAGGACAATAGCGGGGGAAGGGGAAATGGAAACTAGGGAAAAACAAAACACAACTTAAAGCTGTGTAGTTCAGGCTGTGTGTCTGACAGACAGCTCGGACAGGATGCACGCCACGGTGTGATTGGTGTTCCCGTAGGAATCCGAGATGCAGCGCTCTGTCTGGCCGGCAGCTGGTGCGGTTGCAAAGTACCTAAGAATAAGAAGGAGGGGAGAGAATGGATGGACCGCGAAGTGTAGAGCAGGGGACAGACAAGAGCCAAGTGGTATGCAAGGGTAATTATAAGGATAGGACGATCGAAGACTGATGGAAGGGGATGAAAGCTGGATATGATGCTTTGTAATAAGCGATGGCCACTTTATCAAAGGAACCATATCCTATTTTTTTCGAGGGAGGGAGAGGGGAGGTGATGAGTGCTTGGGACATGCAGAAGGGGAGCGAGAATGCAGTAGGTACAGTAGCCAAGACTAATGGGTGGAAAAGGTAAAAAAGAGGGGGAAGGAGGGGGCAGGAATGGTCTGAAGGAATAATAATAAGGGAAATAAATAATCAGGAAATAATAAAAACAGGAAAATAAATAAAATAATAATGATAATAATAGGGAGAAGTAAGTAGGTGGGGAGGAAATAAGGCTGGGGAATGGAGAACCAAGGATGCAGGCCCAGGTCCAAAGTAAAAAGTGGAAAGGTAAATCGAATATCAAAACAAAGTAATTATGAGTGGCCATCCGGGGACCCTGGGGGGGTAGGATGGAGGCCTGGAGGCAACTGTGCCAATGGCACGGTGATGGAGAGTTATGGTGTTGTAGTTGTGGTGGTGACGATGAGGACAAAAGAATACCAGGAAGAAGCAAAACAAGAACACGCTGTGGGAATAACGAATTGACGGAGGAATCACCCACCCATGATTATGGAGAAGTGGTCGCAAAGTTAGAATTATCGTGGTCTGTCAAGTTAAGATCGAAAAGGGAAAGAAGAGAGGGAAGAAGAGGGGAACCGATGAGGTGAGGATATTATTATTGTTATTATTGCAGCTTGCTTGACGGACAGAGCTAGAGAGGTGGTCTGGATCCTTTTCCGAGGCGGAGAAAGTCTATCTGTCTGTGTCCGAGTTGTCAGTCTCAGTCGCAGGCTCGGTCTCTCTCTCCTCAGTGTCGGCGTTGTTTGGATGGGGGGAGGATAGAAAGGACAGGTTGGAAGTGGTACTAAGGGACTGTTAGTTCACTATTCGACATGCCAGCCAAGTCTGTTGTGAATCAATCCAATTGGAGCTAAGATGGAGACGCATCCAAACGAACCTTAGAAGGAGGGAGGAGAAACAAGAAATCAGAACTTTGAGTTCTCAGAAAGAAACAGCAGTTGAAACTGAAATATTTATTATTGCTCTTGTATTATTCCTGACAGGGATGAAGGGGGAGGATTTCTTGGATTTCCCCCGGAAACTGTGGATTTACTCACCCTGTCAGATCAGATCATCAACAACAAGACGGCGTCTGGCTAGTAGTGGGGAATAACCCGGCAAATTATCCAATGCTAGAAAGGTCAACGAAGGGGAGATGCCCAGTGGAATTGGAGGATGAAAGGGAAGGGAAGAGGGAGAAAAGAAGAAGAGGAGGCAGACAGATGGGGAAAAGGCAAAATAATAACATACAGAACTCCACCCTGACTATTGTTTTATGACAGATAAGAATAATGGAAAGGAAACAAACACTCCTGCCGTCATCCGATATTCAGTCTCTCTCATTTTGAGGTATTTTCCTGCCTAGGTATATTTTGCACCTCCTCTGGGAAAAACAACGCTAACTATCATCAACCCATCATCACCAGATTTAGGCGAATAAGAGGCATCAATTGAACATGCGGTATTAAGAACGGGGGTCTGAGACTAAGGGATGCACAACATCCCTTGTGTTATTGATTGGTTTCTTTTGATGAAATAAATATTAATGCTGCCACTCAAGTCAAAGAGAATAAGACCAACCAATTTCTATTCACCTCGCAATTTTTATAGACAGAAGTATCTAGGTAATGACCTCTGGCTTGGGTTGGTTAGTCCGAATCTCGTGTTGAAAAGTACTACATCCAACAGCTCCCTGATTCGAAGCCCGGAAATGATTTCCCAAAATAAAGCATATCAATCAGACGGCTCTGAGTATTCACCCGGCGTATTCAAGGGAAATATTTCTAAAGACCGGGGAAATAGTCTCGAGAATGGCCTGGATAATTCCGAATCTATACCATCCCATCCGATGGCCCCAACCCCCAGCTTCATATGAGGTAGTAAGAAGCTCGACAACGAACAACAATAATAAAGCACCCCAAGGTAGTTTCTTTATTCAATTATGAATTGCAGATATTACTCTACCGCGAAGAAGATAAAACCTAAAAGTAACGCTTATCCCTTGTGAAGCTGTCATGCTCCCCATTCCGATTCTTGGCCCCGCTTAGGCCACCGCTTATACCCACCCAAAAACTCGTCGCATCAACTTCAATTCTCCAACCAATTCAGTCACCAGATTCACAACCAACCACCACCATGGCACGCCCTTTCCTCCTCCCTCTCTCCCGACAAAACCTCCCCTTTCTCTCCTTCTCCTCCTGTACCGCGCGACGATCCCTCCTCACATCCCTCTCCTCATATCGCCGCCACCCATCAACACTTCCCCGAAACCTTCGGGCATCTCCTTCTCCCTCCGCAACCCAACCTCGCCTTTACCACTCGCAGCACCACCCCGACCCCCCACCACACGAATACACCAACTCGCAAACGACCATCCTCTCTGCCGCTCTTCATCATGTCCCCCGTCACGGCTTCACCCGCGACGCGCTGACCCTCGGCGCCCGCGACGTCGGCTTCCTCGACGTCTCCGTGCAGCTGTTTCCCCGCGGCGAATTCGACCTCATTCTCTTCTGGCTCGCCAGTCGACGGGGTCTGCTCCGAGCCGCCGTCGAAAACGGGTTATTCCGAAAGAATAACGCCGAGTCATCCTCTGTTGATGAGAAAATTAAAACGCTTATCATGGACAGGTTGCGGATGAATTCTGAGATTAAGCATCAATGGCAGGATGTTTGTTCCCCTCCTCCTCAACCCTTTTATCAATACATCAAATAAGACAAACGGCATGAGAAAATAAACCAGATAAAGAAAGAAAAAAAAAAGCTAATATCAATTTTTTGAAAACAAAAAGGCCCTAGCTCTCATGTCACTCCCATCAAATATACCTCTCTCCCTCTCAGAACTTCACTCCCTCTCATCCGACATCCTCAATCTAGCCGGCGACACCTCCGTCGATGCATCCTGGTACACGAAACGAATCTCCGTTTCCGCCATCTACGCCTCCGCCGAGGTCGTCATGACCCGCGACTCGACTCCCGATCTCGCCGAAACGGCCGAATTCGTCGATCGTCGCGTCGAAGATAGCAAGATGATCGGCGAGAAGCTGAGCGGGGCGAAACAGTGTCTGGGATTTATCGGGTCGACTGCTGTTGGTTTGGGGAGGAGTTGGGGGTTGAAGATCTAACCTCATCAATTTCTTTAGAAAGATGGATGCACATTTGTGAGATGGGTGTGTTGTATTTTTATTGTCGACCTTCCCCCCCCCCCCCCTTTTGTTCTTTAGAATTCCGATTATTATGTCCTGTATAATTACATGAATTTTTATCCACACTTTTTTTTTCGGTTGAGTTCTCTCAACTTTTTATATGTAAAAAAAAAACTCCCCATTAACCGTACAGTCTTTCACGGGCCTTTCTATCCTTGATCCGCTGCTCCAATCGATGTATCCACCCGTGGGGTCCAAGGAGTTCGCGCACTGCTTTGCGATTCTGTGGCAGATCCCACCAGGGCTCCCGAGCCGGCAGAGTCCGATGGCTGCGTTTCTGCCGCCAGTACAGCTTCAAGTCCTCCTCACGTTGGCGGACAAGGGCATTGAGCATTCCGCACGTTTGCCGGTCCGGCTCGACTCCCGTTACCTCCATCTCATGGAGTAATGACACCACCCCGGGCATATCGTGGCATCCGCGCCAGTAGAAATAGATCAGCTCGTTGTAAAGCGCCGTCGAGCTTCCCAGCACAGAAGACTCCCGTCCGAAGGAACTGATCGTGGACCGGAACTGTCGGATCAATTGGGAATCCGGGAAGTGCAGGTTCAGAAGACGGAATGCAGTCAGGAGCATTTTGGGGTACAGCGCCGTCACGACCGCTTCGATTGGGACAGACACGGGGACCGCGAGCGGGCAGGGGGGACTAGGGGTTGCCGTCTCGCCAGTCCGTGGGGGTTTGGTCTGCCCTAGAATGGAAGCCTCTTCTGCAGTACGACCCTTGAGATGTTGAACCAAGGAGAAAATTCTCTCCTGACAGAATTTCCAGATGGCGCCCGGTTGATCGCGCCGGTCGATAGCCGCGCGTAGATCGGTTTCAATTCTCATAGCTTCTCGTTGCACTACAAGCTCAATTGCCCGTGCGGGAGATATTTTGTCACTATCCAAGAGCTTCGTTAGGTCCTCATCAGTAAACGTCAAGGTCCGTAGCTTCTCCTGGACCATGGCATCGTCCTTTGATGTTGTACTGGCGCCTTCCATTCCTGGCGTTGCGGAACCAGAAGGACGATTTTGGCGTCTTCTCATGTCCTGGAGTACGGAGTCAAATATGGCGGAGATTTGAGCCATGTCTTTCTGGTTCGGGTTCTTGGGTCTCGACATTTTTCCGTGATGGGTTGGTTGGGAGGGCTCAGCCGGTAGCGCTGACTCTGGTATGTCCTGCTTCCCAGCTCCAAGTCGTTGGAGGATCTCTCCAAATATTTGTTTCTCGCTTTGGGTCATGGAATGTGGCTTGGGGGCTTTTCGGAGTGGTGACACGCCGCCGGCTCGTCGATGGAGGTAGCTCTTGCGTTGTGGGCGAGCCGGTTCGCTCAGAAAAGGGTCTGCGTCAGTGTGTTCATGGTCCCGGTCCAGCTCATCATGTTCTGTCCGAGTTTGATCTTCCGCTCGGGAGTGGGAAAAATCGGGTTTCCACGTGGAATATGAACAACATTGTTGGGAATGCAATGGCTGTTGAGCAGCAGCCATAAGAGTGCGAGTTTGGTAAAGAAAAGGAGTAAGGGAATTGCGAGTAGCGTGCGCCAGTAGAAGGCTGGAAATTCGAGGCGGAACACTCATCTTAACCTGGCTACCTGATTGTGGCCATCAGACGTCCGTTTCTGCCTGGAACTTGCTTACTCTCTTTCGTGTCGGCGATGCGAAAATTACTGGAGGTAATTGAGGCTAATGATAATTCCAGAATTAGGCTATCGGCACGTGATCACGCGGCTGCCTGCACGCGTTTTCTTTCTGGTTTGCGCGACGGGCGATGAGGGAGAATGACAGCGCTCAAACCAGATTCCAGCTCAGTCATTTGTCTACTGGGCTAGAAGTTGCAGCGGAGCTTTCTTGGTGCAATTGTTAGCCACTTACTTGCATTATGGGCGAAGAGATCTCCGAATTCGAGAAGCAACGTCTTGCGAACATCGCGGAACGCGATGCGTTGCTTAAGAAGCTGAGCCTGGATGCACAATCCACGGGTCTTTTCACCCCTAAGATATCTAAGGGGTTATCCGGAGATCAGGCAAAATCAAAGAAGAAACCTACCCCGAAAAGGATCAAGAAGGAAGAAGCAGCCCCAATACCACGCCGGACTTCCTCGCGCCTGAGGGGCATTGCGGCCGATAGCGAAGTTGCGAAACGCAAGGCCGATCAGGAATATGAGATTGCGCAACAGGCGGAGCGTGCAAAGAGGGTCCGAAAGTCGGATTCGTTTTCGCTAAATGATATCTTCATTTCGGGTCAGAAGCTCAGTGGAGATGCTTTGATCGGGGTAGACGTGGTCACAAAGGGAGTTGCAGTACCATACCAGCGCACCTTTGGCGACGATGATATTAAGACAACAAAGGATAGTGACCTGAAAGTTTTGAGGAAGGAGATGAGTGGATTGAATCTCTGGGAGCCTTGGGAGCCTAACCGTACGATCTCTCTCTTTTCCCCTCCAGGCCATAAAGCACGGTCTGTACTAACAAAAAAAATCTAAACAGGCATTAAGTTGACACCCGAGCGAGTTTACTCCATGACATTCCACCCGTCCGAGAACAAGCCCTTGATATTTGCAGGTGACAAGATGGGCCACTTGGGAATCCTCGACGCATCCCAGGAAAAGCCAACATCGGCGACAGCGGATGAAGGCGCAGACGAAGACGAAGACGACGACCCCGACCCAGTGCTCACTACCCTCAAACCACACACTCGCACCATCAGTTGTATGATGATACACCCCTCGAAGCCTACACACCTATACACAGCTAGCTACGACAGCTCCATCCGCGAAATGGATCTCGAGAAAACAACCTCCGTCGAAAAGTACGCACCTCAATCCACATCAGAGGACGTCCCTATATCTGGTCTAGATATGGCCGCGGAGGACCCCAACACTCTCTACTGGACGACCCTAGAGGGCGAATTTGGCCGGTACGACATGCGTACCAAACGTGACAAGGAGACAATTGCAACCTGGCAGCTCTCCGAGAAGAAAATTGGCGGCTTTTCGCTCTACCAAACACAACCCCATTACCTCTCCACAGCCAGCCTTGACCGGACAATGCGTATTTGGGATCTCCGGAAACTCTCCCACACCCACCCAACCCCCGTCGGCGAGCATACAAGCCGACTGTCAGTCTCCCACGCGGCCTTCAATACTGCAGGTCAAGTTGCAACATCATCCTACGACGACACCCTTAAGATATACGACTTGAACTCCAAGGGACTCGCATCCTGGAAACCCGGCCATAAACTTTCAGAAAACGAAATGAAACCCGACACGGTAGTCCGGCATAACTGCCAAACCGGACGCTGGGTGACAATGTACGTTCCCCCGTCATCCCCCCTTCTACTTCTCTTTCGCCCCCCCCTTTTGTAAGTACACAACACTGACAAAAAACCCCACCCACAGCCTCCGCCCCCAGTGGCAACTCAATCCACAATCCCCCATCCAACGATTCTGTATCGGAAATATGAACCGCTTCGTCGATATCTACAGCGCGTCTGGGGACCAGCTTGCTCAACTTGGCGGCGATGGCATCACAGCGGTCCCGGCGGTGGCAGTCTTCCACCGAAGCAAGAACTGGGTGGCTGGTGGGACTGCCAGTGGGAAGATTTGCTTGTGGATGTAGGCGTTGTTATTCAATTCAACTTCATTCCACTCAATCCTGCGCAATATTTATTATACCTGCTTGTAATATTTGTCTCCTTGCAAGGAGTACATGAAAGCCTGTTTGCATTTCTATATGAGGTTTTTTTTTTTCTCATTTTGCCGCCTTTCTGTCTAGTAGTAGTTGCTGGCATGTACGGAGTACTCAATGCCCGAACCATTCGGCTGTTAGTAGCCAAGATACCTCCTTCCTAGAGCTATCCCTTTCAGCTGGGAATTTTCTTGTGTGCGTAGTAAAATGCCTCGGGCTGATATCGCTGAGGAACGAAGGAGAGATCATATACAGGAGAAAGAGAAAACGCGTATCTAACCATCAGTACTGAAATGCTCATTTCATCTATCCAAAATAGAACAAGGGCGGAGAAATATCGAAAAGAGGAAGGGGCAAAGACTATTTACACAATAAATATAGAGATCCAATGCTATAGACAAATAAGGTACCCCCTTCTCAGTCTATAACAAGGTTTGGTACTTTGATAGATGGAAGATGGCATCCAGCATGCTCTTCAGCAAGACCCTTTTTAGGTCCGTCGTACAAAACAGCCATCACAGCAGGGTATCAACACCATGGGAAATGCTTTCCAAAGAAAAAAAATGAAAGGGATCAGGGAGAAAGAGAACGTTAACTCGTGAGCACGTATGATAGGAGGGGAAAGAGGCGGTGGGGGGGAAGTAGAGTCGGAAATAAAACAGAAAATAGTAGGAGCTTGGCAGTCTAAATCCCTCGTGTTATACAAATCAATGGCCAATAATTAGAAGTAAGATGGGTTGTCCCATCTCTCTGTCATTGACTTGATTCAATAGGGCTAGGCGGTCCAAGTGTGGTCAACCGGAAAGTCGCCCTACACGAATGGGCAAAGGGCCATGGTGTCTAGGCAACGAAACACTAATATCTCTCGTCGTGGAGGTCACTCAACCTTTTCTATAAGCCACAAAATGGGATGGGATCCACCTCAGAGCAGTGTGGTGGCTTGAACTCAGCAGCTTCAGTCATCATAAATCGCTTCGCAGCTCTTCGCGGGATTGCTGCTGGGGGGTATCTCGGTCCTTGCCTTTGCGTCGAGAAGGCGCCGGGACAAAGTCAAAGAATCGGTATTTGCTGGATGTCTCCCTTGTGATACTAGATCTGCGTGACTTCGTACCATCGGGATATTCGAGAGAATAAGTAGAAGAGTTCTTGGAGCTGCTGGTGCTATCCCGAGGTTCAGTCCACCGTGGTATGGAGAAAGGTACGCGAGATTGATCCCAAGTGGCAGAGGAAGAGCTTGGGGGAGTCTCATCTTCAGCTTCGGGGCCATAGTCGGTCGACCGGCGAGGGAGTGACGGTCGTGACGTGAAATATCCAATGGAGTTTCGGTGGCTTCCAACAACAGATGCCGATCCTGCCACCACTGATTCGGCAGCGGGAGTTGCAGGCTTCGAGGAGCTCTCGTCATAGAATGTGGCAGATCGTCCCATAGAATCCACAAGTTCCTCCCATTTGATCTCAAGGCCTCCATTGGGGCGCCCTGCTTGTTCTGCCCTACTTAAGCATTCCTTGGTTCGTTGCTGGAGGCAAACCGCTATTTCATGGAACTTTTGTATTGAAACATCATTTTCCTCAAGCTCCGCTAGCCTTTCCGGCGCCACTTCCAGCCATATCCTGATGAGGTTGGCGAAGCTTCGTGCGTGGTCAATCAGGAAGGGGAGACTGGGGAATCCTTCGCGCGAAGGAAGTGGCAAGCGGCCAAGGATTTGAATAGGCGTAGCATAGGAAGGTGTGACAGTCGGAGCCGGACGGTCAGCCGGTATGGAACAAATCGAATCAACAAACTGTTTGAACTCGGAGCGATTGCCGACCAGAAACTTATTCATCGGCTCCATCCAGGGTTCTTTACTACCAAAAGTAGTCATATTGGCGAGTCCTTGCAATGCTTTCGCGATCAATGTTAAAGTACGTTGCGCTCGAGGTCGAGGGTGGTCTATTCGTCTAAGTGAGAAGCAGGTCAAGAATAAATGCAAGGCGTAGCAGTTCAACGCATACCTTTCAACAACCCGAATAGCTTCGGATTCAGAATTGCTGGGCAAAAGAACCGCAAGAAAAGAAAACCGGAAACACTGCTGTATGTGACAGATCTGAGAAAGTCACCATAGCGGTCATCCGCACAAGCCCGAATGTGTCGAAAGATGAGCCTCAATTCAGGAGGGCATCGAGATGCGGACCCTGCGATTGATCTCCAAACGTTTGTGGTGAGGCTAACAAGGCTTTTCCAGTTACGCTCAAGGTCATCCGACCGATGCACACGAGAAGGATCAACTTCGCATTCCGGATCGGCTTCATCGATTTCGCGAAGTCGCTCTCCAATCGTCTCTTCCAGGTACTCCTTCCCAAGCCGGCGCATATGGAAATCGAGAGCCTTTGTTAGGAGGGAATTTCCGCGGAAAAGGAGGTTTGCTTCCACAGTTGCAGTCCGCCCTAGATCTCGGACTAGCACTTCCCTGTCCTGGCCAGATTCACGAGAGTCATTGGAGTGGATTCGTGTTGTATAGCGCAGTCGATTCGCTGTTGATTCCTTGTGGATTCCATCAATCTCATCTTCGACCAACGCCGAGATCCATTCAACCGTTGAACCTGACACTTGAAAAATGTTAAGAAGAGCGTCGGAAAGCTGGTTGAGCTCCGAGGACAGGATATGAGCCATGTTGACGGAGAGGCCGTTAGCAAACGAGTGGAGGAGCTCAGACATTGGAGTGTATTCGTGAGACATGAGAACAATGGTCTCCTCCATTTGAGCTCTCATGAACATCTCACCTACGCATTGGTCTTTCTCGTCTAAGATTGGCCACCATTTCTCAGCTTCAACACCTGGTTCCAAATCATCTAATCTGATATCCACTCTTCCATAGGTGGCATCATGAGAGGTGATTTCAACGTCATCCAGTACATGTATGGGGTTTGTGTCCTGATTCAAGGCGTATGTTCCGTGCGCCACGAGCGACCAGTCCTTCTGTGTTGGGTTGAGTGTTTTCACCACTATCGAAGCTTGAGATAGAACAGGTGGAAGATCATTGAAGATAAAATCTTCCCTCCAGAATGGGTTTGCCGTGCGATATTTGACTGCTGTCTTGGCCCGAATCTCCCCATCTAGAAGGACTTCGGTATAATAATCATTCGATGGCGAAACCATTGCCGAACTAAGGTGGGATTTGGACTGTTTTCGACTTCGCGGAATTTCGTCCACGGATTTATAGCCAGATATTTTCGCCTCGGTGACTTTGATAGTAAGCTTTCTTTCGATTCTGAACATGTCTGTAATCGTTCCTGGACTATTATCTCCTGAAGTTGGGGCCTTGGTCGGGTCATCCTCAGTGGCAGTTTCGGGGCCATAAAGCTCTGGAGTGGTAAAGGCGCGCAAGAGCACGAACCATACCTCGAAGAGAACCCGACTCTCCAGCGCTAGATACACAGGGCGTGTCAATCCAGATACAGAATGCGCTGCGTATTGTGGATAAATCGCGATACAAAATTCATCCTCCAAAACAGAAGGGTTCAGTTGTTGTATTGAACAGCGGGAGAGCTGAGATAATTGAATGCAAGTGACGAGCGTGAGGCCGGATTCTGTAAATAGTTTAAAAGCGCCATTTTCCTGCAGCGTGCAACTCACTTTCTGCCAGGAAGACGAAAGCGCCCGCTGTTGTCGGAAGGTTGAGATTCTACGCCCGGAAGAAGGGCGAACTCCAGAAGCACTAGGTCTATCCCATAGCAGCATTTTTCCAACCTTGATTATGGCAGCTTCTTTCTGAACCGTACTTTCTGAATTCCTTCGACGATCTACCAGACGACGCTCTCCTATAGTGACCGACTGAGGTTTTGTCATCTTGTTCTGAACACCCTTGGGTCGAATTGGCTGCCAACACAGTAAAGCTGCAAGCCACGAGTCAAAGGTTTCGCTCACATGTGGCCGGAGTTCGACGGCGAGACCTGATGTAAATGTGGACACGCTGAGGATGTTACACCGGAGTTCAGGATCAACGACGGAGCGAACCTGGCAGCCGCGCAGATCCGGAATAAGGGTTTTCGCTAAGGCGGGCTCTCCTTTGGCTTGGTAAATCAAGCTTCCCATGGCGACATTGATGGCACAGTAACCCGATGTCCAGGCAGTTGTAGATCCTGTCCGAAAAGAAAGAATGCCGTGCATCCTCCCACAAGTTGTTTTCATCAGGTGTAAGATCTTGGAAGCATCCGTACCCGACAGGGAGGAAGGGTGGGGGTTGGCAGGGGCACTTGTCACAAAGCTCGAGCCACCTGGTGACTTGTTTAACTGGTGACGTCCGAGGGTTTGCGTAAGATATGTGGGGGATTGTATGGACGGAAACCCGATGGAAGATGCCGCTTGGTCTTCAGGGGTTTTGGGCTGGGAAGTTGCTGTATTGATTGAGCCCAATCGATTCCGGGTTCTCGTGAAAAAGGAATTCGGAGATATCTCGCTACGCTGATCCTCCAAGGTGGTGGTTCGAGATCGCGCCCGCTGACTCTTCAATTCTATACGTGTGTCGTCTTCATCACCCGTCGAATAGTAAAGGTTAAAATCACGCCGGGATTCTCGATCGGGAGGTCTTGTCCGGGTAGTAGCACGAGGGGAGGGCGCAGCACTTGAAGGTAAATGTTCTACCTCCGACGGCGGCGAGTGATTCCCAGGCTCAGAGGAGTCTGGAGTCACCGTCCGGATACTTGTCTCTCTAAAGCTCTCAGGGTATACCATACCATGCCGGTCCTTGGAGGATGATTTCTTGCTTGGCCGCCGTTCCACGGGGCGGCTGTAGGCTCCTTGGTGCATTGAGTTCCGTTTGAACCCATTCGAGCCTTCCGACTCCATCTTTTCCCACAATTCACTAATGACCGCGGCGCTTCGGGGAAAGTCGCTTCAAAATCCACAAAATGGATGACAGCCTGAGACTCATATATTGATAACACTCAGATGATCGTGTTACCTCGCAGCAGCACGCTAGGGTTCAAGGCACACTGCGCAACCGACCTCGAGCAATTGAGGGCCTTTGTCGTCCAATGGGTCGCTAGGAGAACGCATGGAGTTCGAAAGGGGGGAGGTAATTAGAGTCGCACATTCGGTCGAGGCCGGCGCGTTGAGGTACAGACGAGAGGGTAGGATCAGAAACGACACAGATCACGATTCGCCGTCGGCTCAGGGGGGTAAGAGAGAGGGGGTGGGCGAATATAAGGATGAGTCGTCGTTAAAATTATCGCACCGCCGATAAAAGAAAGAATAGCGTATAAATAATTCGAATAATACCCAATCCTCCAACAGTCAAATTACCATCGTGGTGTCGCTCCTAGAAAGTCATGGTTGGACGGGTTAGCTTGGGGGTGGGAGGAAAGAAGAAAAAGTGGTACGGATGCATCAAGGTTTGGTTCAACCACCCGCAACGTGATATCATTAAAGTCGCAAAGCTTAGAACACGGGGGAAGAGGATATTATAACGTACTCTCCTTTATCAGCCGGTGGTCTCTGATGCAGTCTCTTCCTCTCGTTGATACTCTGATTCTTGAGGCTGTAAATATGGGTTGGTTGGTCGGGTGCTAATTGGACGATTGATGGAATGATGGATTGATTGTTAATTTTATTCTGATTGCGCGGGTTTTGAAAGCTGCAGATCCCACATTAAAACAAAATACTGGGGTTGTTTTTCGGGGGGGGGTTGTTTTATGGCCCCTGTACGACCAGGATGTTTCGGTTGTCGGGTAAGCGAGAGGGAGGGACCCGAATGGAGAAGAGGAGGGGGAGGGGAGAGAGAGATGGATGCAGATGGAGATGAACGAGAGATCAGAGAGAGAGATCAGAGAGAGAGATATAGGCGTCGTGGAGAGGCAGGAAGGGAAAGGACAGCGGGAGGCAAAAGCGGGACGGCAGGAGGGGGAAAGTCGCAGAGTCAGAATACACAAAGGCAGGATTTAGAGATCAACTCTCAACACCTGAACCGCCTCGACAACACCAGAATTGGAATGGAAATGATGTCCACGCAATAATTGAGGGCTTCTCAAACTCGGAATTCGAACAGTACTACTCCTTCCGACTCCGACTCGGTATTGCTCTATGGCGACTACTACTAGTAGTACTGGGTATGATCCTGAGAGGAGGCACTTTGTTTCTAGAAACCTTACCAGCCATCACCACCCTCAAACGAGACAATTGGGGTCTACGACGACTAATCTCAACTCCTCTGTACTCCTGACGGATTTTAGATTTGGGAAGATAAAAGAGGGGAAATGGGATTTCAGTTACCAGGAGTGTGAAATGGTTCTTAGCTTTTCTGTTATCCTCTCTTATTTTCCTACTTTCTTCCTTTCCTCCGTAACTCCTCCATCGGAGTAGTAGAATAAATATTATGGGATACGAAATCGGACCCTGTTAGTCTCGGGCTTTGGTTATGAGATCCACCCTGGGGATGGTTGAAGTTTGCCAGCTATACTCTTCATACTCATACTAGTACTAGTAGTACTCCGTTACCCCGTACAGTATGGTGCTTTTAGGACTCTCTTTTCTTATTCAACAGGATGCTTATTATCTACCTAAGGTAGGCACGAGGATCTGGGGGTTAGCACACACGGATCTCTCCCAACGAAAATAACGGTCAGGCAGATCCTTCAATAAAACTTGCTCAAAAACTCGTGGATAATGGCGCGAAGAAGAATACCAGCCAAGGTGGGGATCAGGTATGTCGAGTAATTGAACCCATCAAGATACCATTATTATTGGAGCCCACTCCGGCCCTCATTATCACGATAGTGGTCGAATCACGCTCTATGTTTTCCAGAAATTCCCAAAATCCAAGAACTGAATCCCAAATAGTTTCCCTTTGGCCCTCCTTCTTTCCCTCACGGTATTATTAAGGAACTATTTTATTATTTTTTAATAAAATAGTATTTACCAGTTGATGTTATTATAATTTCCTGAGTTAACACACATGGCACCAGAAGGTGTGTTTCTTCCTTTTTGCCCCCCCTGGTTCCCTATTTCCCAACAGAGACTTGAAGAATAGCAGGGGAAAAGGAACAATGGAACCCATTATTGCAGGAACCGCTAATCAAAGCATCCCCCGGGTCTTCAATTACTCCTGTTCTCATCACAGGGCTAGACTCCCCTAAGTGAGTTTAATATCTGGGTGGCTTGAATAATGGGCAGTCTACCCCCCAACTATCAGATCATGACTGACATGGTTACCATGTCATGGTTGTTGCCAGGTGGTCTGCACTCTGCAGGTCATTGCGTTAGCACTAGGGGTAGTGGCCCCAAGTGGGCTTCTCGCAACCAAGTTTCATTGGTACCCCTATTAACGAGGTACTACTAGCCTCGATACAGTCGTCTTTAGCAATAAGAAGAAATAATGGCAACCTTGAGTTCTTCACCACCACTAACTCCAGAATCCGAGACCTCAATGGGTTATCATAGGGAGCAGAGACCTTACCCTCTTTCATCGCAATCTTTACTCCCCATTCAGGATAGTACCTGTCCGACCTCCTCCCTCTCTCTCTTTATTTATCCTCGCGCTCTTCTAGACTTACCTTTCATGAGTAACGTCCCAATTAGAAAGAAAAGCAAAAGGAAAAAGGGAATAAAGGTTCCACGGTTGAGTGCGAACGGAGTACCCCATATACCAACTTAGGGATTAATTTGCCAATTGTGGAACCTCGGGAAGACCTGATGATCATGAAAAAAATGAAAAAAAATCTAGCCTCTCATCCGAAAGATTCCTTTGCTTACCCATGCCAGAAGCATCTATTAAAGTTCGAGTCATGCTCACGTTCAAGCCAAGGAAGAGATGATATTCATATGAGAAATTTAAGAGGCTCGGTCTGGTCCTTACCCTTCAATAGCGGTAAAGCTTATAATTTCGATGGCAATCAAACAATCGAACTTCCCTGGTCTTATTCTTGTAATCATGATAAACAATCCTTCATCTCACCGTGAATATTTAGATGATGACGAACAAGCGGCACTTCTCGAATGTATGACTGTCACGCATCTGTACGTACGATGGACATACCTAGGTACCTTACCTACTTTTAGCCTTCCAGAATGATAATTGCCTCCCCGCACGAACCAGAATCTTCGAGACTTGGGTCCAATCAACGAACTCTGATTGGCGGGCCAGCCCGCAAATCTTCCACTTTCCCTGACTCGTGTCGTCAGTGACTGAAGAGCTCCAGCTGGACTGGTCCTAGGCTGGCAATAAGACTGTCCTTCTTCAGTTGCGCATTCAAGATCAAAGAGAGACTAAATCCCAACTTCTCTTAGTCGATCGGCAACTTGCCGAGTTCACCTTATCTCTTTTTTTTTTTGCCTCCCAAGCACGTTCTTCTTAGTCCCCATTCCTTACGATGTCTTTGAAAGTCTAATTTGCCTCCCAGGAACAATGAGATGGCCGCTCCACTAACATTGGGTACTCGCTGAAAAAGCTCTTTCGCACCGGCTATCAGCGACCCTGTGATAAAAATGGCGGGTCTTACTTTCTCAGTAACCCAGTAACCTGAACGTAGAGATATAATCCTCGGATCCAAAGGAACTTATTACTTAGAATAAGCTCCATTCGCTACACCACTCTATACGGAGCGCACCGGGCTCTCCGAAACCTAACTCTATTCCGCCTGTCAGTGGTGCAGCCATTGCCGAGAGTGAGATGAGCTAATGCCTGCAAAAGAATGGAATTTTCATCCGGTGACAAAGCTTTCATCAGTATGGTAGGACTTCCATGGGGTCCAGTTTTCTAGATAATTATGATCATATTTTAAACCGCAGTTAGATATATATATAGTAATGGTTTTTCTTTACTGAGCTCTTTGCTTTGTGTCTATTCGGGCTAGGAAATCTAATGCTTCTACGACACTTTCGTCGGTACTGGGCATATTATATATCGTTCGTATATTTTGCTGCGGTCAATAAGAAACTGCTGACAAGTATACTAGGGACCCAACATCTGTTTTGGTGGACAGCCGTAGAAAGTGTAACACTACCAGCCTTTTCTTTGACAATGCGTGAGAGTCTGAAAGTGGACATACATATTAATTGAGGATACTACTATGTATGTAGTGATAACTTTAAAAGCTCAGTTTACATAAAATCATCGGATGACTAATAATGAAGAGGTTCGATCACATGATAGTTGAACGGGCCTCTTGGGCGCCTCAGGCATTGGTCGCGGAAGAACTCCTGGTGACCGCCTGCATCATACCTCGCGGCTCCCAAGCTTGTGTCATGCGGTCAACGCTGGTCATCAGCTACCTACAAACCAGCACATTGTTTACTTTCTTATGACCACGATAAACGGCAAACCGGCATTATTTCATCTCGCACCCTGTTCACTAACAACTACTGATTTGCCCAACTTCCTTCTTCCATATCTGTTATCAGGTCTTAGGAACCAGGTGTTTTGCGAGGGACCTCTGGTATCTATCTAGCGGATTCACTTCTATACCGACCTATCCACCTATCTCTACCATTTCCGTGGATGGCCATCATCTGAAACATATCATCCGGCTCGCGGGCCGTAAAATGCACTGATGGTTTTGAGTATATACCGGATGTTCGTTTCATCTATCCCCACAGCCCTTTAGCCCAAGATGATGGCATCAAACATCCTCTCCCGGCTCCTACCACCCAACGGCTCACCATCCGTGTATGAGGCAATACGCCAGCATGATGCAGGATCAGACGCATCCGACGTGGAGGAGCGTGCGGGCTTGACATTTGATGACGATCGGAGGGATCAATTTAGTGATCGTGAGCTCGAGGAAGCTCTGGCCGACGCCGGGAGGGAGGATTCCCCAAGCCCAACGGACAACTTCCTCACCCCACAAAGCGTGCAAAGAGGGCTTGAGGATAGTACCGTTGAATTCGGTCCTCGCCGCCGCAAACACAGTAACCCCCAATGGATACAACCGGCCTCCCCCAGACCGGAACCTAGCGATTACGATTCCAACGACGATGACGATGATGACGATGTTCCCGCGTCTCTTCTTATGGAAGGGCACCACGACGATGACGATCTGAAATCCCGACTGCCTCCTCCCCCATCCCATCACCATTCCGACCCGGAACCGCCTCGTGCTGGACCTTCGTCGCGCCCGGAGCACCTTCGGTGGAACACAGCGCTGAATACTGCTCGGAACCAAAGATCACCACATAATTACAATAGGAGGGACCGCCCTGGAGGTCTATGGTCTACCGGAAACCCGAATCTAGCCGCGGTAGACCCGAAGGAGAAGGCACTATGGATGTGGGCAAACGTGGAAAACTTGGACAATTTCTTGAAGGACGTCTACACATATTTTCTAGGGAATGGGATATGGTCTATCCTGTTGAACCGGGTCTTGAGCCTCCTGTGAGTCCTCTCCCCTCCACCTTTATCCCTGGAGTACCGCAGATGGAGTATGCATCCTAACTTTGGATATCGATAGGACATTCGCATTTGTTGTGGGATTCAGCATATTCCTCACAAATTGCATTGACTATCGTAACGTTCGCGGGAGTAAAACTCTAGATGACATACTGGTCGAGAAATGCACCAAGAATATGTCAATGTCGTCTACTTTTTTACTGTGGTTGCTTTCCCTGTTTTGGATTGGCAAGGTTTTCCAATACCTCCTGGATATTAGAAGACTTAAACACATGCATGATTTTTACCATTACTTACTAGGGATTTCAGATGCCGAGATCCAGACAATCTCCTGGCAGGAGGTTGTGAGTCGATTGATGACACTGAGAGATGCGAATCCTGCTACGGCAGGAGGTGTCTCGGCGAAACACCGCAAATTCATGGGCAGCCAGTCCAAACAGCGAATGGATGCCCATGATATTGCGAACCGGTTGATGCGCAAAGAAAACTATTTGATTGCATTGGTCAATAAAGACATCCTAGATCTAACACTCCCGATACCATTCCTGAAGAACAGACAGCTGTTTTCTCGAACACTTGAGTGGAACATCAATCTCTGCATTATGGACTATGTCTTCAATGAACAGGGTCAAGTCCGAACACTCTTTTTGAAAGATACTCACCGCCGTGCATTGAGCGAAGGCCTTCGCCGCCGGTTTATCTTTGCTGGAATTATGAATATTTTTGTAGCACCCTTCATTGTTGTCTATTTTATGATGCACTATTTTTTCCGATATTTCAACGAGTACAAGAAGAACCCTTCTCAGATCGGATCTCGACAGTACACCCCGCTGGCCGAGTGGAAGTTCCGCGAATTCAATGAGCTGTGGCATCTTTTTGAACGTCGGACCAACATGTCCTACCCCTTTGCAACACGCTATGTGGATCAATTTCCGAAAGACAAGACGGTCCAAATTGCGGGGTTTGTGGCCTTCGTCACAGGCGCCCTTGCCTCTGTGCTTGCGTTGGCGTCCGTTGTGGATCCGGAATTGTTTCTGGGGTTTGAGATCACACCTGACCGAACGGTTCTCTTCTATCTCGGGGTGTTCGGTTCTGTCTGGGCAGTTGCCCGAGGGATGGTTCCTGAGGAGACGGACGTGTTCGACCCTGAGTATGCACTTCTCGAAGTTATCAACTTCACTCATTACTTCCCGAGCCACTGGAAGGGGAGATTGCATAGCGACGATGTTCGGAAAGACTTCGCGATACTCTACCAGATGAAGATTGTGATCTTTTTAGAAGAGATCCTGAGCATGATTTTCACCCCCTTTATCCTCTGGTTCAGTCTGCCTAAGTGCAGTGACCGCCTCATCGACTTCTTCCGGGAGTTCACTGTTCATGTCGATGGAATGGGATATCTTTGCTCGTTCGCGGTCTTTGATTTCAAAAAGGGCACGAATGTCATCTCACAGGGAGATACTATTCGCCGAAACCACGCGAGGCAGGACCTCCGCGCTGATTATTTCTCTACAAAGGACGGCAAAATGCTGGCTTCGTACTATGGGTTTCTGGATAACTACGGTGCAAATCCCCGGGCTGCTCATGTGAATAAAAGACAGTTCCACCCTCCACCCAATTTCCCTACCCTTGGATCCCCATCCATGGTCGAGATGGGAAACATTGGAGACCGGATGGACCTAGGACAGACGCGCGCTCCCATGGGTCAACAGTCAGGCTTTGGGGCAGCTCGATTTGGAGCCCCAGGGCTGGGTGACATGGGGTCTCCTGCACCATCCCTCCTCCTCGACCCACATCATCAACCTTCAGCATCTGGATTCCGAACAGCAAACCGCATTCCTCCTGCCCACCGCTACCGCTCCTCACGCCCTCCGGCACCAGCCATCGCTGACCCTATTGATGACAGTGAAACAACAGCCGGTGCTGCGCATAGCCCAGCATCGCGGCCGAGACCCCGGCCGGTGCATACCGCCACAGGATCAAGTGGCCTCGGCACCGGCGATAGCAATCTTGGGGATTCCTGGAGGATGAACCTGACCGGTGACGGGGATTACGAGGATGAGGAAGGAGAAGGGGAGAACGTGGACGCCATCGTGAAGGGGCAGGGAGTTCTCGGATTGATCCAACAGTTTCAAAAGGTGAACAAAGACAACCGTGGCCGTACAACAGTTGGCATTTAATTTTTTTTTTTTTTAGAATTGGGTCTTACTTGTATTTGTGATACCAGATACTACTCTCTGATACTACTACTAGTCCATTCCATCTGTGTCTTGGTTACGGAGTCGACTCCGGACACGGGCCATTATGAAACAGTAGACGCGCAACTTCGTTGGTACTAGTTAGGGCTCATTCCATCATCAAGTCATGATATTAGATTATGTTGCCTCCTATGTTAATATGCCGATAATTTGTGCGAAGATTCAAGATTACTATATTCAGATGTTCATACGGACCAGAAGCCATAAAATATGAGGGGTCCAGCTGTCGGGGAATTCTTGAGATATTAGAAATTGCCCCTGAGAGTCCCGAGCTTCCGAATGATATTATTAGTATGGCTTAGAATCTCCTGCAGGAACCAAATCTTATGAATCAGATTCCTCTCAAAATCACATTCTCATTGGCGCAATATAGAGTGATTCAAGGTCTAGGCAACCCTATTCTTCTTCTGTTATTATTATTTGGTCCTTTGGTCTTGCAACTCCCCTCTTCAGACTGATTTCTTGGTATGGGTCTTGTTCACTGTATCTCCACTACCTTGGGGGTAATCGGGTATTACTGAATGTACTGTGGCCGTAATCTTCTCGTACTTGTATGTATGAAAAATACCGGAATTCGCCTTATGGAACTGCGGGTCGAGACCCTTTCGGATTGTTTTGATTTCGATATACACCGGTTAATTAGAGCATCGCTCTGAGGGAAGAACGAACATTACTTGCCAGTGTCACCTTCAAACTCAAATCCAGCTCTCGCAATTCACCATGATTCAGTGTCCTTCAATTTTGAGGACATCTGCCGGCTGACGGATGTCTCACTTAGTCGCCTTGACTGGCCCCAGACTCCCCAAGCCTCCAGGGTCTGGGCGCTTGGCGTGTTTCCGTCCGCTCCGCAGGTTGTCAAACTGACAGCACTCGAGCGAATAGCATCTGTTCAAGCGCCGCGAGACTAATTCGTGCTATTTTTTCCAGACAGCCACCGGCCCTATGTTCCACTTGTCTAGCTGGATTTCCACTTTCAGACCCTGAATCCTCCAGCCCGTCGGTAGTCAGGTGCTTGTTGGTTGTTGGTGGTTCACAGAAAGGGACACGTCCAGCGACGCTACGCTCTCTCCCTCCTCCCACCTCTCACCTCTCATCTTGGTCATAATGAACTAAAGACGACTCCTGCCACGATCGTCATCGTCACTCTTTTTCTCTTTTTGACGTGGTTGTGCCCTGTCCCTCCCGAAACTGCGGCACCTCTCCATCTCACCTCATTTCGCTCGGTCACGCTTTCCCCCTCTTTTGAAGAATATCCTCGGCCTATCCGCCTTGTTCGCAAGGCCACCTCTCCGACCATGTTTCGCGCACGCCGGTATCGGGTCTCCTTGGTGTTCGCCGTCGTCCTTGTACTGTTGATCCTACATTTCTCGAGGTCTCACGATCAAGCTCCAGTTTTAGAAGTCACTCCGCCCGCCGATCATCGCACTTCTCCTTCCGACCAAGACGTAACCGGAATCAAGAACAACAACCAAAATGGTGGCGATGATAGCAGGAATCCTGCTATTCCTATAGCTCCTTCAAATCCTAAACAGCCACAGCCTCAACAGCAACCACCCACGGAGCTCCAAGCAGAGAAACCACAGCAACAACCTCCGTCCAAGGACTCGTCCGTGGGTGACACACCGGCCGCCGTCGGACAGCCAGGGTCGACAAGCAATGGACCACCCAGAGAGGACGATTATAGTGTCCCTAAACCTAAACCTGGGGGACAAAGTCATGGAAAACCGAACGAGGAAAACCTTTCCGGGGAGAGTTCGCCAGTTCCGCACTGGAAAAAGCTGCTGGAGCGATATCCCATCGACCCATCGACCCTGATCAAGCTACCTACTGGAGCATCCAAACCGCTCCCGAAATTGCAAGCAAAATTCAAGGACGAGTCGTCCGCCGACAAGATGCAGCGGGTACAGAGACTGGGCGCCGTCAAAGCGGCCTTCCAGCATGCGTGGGACGGATATAAGATCAACGCCATGGGTCACGATGAAGTGAAGCCCCTTCGTGGCGGATACAAGGATTCGTTCGGTGGATGGGGAGCCACACTGGTGGACACCTTGGATACATTGTGGATTATGGGTTTGAAGGAGGAATTTTCCATCGCGGTCGACGAAGTCAAGAAAATCGACTTTACAACTTGCAAACGGCGAGATATCCCGGTCTTTGAAACGACGATTCGTTACCTGGGTGGCCTAATTAGCGCGCACGACCTTTCCGGACATAAATATGATATTCTTCTGGAGAAAGCGGTAGAGCTTGCGGAAATTTTAATCGGGGCCTTCGATACGCCAAACCGAATGCCGAATCTCTTTTACAAATGGGCTCCGTAAGTTTTCACCCCGGGTCCAGATTTTGTATGATCCATCAACTGATATGAGCAATCTAATCGCAGGGATTTCGTATCTCAGTCTCATCGGGGCGACCTCAAGGCCGTCCTTGCCGAAATCGGCTCGCTCTCCTTGGAATTTACCCGTTTGGCGCAACTGACCAAGGATGATAAGTACTACGATGCAGTTGCTCGAATTACGAACGAGCTCGAGGCCTTCCAGGATCTGACAAAACTTCCTGGCTTGTGGCCCCTCCAACTCGACGCCTCGGGGTGCAGGAAGCGCCAATCTTACGAGCGAGAAGTCACCCAAGAGCAGTTGGCTCGCGATTCTCTTCAGAATACCGAGCCGTCAAACTTGACAATCTCGTCCCCCTCACGGAGACAGGTACATGAGGACGCACAGGTTGCGGACTATGACGCCTCTTCTCGGGTAGCCTCCGACTCGGAGGATGTGCACGAGGCCCGAACACCTCCCCCAAAGCAAGATTGTACGGAAGGCCTCAACAGTCAGCTCTCCGGCACGGATAAGTTTGGTCTAGGGGCCCTTGGCGACTCAACCTATGAGTACTTGCCCAAAGAGCACATGCTTTTGGGTGGGCGCGTCGACCAATACCGCAACATGTATGAGAAAGCCATGGCAACGGTGCGAGAGCATCTCGTCTTCCAGCCCATGATTAAGAATGACCGTGATGTCCGGTTCTTGGCCACTGCTACTCTGTCGAAGGCTCTTAATGCCAATCCTCCTGGAGTCACAACTTATGCCTACGAGGGGACGCATCTGACCTGCTTTGCCGGTGGTATGGTCGGTATTGGAGCCAAGTTGTTCGGCATTGAAAATGACTTGGAACTTGCCCGCCAGCTGACGGATGGCTGCGTATGGGCGTACGAGTCCACGAAAACGGGTATTATGCCAGAAGCATTCAAACTGGTTCCATGCGAAAAAGGAAAACCCTGTCAATGGAGCGAGAAGGCGTACTATCGAGCTCTAGACCCCTACGTTGATGAGCGAATTAAGTCTCAGTCGTCGAAGTCCCGCAATAAGCGGGATCCGGAGAGAGGCAACTGGCATGTTCCCAACGGTGAAAGCACCGAGACGAGCGACCGAGAAACAGCTAATGAGGACATTGAGAAAAAGGACGTGGAAGAGTCGTTGGACGGGACGTCGACGCCTACCACACATGAGGAATATGCCTCCTCGAGAATCAGGGCCGAGCGTCTCCCTCCTGGAATGACGGCTATCACGCATCGCACTTACCTCCTTCGCCCGGAGGCCATAGAGTCTGTTTTCATCATGTTCCGCCTAACAGGCGACAACTACTGGCGTGAGAAGGGCTGGAAGATGTTCGAAGCCGTCAACCAGTATACGCGGACAGAGCTGGCCAACTCGGCCATCGACGACGTCACAGTCGCGGAACCTAGGCCGACGGATAGTATGGAATCATTCTGGCTTGCAGAAACTCTTAAGTACTACTATCTCCTGTTCAGTGAACCAGATCTAGTGAGTCTTGACGAATATGTGCTGTAAGTGGTCTCCCGAACGGTCTCTTTGCTCCTGGTCATACTGTATGTATGGAGGAAGGCTAACTCGTGATTGTATAGAAACACTGAAGCACACCCATTCAAGCGCCCGGAATACTAATCTTTCTAATTATTTACCCTTCTCGCTAATTTCAATTTTTATGTTTTCTCATTTCGGTATATTCTTGTACCGCCCATTGCTCCCCTTGATGACCCTTTGTTCTTTGTAAAAGTATCGATACCACCTTCTCCGAGTATACCTGAGTATATAGCTGCATGCTTTGGAGATTCTTCCTAATGGCTTTATTATTTTATTCCACTTGCTTCTTATTTTTCTTCTCCTGATGTACTATTTACGGAGCGGATTCTCTTTTTGATGGATTGCATTCCGTCCTTTTCCTGGGTATATTGACGCACCAAGACGTACATAGCATGGCCTCTGTATAGCTCAGATAGTAGAGTAATTGCTCGTACATTAATATTATCTCCAGAAATATCTATGCTGTTGTACCGTGTGGATTTACCGCGATGTTCTTAGCAGTGGATCCCCAAATCCCCCGCCAAGTTGAACTGTGGTTCTCAGCCACTCACTAAAACTCACTTATCGTCATCGCCAACACCCCGAATTCCCTCCTCTTCTCTTCTCTTTCCCCTCTCCTCTCCTCGCACCCAACGCCCACCCAACCACTAATTACCGCTCCAACCCGTCGTCACTTCTCTCTTTCTCCCTCCCAACGGAGCCCACTACCAACTTGTGTGACGGGCGCAAGACGGGATGAGTGCGGAGACTCGACAAGCCCGACGACGACGATCGAGTTGTGGGAAATGGAGTTTGAGGTCTCCGTGGAAAACGAGCAACAATTCTGGAATGGTGAGCCCTTGGACTTCTACCGTCACTACCATATGTATTTACTTTCTCCCGTTCTCGAGGCTAATCGGGTTGCTTCTTCTCCTCCCCTTAGAAATCCAAGAGATTGTTTCCGCCCCTTGCTCCTCGGAAGACCTAATCGATAATACACTCCGAGCTTATCTGAGTCTGGCCACGAAATATAAAGGTATACTGGAGATGCCCAACTGTTTACGGGTGCCGAGGATTTATTTATCCCCTGTTGTCTCTGCTACTATGCTGCTCGAGGGGAGCTAACGTTCAATCTCCGTTGCGGAACATAGATGACTACCTCCCATCCGAGTTGGAGGTGACAAGATGCTTGTACAAGCTTCTCTCGTCGACGATCTTCGTCGCCCATACCGATTATGTCCGACGACAAATGATCTATGGTTTATTGCAGGTGCGGCCCTTTTCCTTCCATTTGGTTCCTATGCGACTTGGCCCGGCTGACAGTTACGTGTAGGAAGATGATCTCGTGACCCTTCATTTGATGGGGTCATTCCTCCTCTTCGATGGTCGGCAGCATGAGGTTCTGCTCCACATGATGAATGAGGAGGGCATGTTTCCGCGATTGTTGGAGCTGCTTCAGGGGCAAAACAAACATGGGGAGCACAATTCGCCGGGTCTTCATCGACTCCTTATGGATCTCTTGTATGAGATGTCGAGGATACAAAGGGTTAAGATTGAGGATTTGGGTGAGATTTGGTTTTTCCTTGCGCCTGCACTGCTTGTTACGGTCGGATTGCTAATAGGTTGCGTTGGTAGTTCTTGTGGACGACGATTTCATCAGCGGTCTTTTTGACATCATCGAGGATCTCTCGTATGATGTCAATGACCCGTATCATTATCCTGTTATTCGTGTGTTGGTATGTCGCCTTTTGCCCGATGGTTTCGCGGAGACTTGCTCATGTATCATGCGGTAGTTGGTTTTGAATGAACAATTTATGATATCAGCGCATAACCCTGTGGATCAGCAATCGCCTTCGAATGTGTTGACCAATAAGGTTATCAAGGTTCTTTCGATGCATGGGAATCTTTATAAGACATTTGGAGAGAATATCATTCTCCTGATTAATCGAGAAGGTAATGTGTAAATTATCTGCTGAGTGGCGATCAGGTTCTAACTCAGGGTTTGTAGCCGAAACTTCACTACAGCTTCTCACCCTGAAGCTCTTATATCTCATCTTCACGACCCCTAACACCTTTGAATACTTTTTCACGAATGATCTTCATGTCCTGGTAGATATTCTGATTCGGAATCTCCTCGATCTGCCTGAGGAGGCCTCCGCTCTCAGACACACCTATCTCCGTGTTCTATACCCGTTGCTGGCGCATACGCAGTTGAAGTACCCTCCGCATTACAAGAGGGTCGATCTCAAGCGCATGTTGAATCTGCTTGTCCGGGGCCAGCTATCGGGAGAGGGGGAGGCAGATTGCGAGAAAATCATGCACTTTGACGATGTCGACGACACAACGAAGAGACTCGTCCTCCGATGTGCGGCCGTCGAGTGGCTCCAAGATAAAGCAACAATGTTGCCATCTTTGAGAATTGCTCGCGGCCCACAGAGGGAGGACAGCCTCGCATCAGAGGCTGCAGTTGCCAACTTTCAGCCTGGACCCGGTCTTGGAGTGTCACTGGAGTCCTCCCAGACTCTCTCTCCCACAAGCACGCGAGGTTCCTCCCCCGAAGCCCTGTCCCCCACTACCCAGGATGAACTGGATTCATCGGCTTCTACGCTCGACACGCATCCCAAACCCAGCCAGATACAACGGCTGGGAATGCATCTAGAGCCAGCTTCATCATCCTCTCTCAGCGTGCACGAGGTGGCCTCCCAACACGAAAAGCCAGGAGTCATTACACCCAGTCGTACAGACACCACCTACGATGATCCAAGCATGCCAACAACCACTCACACCACCATAGCCCTCGATCCTCAATCAAGCCCAACCAAAGCCAAGGTCAAGCCCCTCCCTCCCAAAACACGTCGCTGGCGAGGAAGAAGAACCACAGGAGGTGATGAAGACATCAGCACCACCATCATAGCGCCCACAGAGAAATTCCCTGAAACCTTAGCACCCAGCCCCCCTGAAGAACAAATCAGCCCTCTTGCCCCATCCACACCGATAATCGCGGGTCTGGCCACCCCACAACTCATTCCAGAGACCGACCGACGAAACTCAACCACCACATCGGGCCTCGCACCCCCCGTCCCACACGCCCGCCGCTCTGCGTCCAACCCTCCACCAGCCGTTCCACCCCCTCGACGGAGCGTCATACACCACCACCTTTCCAGCCACTGCACTCCCGTCACCAGCCCATCAAGACTCCACCTCCACCATCCTCATCACAACTCCTCGCCTAATACGAACCAAAACACCCCGGGCGCCAGCCACAAACAAGTCCAAAAACCCGAACCCCCCAAAGCCCGCCGATGGGGCCGAAGCAGACACGGCCAGACCGAATCGGCGGATAGTCATCTTAATCCTAATCCTAATGCTAATGCGAAGTCATCATCCAACAGTGGAATCAACAGTCTCGGCCATGCGAGTCACAACAGTGCGCCTAATTTACATCAATCCGGGTACACGGAGACGACGACGGCAGAGGGGAGTGATGTCGCGAAGACGTCGAAGGGCCCCGAGGGTCCGACGGTTAGCGTCGAGGAGGCGGTGCAGAATGTATCTTTGCATTCATGAGATGAGGATAAAAAATTAATAAATCTGATCTCGCCATATATAATAACGTTCCAGACGAGAAATCGTGACCTATTTTTGTATTAGTAGTCAAAGTGATGGCTTAAAAAGATATAACCCCCAGTTCCTTCTCTGGCTTGACTTGACATAATCGGGCATTATAGTGCAGATCAATGTGGAATTATACGCCTATTGCTAAATCTTCTCCGGATTCAACAAACCCAGCCCATTATGCCGCCCAATGATGATGGCACGGGTAGGGGCAGCTTGGTCTGAACACTCCGAGGCCTTCCAAACCCAGATGGTCCAGGAATAGACAGGGCTGGTGGTAGCAAGCATTAGGGCAAGATAGGAGGATAGTTTCGTGTTGAAAAGGAAGGTGGGCGGACTTTCAGACTGTCAAAATGTCCAGAGAAAGGAGGTTATCAATGTGAGCTTGATCAGGACACAAAGGCAAAAAGAAGCATAGACTTAGAAGAAGTGATGCCAGATGGATGCACCCTGTGAGATCACAGGATCTTGTATAGGTGAATGTAATTAGTGTAATAAAATACATGTGTGTATGTTAGGACCTTCCTTTAGTCCACCAAGACTACTATGATCTGACGCATAACAACCAATCAACCACAAACCAGTCAGATCAAAGAGAAGGACTCAGGCACAAGAGGAAAGCTTTGAGTCACGTGATAGTGGTTAACTCTAGGACCTAGGCGGTAGCTGGCAGCCTGGCTACCACAATAGCTCCGCTACCACCTACACAGTACTAACAGGAGCCACCACGGTCTCCCCTGGTAATTTTGTTAGTACAGTGGGGCTGAGAGCTATCCTGTAATAGGTAACATGATTTTGTCATGAGAGACTGCCTGCTCTAAAAAGTAAAGTATCAGATAGCGCCAAGCCAGGGAATCCAACGCCTAGCGCTTTTACTCGGACGGCCATACTATTAGAGAACAACAAGGTGCCTGTGGGAGCACAAATGAGTATAATTGACTGCCGCTATTTTAGCGGTATGTGGTCACTATCACTGTGGGTCACCTGCTCAAGGCAACAGGTCACAGGAATTACGGAGTATGTTAACTACTACTAAGTAGTCACGGGTACTACTACAAGGTACCTAAGGTTGGTACGTAGCATAGAACTTCAAATAGACCAATGAAATGGCTCTAAATTTTTTTTAGCATTAGGTAAACGGGGATAGGACACCCTAGAAGTCACATATATTGATATGAATTGATTAGACATCAGTTGTTGCTTGATCTGTTCCTACCATATTCCTAGCAGGAGGTTCATACACTTCCCAAGCACAAGATGAATGACAGAATAAACCCCCTTATTTTCCAGGGCACCGGGCAGTCTCAACTACACCATTTCCAACAAGGTAGCAGGCCTTCCCATCACCCCCTCCACTTTGGGCTGTGCACTATATATCGG
The DNA here is from genome assembly GCA_027569095.1 of Aspergillus conjunctus. Taxonomy (NCBI): domain Eukaryota; kingdom Fungi; phylum Ascomycota; class Eurotiomycetes; order Eurotiales; family Aspergillaceae; genus Aspergillus; species Aspergillus conjunctus. Next base: position 260,339 of record JAPDEL010000032.1, on the reverse strand, counting down.
TAACAGCCAGGTATAGCGGATGTTTGGAGTCATTCAAGATAGCATACCTTGCCAATACTGCAACGACTATTTATTGTTAGTATATCCTCAAGCTGAGCTTTAGGAGTGTAGTACTCACACATTCCGACCATTCACTCGGCAAGAAGTTCCATTACACTTCCAACCCAGAAACACCGTTAGTACCATGTTTTGCACATTATGTGTGAGAGTTCATTTATACTCCACAGCCCTTGCCACCCAAGGTATTGTCCAGGCAAGTGAGATCCGCCATAGCTAGTGTAGTGGTGGCCAAGATGGCCAGGAAGGTGGTTCCAAGCTTCATATTGAAAAGATGGGGTTGAGAGAGTGATTGAGCTGCGTTGGACTTGTAGGAATAAGTTGTTTGGATAAGTAAATATTTGAATTCTACACCGGGGGAAGGCTGTATTTGTATGATAAAAAGACCTCCATTTGTCCTCAAAACCCTTTGGCTGCCCAGTGGATGGGTGAGTGGGATAAGCCTCTATTCCCCGTGTAGATTTGGAATTGGACAACAATCTGCAGTACGGAGATCACCGTTAGTGCTCACTGCTCCTGATGTGTCCTAATCCATTCCCCGAACAGATTCGGATCTAGTTCCTTGGTCCATGGGGCAGATTGATCCTCTGGATTAACAAATGCGGATGTACTATTAAGCAGAACAGCAGATATAGACTTGAGATGGGTTGGTAAGAAGTCTATTAAGGAGGAATCATTGAGAATTGCTATACCATTGCTTTTTCGCAGCTGCTCTCTTTCTTGATTACCGGATATTTCAGGCGAAGTCGTATGGCTCTGCTTATATTGTTTGGCTTTTAAGCCATTACCTGCTTGCCTTCTCAACTGTCAGAGGGGGATTTCAGTCAAATGTGAACAAAGTATATCATTTTCATCGAGTCCATAAGAGTAGAGGTGCTCTGTAGCCGTGTAAATTGTGGCTAAAGCTAAACCCGAAAAACAAACTGTTCCTAGTATATACAGATTATACGTTATTTCATTATTTACTAATCAAAATATATAAAGTAACCCCTACTATATCCGAAGTATACCCCCCTGCTGCTTTTTTACCTAGCTTAGAATATTAATAGTACTTAAGAAAAGCCCTGGACTCCTGAAAACACTCTAATAGATTGACCATCAAACCTATTCTACCGAAAAGGGAAAAGGAAAACATAAATTACCTCTCATGAAAGAGGAATCAGTGATATCGCCTGGTTTCAGGCAAAGAGGTAGCCACGAGCCATTCCCCTATCTATAACAAATACCTGGTTTTGTTGGTCTTGAGTATGTTATTATCTCGAATCTAAAGTGCGTAAATGGATTTTATTCTAGTCTCGATAACTCCTAGCTATGAGGCTATAGATGCCGGGATGAAACGGGTAGAATCTTTCGTGCGTATGGGCGACTGCTGGCTGGACTAGGGCTTTGCTTGGCCTCTCCGCCACCCTGACCTACATGAACGAGAGCCCGTTGGATGACCTGCAAGGTAAATCACTGATCGGCCGAACCTGCCCTAACCTTCACAGATTAGAATCTTGTAAAGGGACTACTATTCGGGGTAGAACACCTGTTGACTAGGTAAGGAAACAGAAGAGGATAGTTATTTAAAACCTTGCTATAGGATAATGAGAACTGATTTTTATTAAATTTTTTACTCTGGGCTATATTAATCTTTTCTATGAGTATAGTATAAAAAATAATAACCTTAAAAAGTTTTTCATTCATAATTTATTTTCTGTTCAGGATCTTTCTAATAGGTTTATAATCTCTAAAAATTTATATCAAAGATTTGCTAGGCTACCTGTGATAGTGATCTATTATAATTTATTTATTTTTACGATTATTCTTGTGTCGCTGTCACGGCGAACCGGGGACCCTTGGGATCGACATCTCAATCAATCTATCAATTCCCATGAGATCATCTCGCTTTGACGAGGTGCCCAGCAGGTGCCCAAGTAGGCGGGGTCGCCGGTGGAACATAGGGACCCTCTAGGTAGGCAGATTAGGAATAAAACATACAATCAAACATGAGTCGCTACAAGGACTTCAGGCAATTCAACCATCAAAACCCGCGCGGGTTGGGTTGAACTAAAGTTGCACAATCTGCCCCGAAAATCCGCCCCGAACCCGCCCCAACCCGTGTGATTCAGGTCCTAGATCATTAGTGGATAGTAATTCGCACCGCACAACACAACTGAGTTGATGACAATTTATGCTGGCACTTTATTGCGTACTATTACCTACCTAGGTACCATTATAAAGGAAACCCTGTGGGTCCGCGCAGACCATGGAATCAGATATACGCCCGTGATGATGCCTACGCAGGGCCTGCCATCAGATCATTTATGGTCTAATGGCTTGCTGGCTATGTTCACGTTTTTAATATTATTATAATGGACTGTTATGAAAAAAGTTAATTAGTAATATTATATATTAGTTTATTATAACCTTCAAGTCCGCTGAGCGAAGCGAGGCTTCCAGGCTTGTACTTAATACAGAAACAGGCAACAACTTCAACAAACTTGGACCAACGCTTCAAGCAGACATTATTACTTCAGGATTGTTCCAGATTCCATCGGCCAGGCCGACCAATCGGCCTTTTTTATGCATGTGCCAACATCCAACATGGATGGAAAGCCGCAATTATCGACCGTGAATACGTAGGTACCATTGCTTCCCGCATTCAGCATGTGCCTCTCAAGACTCAAACGCGCAAGCCCAACCATCATCATCGACTTTTAAAGATTAAAAAAAAAAAAACATCCCAAGCCATTTGCAGATCCGAAATCAAGTCATTTTCCCTATCGATGAGACGATAGATGTCACTGCCACGCCCACGCCCACATTTATAACAGATATCAGGGTGAGGCAGGGGTTAAGCTTCCCCCCTAAATGAAGCTCTCGATGTCCTTGGCTGATGTTGGTTATTGTGGAACCAGCTTGCGTGTTCATGCAACCTGTGATATCACTGATCAATCCATCCCGCCACGAAGAACCGATGGTGTTGTGTTGAGCAAATTGAAAGCGCGAATCCCTGAAAATCAGTGTTGATCAATCGTCGAATTGACCTCTTAGTATCAGGCAACAGTGGATATCCTTCAAGCCATCCCGCTCGAGGCTTGCTGGGCCCCATAACGCGAGTGGACTCTCCGTTAAGCTTACTCCGAGTTCATTTGAAGCGTGACCCTGGCGATGGTCCTTTTCTGGTCGTAGAAGAGTAGAAAGGCCCCAGTGGTGGAAGATTCTGTGGTACTTCTCATCTCCGTCCTAGATATTTTTCGCACCTGAAGGTCGAGACTCTCGTTTGTTTTGCACTCTTTTTGCAGCTTATAGTGCTATCCTTTCCTTACATTCGCTTTTCACCACGTTTTGGTCACTCCTAGTTGTATTTCAGTTCTTCATTCATATCGCTCCCTATATCCCTGCTGGTGACCGCTGGTCTGGCATCAGACAAGTTAAAAAGTCCGCCAGAATCTATTGCATTCAGTCTACCTCCTACCTGCCCTTCTATACATTCTAGAGACTCGACATGAAGATTTCCAGCCTTATCGCGGGCGCTGCTCTCTTCGCGAGCAGTGCCATTGCTGCTGACCTGGACCCGATCGTTATCAAGGTACGGTATTCATCTTCGGTCGCCAGCTGGTAAATCTAGGACTCATACAGTATCTCTCCTACACAGGGCTCTAAGTTCTTCTACAAGAGCAATGACACCCAATTGTATGTATTTTTTTTTTTTAAATACCTGCCTTGACTGGTTACTGACTGGTGGTTACAGCTATATCCGTGGTGTTGCCTACCAACGTAGGTTCCCCTAGGCTCGCTACTATCTAGGTATTGACAGGACTAACTTGTTTCAGAGGAGTATTCCGGCCCAAAGTCCACCACCAACAGCATCAAGGATCCGTTAGCCGACGTAGATGCATGCAAGCGTGATGTCCCTTACCTCCAAAAGCTCAACGCCAACGTGATCCGTGTTTATGCCATCGACCCCAAGGCCAACCATAAGACCTGCATGGACCTACTCAGCGACGCCGGGATCTACGTCATTGCGGATCTGTCATCCACAGGCGAGTCCATCATCCGCAGCGACCCCAGCTGGGACTATGACTTGTTCACGCGCTATACATCCGTGGTCGATGAACTCTCCCAGTACTCCAATGTCATCGGGTTCTTTGCTGGGAATGAAGTTTCAAATACCAAAGAGACTACGGACGCCAGTGCTTTTGTGAAAGCCGCGGTCCGTGACATGAAGCGCTATATCAAGGCCAAAAACTACCGCACCATGGGCGTCGGCTATGCTACCAATGATGATTCCGACATTCGTGTGGATATGGCCAACTACTTCAACTGCGGGAACGCCGAGGATACCATCGACTTTTGGGGTTATAATGTCTACTCCTGGTGCGGCGACTCCAGCATCCAGAAGTCTGGCTATGGTGACCGTACTGATGAGTTCCGCGACTACTCTGTGCCCGTGTTCTTCGCTGAGTATGGGTGCAATAAGGTTGAACCTCGCACGTTCACAGAAGTTGAAGCGCTCTACGGCCCACAGATGAATGATGTCTGGTCTGGTGGTATTGTCTACATGTACTTCCAGGAGGATAACAACTACGGTACGCTATACATCCTACCTCTGGTGCTTCTTTACTCGCTAACGGTATCTCCCAGGTTTGGTCTCCCTCAACAACGGCAAAGTCAGCACGCGGGACGACTTCAGCTATCTCTCGAAGCAACTGGCCAGCGCCACCCCCACGGGCACTCAGAAGGGCTCATACAACCCTGAAAACACGGCTCTTCAGTCCTGCCCCCCCGTCAACTCCAACTGGCTGGCAACAGCCAGCCCGCTCCCTCCCTCGCCCAACGAGCAGCTCTGCTCCTGCATGGAAGAGGGTCTGACCTGCGTGGCAAAGAGCGACATCGCCTCCAAGAAGCTATCCAAAACATTCAGCACTGTGTGCGGATACCAGGGCGGAGCGTTCTGCGACGGAATCAAAGCCAACGCCTCGTCGGGTGAATATGGCGCCTACAGCGTCTGCACCCCCGAGCAACAGCTCTCCTTCGTCATGAACCTGTACTACGATGATCAGGTCAAGCAGGGCAACAGCCAGGATGCTTGCGACTTCGACGGCGCGGCCTCCACCAAGGATTCCAGCGACTCGACCGGATCTTGCTCCTCCCTCTTGAACGAGGCTGGCGCGTCCGGCACTGGTACGGTCTCTGCTTCGCCGACAGTTGGTGGCGACAGTGGATCTGGTTCTGGCGACACCACGCCCGATGCTGCGTTCTTGGTGACTCCTGCGAGCGTTCAAGTTGGCTTTTTCCAGATGGGCGCTTATGTGGTTACCGCGGTGCTTGCTGGTATGGGGATGATTTTGCTGTGATTTGGAACTGCTAACGGTACCAGCAATGGCTTAGGCTTCTGTAGGCCGTCATTCGCTTCTAGCGTCATTTCCCTGTATCATAATTTTTCTTTAATGTGTTGGTAGCTGTGAAGGTGGTTTGGTCTCCTTTTCTTGATTATATGGCCTCATTGTGATAGACTGGTCCATTGCCTTTTTTTATTTGTTTGTAGTCAACATAACAATTGAATGTGCTGTATGGTACCTAGGTATGTGTGATTACGTACATCCCTCCCCATTCGCTGGTTATTTGTGTCTCCATCTGCCCACGCGTGGGTGCTTTTCGCGAGAATATATATTTGCGAACGACCGAAAAGCGCTAGCCAACGGGGAGACAACTGGCAAGGTAAACGGACTACTCTGATCATAAACATGGGGTTTTATGCGCTCAATAATATATCATCACCTAAATGATGATGCATGGAAGAGCCCGTTAAAAAATGTCCACATGTCGGTCCGGTAATGTAGGCTCATGTAGTCAAAATATGGCCGAGCAAACACAGGAAGCCTGGGTGGTCTACTGGTAGGATTCTCGCTGAGGATTTGACCCAAGCATATCTCCGAGACGTCCCGCTTGGTGGCTTGGGCCTCATCATCTTTTGTTTTTCTTAAATGATTAATTTACAAAATTCAAAACCAGTAAACCATTCGAGTAGACTAATTATGAGAAGGGGAGGTCATGAACTGGTAGTAAAATGTTAGGCTCTGAAGATTTAGCTGTGAATAAGTATTCTGATTCTCGGGGGTTTTTTTTTCCGCGCCACGGTTAAGTGGATTTAACTTAGCACTCCACCCGGCATACCCAAAGATCCAGTCGACTGGACTCGAAGTATTCTTTTGATATCCTGATGCTTCGTTATAGAGAGATCCCCTCTATGAAGAGAAATACGGGACATATTGTGAATTATTGGGAGCATAAATTGGCGAGGACCTTCTTCATTAATTCTATATTCACTTGAGACTCTTCTCAGCAGGTATGGTATTACGCCAATTTCCAAAAATATCTCAATCCATAATGAGAATGTGTTTTGAGATCTCGACATCCATGGAACCCACTCAGGATATCTATGGTTCGGGGCGTGGACTACGTACCTAGGTACCTTACATCCGCGCTACGTACTCAGGTACCTCGTAAGGACCTCCTTTATTCTCCGTCGCTGGATAACCTGTTAGTATTATTATTATCTGCAGATGGTGAGAAATTCAAATCCAAGCCAGCTGCGTCAGCCACACGCTTGCGGGTGGCGGGAATCTTTCCTTCCTCCGTGTTAGGAGAAGCCGAAAGATCGGGTTCGGAACCCTTCATTAGAGTCAAGACTCCAAGTAGGTTTAAAGATTGGAGCCAACCGTCTCCCTTGCAGGCGAATAAGAATAGAACGCATGGGGAGTTCGTTTCTCGAGTCAAACATCGGCTTTGTCGCAAAATATTTCCTGGATCTATTTGGCGATTATCAAGTGATATTGTGTGATTATGTGCCTAGTTACTATTAAAAATCTCTCGAATAAATCCCCCGCCCCCCTCTGTCTGAGTAATATTGTTCACGGCTGCTAAATTTAATACCGATAGTTCAACGCCGTCTTGCGACGCGGCCTCTTCATCCCATGATTGCAGGTTGACATTTCAACCACTATTATTCCTTCTTCAATAATACCCACATTACCCACGTCGTCTATATGTTACTTCTACGTCGCTTGATTGTGGAACCTGGAACTTCAAGTTTCACCAGCTTCAGAGCTGGGGCAATCCCTCACCAGAGGTGGCTGTGCGATGTTGGAATTGGAGGGGTATTCTAATCTCCCCGTCAAATGATATTCCAGGGATTTCTTCCTCGGGTGGGCCGGTGGCAAGGGCCACTACTGGACATCCCAGCGTGTGGTCGACCGATCGTACCTAAGGCCAATTCACCACACACGACCACAAACACTAAAAGATCATGGCCTTTCCACTGTCACCCAGTTTTTCAGCGTAGATCTTTGTCATTCGAGCCAATAATAAGCTTGTAGTTGATTGAAATTAACTTCCACCAAAGCGCCTGAGAAGGCGACCAGAGGCAGGCGAAGGCCGCCACTTCATCAAGTCAGCTCAAAGTTTGGGCCTTGGTGGGGTTTTTTTGATTCTCTCCTGATACAGTATTTACAGCTGTTGCAAAGATGACGCGCCGATTGGGTGTGTTTCGCTTGGACCATGATTATTACCGGTAATACCTGATTCATCCAGAATACGAACTCCATTCTTACCTGCCCACCTCTGGTTATTTGAGTGGAGAGGATGTTAATGGATCCGTGAAGTTGCGCTGGAAATGGGGATTTCGGAGGAGGGTTATTCGAGAGCTTGAGAAATATGGAGGGCGTATGGAGGGCGTATGGAAGACGTCGTTGAGGAGGTATGTCTTCTAGCTCATCCAGCTTCTCTTTGAAGCGAAAAGAGGTGTTCACCATGACTTAATAATGGGGCCCTCTCACCCGAAACGCTTGACATACTGTGTAGTACCTGTGAATTGGTCTATTTCGATTCGAGAATACAGTCTTTTGGATAGGGGGCAGACTAGATCGCCCGGAACGTTGAATTTTAGATCATAGCTAAGCTATAACAACTTGGGGTCGAAGAGCTTCTGTGAACATCTGTTGCCTGTGTGATTCTCCACCACCAGCTTGCGTAACTGTTTCCCCCATAGAGCCGACTGCTATTTTACTAAAGATATGATTGGTGTCTACCTTGATCAGTGGCGACAAGACTCTGAGATGTCTGGCTTATCCTGTTCCCTGGAAGCTCAGCAGCTGGTATTGAAGCGGGAGGATAATGCAAGCAGACTGGGTTATCACTCTATACCTTTTGAATATAGATTCTTCTGAGATGCCATCAGATCAGATTAAGTCTTGAGCCGACGGACTAGACGTATGATCAAACTTCAGTTCTGATACTTTTGGTGAATCAGTAATATGCTATGACTGTGGGCAAGTCAAAGCTTTTGGCCAAATCTACGGCAGGAGGGACCATAATAAACAAGATGGAAAACTCCTGCGTGGGCTATTATCCCATAGCGACGCATTCATAAACTGGCCACGACAATGAGGCGATCTCGAGAACAAAGTTGCCTGAGGAATGAGACCAACCACCAACCATCCCTGCATACCAACTGAAGGCAATAATGTAAACAAACCAGGTAAAACAATTACACAGAATCAAGAGAAGAAGTCCTGTATTGTATTTCTAACAATTGGTTCGCAGGGGTGGGTCTGGTTCAGGGGCCGCGCCGGTTTTTCATGGAATCCTGACTCGCCCTTCCAGTAATAATTTGTTGCAAAACTGTCAATGTCAGCCTCGCTGGGATATGAACCTGTTTCTGTGACAGAGGGGATGGGTATTATGGAAAGCAAAAATTAAAAAAAAAAACATCGTGAGAGGCTTAAGGGGATCCTATTTAGCTATTTAGCCCATCACCGGTAAGCTAGCTAGTAAGATATTATTCGACTTGAAAGTGGAAAAGCGGATCATATTTGCTCTCAAGTCTGGTAGATAGATTATTCTGGACAACAAAGCATGCCTTGAACTGGGCGGCAATCGTTGCCTTCAAAGAAAAGTCTATTCTTCTGGGGGATAATCCGTGCTGATTAAGGTACAAAAATTTCTAGTACTGGAGGCATCTTTCAACCTCTGTCTCGATATTAGAATAACGGAGCGGATATCCCGGAAGATGCCAGCACAACTATGAGGCCTGGCAGGAGAGGAATAAAATGATCAGGGGCGGTTGAGGTCAGTGCGCTGTGAGCTCTCTGCCTGACTAATCGGGATAAAGATTGTAAAAATACCAAGGATAAGTACGTGGTTTGGGAACAATACCCGCTCCCGCGTTCAGCAATACCAGAAAATATGAGCATTACGTGGAAACTCCATCGTAGCATTGTCAGGTACCAGTACTGGTCGTTGTTTTTGCGTCCTGTGTACCATACACAGTCACCATACACACACTACAACAGACTAGACGTAGGTACCACATACAGGTGCTTACGGAGGACAAGGTGATGTGCAGTAAATTAGGAGATCCAGATCCCAAAATAACCCAAGCCCCAAGCAAGCCTGGCCTTTTCCCTGCCTGGGTGGTCAATCGATTCCCTTTTCACTGTCGCTGGCCAACTCAAGCCTCCTCCCTCCCTTCGTCTCTCTTGGATCTTCCTTTCTTTTTTTGGCTTCATCTTTTTTTCTTCTTTTCTCTTCCCGACCTTGTTTTTGAGTCCCTGTTCGCTCTTTTGACTGGTTTTCGCCAAACGAACCACTTCGACCATCCCAACCGTCCTCCCTTCCTTTCTTGTTTTCGTTTGGGGAAAGAAGAGGAGGTCCTCGGCTGAGACACTTTGGCCTTCCGCGACCTTTTTTTTGCCCTTGCGTTTCTGAAAATCGGTTTCTCTCGTTCCTTTTACTCTACTCTCCCATTCGTTTGACAGGAATCGACCCACGGCTCTTTGACTTGTCAAGAGCTCGCGAACGATCGTTTTGACTAGATTCGACTTGTAAATCGGTTGGCCGATAGGATTGGTACCTCCAGGGGAGAATACCATCTTCGACTTGATTTACGACGCGCCCGCTGCATTAAAAATACTTCAGAATATTTGTCGACAACGACTGAACTGTTGGTCGTCCATGTGCTGATATTACGGGATATTTCGTCAAGTTAATATTTAATGGGCCACTGTTTCTGTAGGTGGTTGCTCTGGCTGGGAATTTTTTGGGGGACGACAATTTTCTGGTAGTAGGATAGCTAACCTCTTATTCCTGCAATAGAAGCTGCAAAAACGGCGAGGTGATCGTGGTTAGTCAATATGTCAGGCTACCCCCAACAAGGCCATCACGATGATGGCTACGGCCATCAAGATCATGGCGATGCCTACTACCAGGATGATCACCATGGTCAACAAGGTTATTACGACCCCCAGGACTATGGTGATGGATACTACGATAGGGGGTATGTCTGCCGGTGTTGTTTTGTTCCCGTGGTCTGTCAATATATCTAATTTGTTTTCAGCGGTTACGACGCGAACCACAATGCCGCCTATCAAAATCAACAGGATGGTGGATACTATGACGCTGGCCAACAGGACGACTATTACGGCGACCAATACTACGACCAGGGCCATGGCGGCCGGGGAAGACGTGGGCGAGATTCCGAGGAAGAGTCGGAGACTTTCAGTGATTTCACCATGAGGTCTGAAACTGCTCGTGCCGCTGATATGGACTACTACGGCCGCGGAGATGAACGGTACAACAGCTACGCTGACAGCCAGTATGGTGGACGCGGGTACGGTTATCGCCCACCTTCCTCTCAAGTTTCATATGGCGGAAACCGGTCGTCTGGAGCTTCTACCCCCGTTTATGGAATGGACTATGGCAATGCACTGCCTGCTGGCCAGCGATCCCGAGAGCCCTATCCGGCATGGGCTTCAGACGGCCAAATCCCTGTTTCCAAGGAAGAAATCGAAGATATTTTCATCGATCTTGTGAATAAATTTGGTTTCCAGCGAGACAGCATGCGCAACATGTACGACCATCTCATGACCCAGCTGGATTCGCGTGCCTCCCGAATGACTCCCAACCAAGCCCTTCTATCACTGCATGCGGATTATATCGGTGGTGACAATGCAAATTATCGACGATGGTATTTTGCCGCCCATTTGGACTTGGATGATGCCGTGGGCTTCGCAAATATGAAGCTCGGCAAAGCCGATCGAAAGACCAGGAAAGCACGGAAGGCCGCTAAGAAGAAGGCGCAAGAAAACCCTGAGAATGTCGACGCAACACTCGAGGCGCTGGAAGGTGATAATAGCTTGGAGGCTGCCGAATATCGGTGGAAAACCCGGATGAACCGAATGTCTCAGCATGACCGAGTACGCCAGGTAGCCCTGTTTCTCCTGTGCTGGGGCGAAGCAAACCAGGTCCGATACTTGCCTGAATGTCTGTGCTTCATCTTCAAGTGTGCGGATGACTATTACAATTCTCCGGAATGTCAGAACCGAGTGGAGCCTGTAGAGGAGTTTACCTACTTGAATGAGGTGATTACACCCCTTTACCAGTACTGCCGTGATCAAGGATATGAGATCATGGATGGGAAATACGTTCGCCGAGAACGTGATCATAACAAAATCATTGGTTACGATGACATGAATCAACTCTTCTGGTACCCTGAAGGTATCGAACGGATCGTGTTTGAGGATAAGACTCGACTCGTTGATATCCCGCCCGCTGAGAGATGGACCAAGCTGAAAGATGTTCACTGGAAAAAGGTCTTCTTCAAGACTTATAAGGAAACTCGCTCCTGGTTCCACTTGATCACTAACTTCAACCGCATCTGGGTTATTCACCTGGGTGCTTTCTGGTTCTTCACTGCTTATAACGCTCCCACTCTCTACACCGACAATTACAGACAACAGGCCAACAACAAGCCCCCAGGCTATAGGTATTGGTCTGCTGTCGGCATGGGTGGTGCCCTGTGTGCGCTTATCGAAATTTTCGCCACTCTTGCCGAATGGTTGTACGTACCCCGTCGTTGGGCAGGAGCCCAGCATCTCAGTAAACGATTGCTTTTCCTTCTCGCTCTCTTCGCCATCAACCTGGCTCCCGGAGTCTTTGTCTTCGGTTTCGGCAGCAAAGTTGATAACAAGATTTCTCTTGCCATTGGTATCGTTCACTTCTTCATCGCCCTGGCAACCTTTTTCTTCCTCTCCGTCATGCCTCTTGGAGGTCTGTTCGGAAGCTACCTGAAGAAACATGGTCGCCAATACGTTGCTAGCCAGACCTTTACCGCCAGCTGGCCAAAGCTGAAAGGCAACGATATGTGGATGTCTTATGGTCTCTGGGTCTGCGTTTTCGGTGCCAAGCTGACTGAGTCCTACTTCTTCCTGACTCTGTCCTTCAAAGACCCTATCCGCATTCTATCCCCCATGAGAATCCATCAATGCGCGAGTGTAACCTATATTCCCGACGTCCTCTGCCATGCTCAGCCCCAGATTTTGCTAGGCCTCATGTTTTTCATGGATCTTACTCTCTTCTTCCTTGATAGTTATCTGTGGTACATTATTTGTAACACCATCTTCTCGGTTGCGAGGTCTTTCTACCTTGGTGTGTCTATCTGGTCTCCTTGGAGAAACATCTTTTCACGCCTCCCAAAGCGTATCTACTCGAAAGTTCTCGCCACTACAGATATGGAAATCAAGTACAAACCAAAGGTTTTGATTTCCCAAGTCTGGAACGCGATCATAATTTCGATGTACCGAGAGCATCTGCTCGCAATTGATCATGTTCAGAAGCTTCTGTATCACCAGGTCCCTTCTGAGCAAGAGGGTAAACGGACTTTGCGTGCGCCCACTTTCTTCGTTTCCCAAGAAGACCAGTCCTTCAAGACTGAATTCTTCCCCGCTGGAAGTGAAGCCGAACGCCGTATCTCTTTCTTCGCCCAGTCCTTGTCTACCCCCATGCCCGAGCCTCTTCCCGTTGACAACATGCCAACATTCACCGTTCTGATTCCCCACTACGGCGAAAAGATTCTCCTCTCGCTCCGTGAGATTATTCGTGAAGATGAACCGTACTCGCGTGTCACCCTCCTGGAATACCTCAAACAGCTCCATCCTCATGAGTGGGATTGCTTCGTCAAGGACACTAAGATTCTGGCCGATGAGACGTCTCAGTTCAACGGCGAATATGAAAAAGGCGAGAAGGACGCTGCCAAGAGCAAGATCGATGATCTCCCCTTCTACTGCATCGGTTTCAAGTCTGCCGCTCCCGAATACACCCTTCGCACTCGTATCTGGTCCTCTCTGCGATCTCAAACCCTCTACCGTACTGTCTCTGGTTTCATGAACTACAGCCGTGCCATTAAGCTCCTGTACCGCGTTGAGAACCCCGAAGTTGTTCAAATGTTTGGAGGTAACTCGGAGAAACTGGAGCGTGAGCTTGAGAGAATGGCTCGCCGTAAGTTCAAAATCTGTGTCTCGATGCAGCGCTACGCCAAGTTCAACAAGGAAGAGCGGGAGAATACTGAGTTCCTTCTCCGCGCCTACCCTGATCTCCAGATTGCCTACCTTGATGAGGAGCCCCCTGTTAATGAAGATGAGGAACCCCGCCTGTACTCTGCATTGATCGATGGACACTGCGAACTGCTTGAGAATGGTATGCGCAAGCCCAAATTCAGGATTCAATTGTCCGGAAACCCGATTCTCGGAGATGGTAAATCCGACAATCAGAACCACTCTATTATCTTCTACCGTGGCGAGTACATCCAGGTCATTGATGCCAACCAGGACAACTACCTGGAAGAATGCCTGAAAATCCGAAGTGTTCTTGCTGAATTCGAGGAACTAACAACTGACAACGTCTCCCCTTACACTCCTGGTATTCCAAGCTCGAACGAAGCCCCAGTTGCCATTCTTGGAGCCCGCGAGTACATTTTCTCAGAGAACATTGGCGTCCTTGGTGACGTTGCTGCTGGTAAAGAACAGACGTTCGGTACCCTGTTTGCGCGTACCCTTGCTCAGATTGGTGGAAAGCTGCATTATGGTCACCCTGATTTCCTGAACGGTGTCTTTATGACTACTCGAGGTGGTATCTCCAAAGCCCAGAAGGGTCTGCATCTTAACGAGGATATCTATGCTGGTATGAATGCGATGATTCGTGGTGGGCGTATCAAGCACTGCGAGTACTTCCAGTGTGGTAAAGGCCGTGATCTTGGTTTTGGCTCTATTCTAAACTTCACTACGAAGATTGGTACTGGTATGGGTGAGCAGATGCTGTCGAGAGAGTATTATTACATGGGTACCCAGCTGCCTCTTGATCGCTTCTTGTCCTTCTACTACGCGCATCCTGGCTTCCATATCAACAACATGTTTATCATGCTATCCGTGCAGATGTTTATGATTGTTCTGATCAACCTGGGCGCCCTCAAGCACGAGACCATTACCTGCTATTACAACTCAGATTTGCCAATCACCGACCCTCTCCGCCCGACCTACTGCGCACACCTCACTCCTATTGTTGACTGGGTCAACCGCTGTGTCATTTCCATTTTCATTGTTTTCTTTATCTCGTTCGTTCCACTGGCTGTCCAAGAATTGACAGAGAGAGGACTCTGGCGCATGGCGACTCGTTTGGCAAAACACTTTGGTTCCTTCTCCTTCATGTTTGAAGTCTTTGTCTGCCAAATCTACGCAAATGCTGTCCACCAAAATCTTTCATTCGGTGGTGCTCGCTACATCGGTACTGGCCGTGGTTTTGCAACCGCTCGTATCCCGTTCGGAGTCCTATACTCTCGTTTTGCGGGCCCTTCGATCTATGCTGGTGCTCGACTCCTGCTGATGCTTCTCTTCGCAACCTCAACAGTCTGGACCGCTTCCCTCATCTGGTTCTGGGTTTCGCTGCTTGCCCTCTGCATTTCCCCATTCCTGTTCAACCCCCATCAATTTGCCTGGCACGATTTCTTCATTGATTACCGCGATTACATTCGCTGGCTGTCGCGCGGCAATTCCCGTTCCCACGCATCTTCCTGGATCGGATTCTGTCGTCTGTCCCGTACTCGTATCACGGGTTACAAGCGGAAGCTCCTTGGTGTGCCTTCGGAGAAGGGGTCCGGTGATGTCCCCAGAGCCCACATTACAAACATCTTTTTCAGCGAGATTATTGCTCCCCTGGTTTTGGTTGCCGTGACACTCGTCCCCTATCTCTACATCAACTCTAGGACCGGTGTCTCACCTTCCGAGGCCAATGGCCGTCCGACAAAACATTACAACGCCCTTATACGAATTGCCATTGTTGCCTTTGGACCTATTGGTATCAATGCTGGCGTAGCTGGTGTTTTCTTCGGTATGGCTTGCTGTATGGGACCCATTCTCAGTATGTGCTGCAAGAAATTCGGATCTGTCCTCGCCGCTATTGCTCACGCTGTTGCGGTCATTGTTCTTCTCGCCATTTTCGAGGTCATGTTCTTCCTCGAGGCCTGGTCCTGGCCTCGATGCCTCATGGGAATGATTGCCATGGCTGCCATCCAACGCTTTGTCTACAAGCTCATCATCTCTCTGGCCCTCACCCGAGAGTTCAAGCACGACCAGTCAAATATTGCTTGGTGGACCGGAAAGTGGTACAGCATGGGCTGGCACTCCCTTTCGCAACCCGGCCGAGAATTCTTGTGTAAGATTACGGAGCTGGGCTATTTCGCAGCAGACTTCATACTGGGTCATCTGCTCCTATTCGTCATGTTGCCTGCGCTTTGCGTCCCTTTCATTGACAAATTCCACTCCGTCATTCTGTTCTGGCTGCGACCTAGGTAAGACAATACCACCCCATATTATATGCTTTCTCAATCATTGTTCTAACTTGGCAACAGTCGTCAAATCCGTCCACCCATTTACTCCCTCAAGCAGTCCAAGCTTCGCAAGAGAAGGGTTATTCGCTTTGCGATCCTATACTTTGTGATGCTGGTGC
Organism: Aspergillus conjunctus; assembly: GCA_027569095.1. NCBI lineage: Eukaryota > Fungi > Ascomycota > Eurotiomycetes > Eurotiales > Aspergillaceae > Aspergillus > Aspergillus conjunctus. The sequence continues at coordinate 244,460 of JAPDEL010000032.1, read as the reverse complement.
TGTTCCTTGTGCTTCTCATTGCTCCCCTTGTTGCCCAGACCCAGGGTCTCAGCCAAAAACTCGCTAAAACGTTCGAAAATTTCCCGCTAGATCTCCTCCAGCCTCTAGACGCAAATAATAACAATGATACCACCACTTTCTACACTGGTCAGGCCGATTTGCCTGCTGGTTTAGTGGCTGGGAGTGAGTCTGCGGCGGTGAGGATTTAATTTTACTGTTCTTGCTCTTCTTTTCATCCTACATTTTGCTACACTATTCAGAAACGGAACATGAAATGAGCTGTATAAAGTATTCAGTGGCTTGATGTTGCTGCTGGATCCCCCGCGTTTAGTTTTTTGACCTTCATTTTTTCTTCTTCTACTTACTCCCTTCTCCGCAATATCTGCGTGTACGGTCTCCTTGTCATCACCGTTAATGGATCCACTATCTGCTTTTTTCTGTATTCGCGAGGTGTTTTCTCGTTCTGTCGTTTGTGAAATCATTAGACTAGCAAATTTCCATCTATTGTCTTCCTTTGTTACCGCGAGGGGTCCTTGATTCTGTAGACAGTAAGCGTATCTGGGGATATTTGCATCTAGGGGTCCTCGTCCTTGACTCGGCGGGGAAATGAGCAGGGTCATACTAGAAGTCACGTGCCGGCTTGACCCGGGAATTGGGACTTCCTGCGGTGCGGACGAGGCAGCCGTCCGTCCCTGAGGATTACCATCATCACAACGAGACCTAGTTGACCAGCCTCCTTTTCCCACTTCAGCCTCCTCTCGCCTTTTTTCTTTTCCTTCTTCATTTATAGTCCAAATGGTATCATTCTTATTGTAATCCTTCTCCAGTGTCCCTCGAAACTTACCTCCCTAGCTCTCTGCGCGAGCGCTTATACCTCGTGCCGATTACTTTTCTTTCTCTCATGGATCTCCAAGAGACCCAACGTCTCCTTTCGGAGTTCTTCCTGGAGCTCTCTAATCTGTTCCATCGCGTTCCAGGCTCGGCAATCTTCCTCCGCTATGTGAGGTCAAGCTACCAAAATGACCCCATTCGCTCCGCCGTTGAATTGTTTCTCTTCTTGTTCGCCGTCCGTTATTTACTTGCCCCGAAGTACTCTACCAAGCCCGGCGTGGTGAAGCTTTCCGAGGATGAAATCGATGATTTGGTAGATGAATGGACGCCGGAGCCACTCGTGGGCAAACCTACTGCATTGGAAGAGATGGAGGTTGATAAGCGGACGGTTATTGTTGGGTAAATACTCGGAACTCTGACCCCTGGAGAATTGTACGATGTCCATTTCTAACGGTTTTCTGATTTGCAGCCCGGTCGGTCCTAAGTCGAAATTATCGAACGGTCGGACAGTGATGAACCTCGCCTCCTACAACTTTTATAATTTCAATACCAACGAGGCCCTGAAGGAGAAAGCGATCCAGACCCTCCGCAACTATGGCGTTGGCCCTTGTGGCCCTCGAGGCTTTTACGGGACGCAAGATGTCCACGTGAAGACGGAGGCGGATGTTGCGTCGTTCCTCGGCACAGCGTCTTGCATCATCTATGCCCAGGCGTTCTCAACCATTTCTAGTGTGATTCCGGCTTTCTCTAAGCGCGGAGATATCATCGTTGCGGACAAGGGTGTGAGCTTTGCTATTCGAAAGGGTATCCAGATCTCGCGCAGTATCGTCCGCTGGTACGAACATAATGATATGGAGGATTTGGAGCGTGTCCTCGCAAAGGTTACCAAGGAGCAAGCAAGGAAGCCTCTTACGAGACGTTTCATCATCACGGAGGGTCTCTTTGAGTCGTATGGCGATATGGTCGACTTGCCCAAGATCGTAAGTCATTCCTCATCTTCTATCGCTGCTGGCTTGGACTAACAGATATGCGCAGATTGAGTTGAAACTCAAGTATAAATTCCGACTTATCCTCGATGAATCGTGGTCCTTTGGAGTCCTTGGCAGGACCGGTCGTGGCGTGACTGAGCACCAGAATGTAGATGCGGCAGAGGTTGATATGATCGTGGGCTCGCTGGCCGGCCCTCTAGTCGCGGGAGGAGGATTCTGTGCTGGGTCAGATGAGATTGTTCACCATCAGCGTATTTCGGCCGCTGCATACACGTTCTCGGCAGCACTGCCCGCCCTTCTTTCCACAACTGCCAGCGCAACCATCAATCTCCTTCAGAACAGCCCTGAAACAATCACACAGTCTCGAGAGCTTACTAAGGCTATGTGGGCTCAGCTAGATCCTCGAAGTGACTGGGTTTACTGCACCAGCGCGCCCGAGAACCCCATCATGCTTCTCGTTCTGAAGCCCGAGGTGGTTGCTGCTAAGAGGCTTTCCGCCGATGACCAACAGTTCGTGCTGCAGGACATAGTCGACGAGGTAAGAACAGCCCCTACTATAATATCCACTGGTGCTCTTCCCGCTGTCTCGTCGCGAGATTACTAACCATATTCTTTCCCCACTCTAGTGCCTTGCCAACGGCGTCCTGATTACCCGTCTTAAGACTCTGCAGGATAATTTCGAGCCGAAGCAGTTCATTTCACCTGCCTTGAAGGTGTGCGTAACGACCGGCTTAACAAAGAAAGAAATCGAAAAGGCGGGTACTGTCATCCGCCATGCCATTACGAAGGTTCTAAGCAAAAAAAAGTAACGGTTGCACGAGTTTTCCTTTCCTCCCTATCCGAGGACGCGGTCATGAACGTTCTTAATGCTCCCATGATTTGTCCGCTCCCCTTTCTTCTCACCCATCCCCCTTCGACCTAATGATGACAACTTGTTTCTACACCCTTCTTTGTATAGTGTATTTGAATGTGGGTGCTCTGGCTGTCCCGGGTCTGCATTCATATTGGATGCTGATTTTGTATCGAATCCGTGGACATGTTCGAACTGTTTCCTCTTTTCTTTTCAGCCAACGGAATAGTTCCTTTTATTTTTCTTTCCAGATCCTCTGGCTCGTGTTTTGGCATTGTATACATTATTATTAGAACTTATATTATTTTAATTAAAATTCGGTTTCTTGTTCCCGCCCCCTTCGAATGCCTTGTGTTTTCCACTGGAATTGTGGCTTTCTAAAGGGGTATATAGGGATATTTGATACATCACTACCCCCCAGGATCCAGCACGAAGGGAGCGCAAGCAACCATTCCAACTAGTTCGATCATTCGCTAATTTGCCTACAGTCACTGCTGGCGCACTTACTGAGTTGGTCATGGCCAGTTGGTCCCATAAGTTGATGTGTATTTGACCGGCCAGCAGGGAAACAAGATCTCGAACACCGGGCATTCCTTGTGCCGTCGACTCTTTTCGGGGTATGGGCCCAGCATTCCATTGTACCTAGGTAATCTGGGTTGGTTATTTGATTACATTATTTTAAGGAGGCTGTAACAGGGCCATTCATTTAAATGTTTGAGTGCATGGCAAAAACTTGCTCATTCATGATGGCCAGCTGCAGTGACAGGGATTTTGGCAGTGAGTTCACATCAGTGAATTCATAACCTGGAAACCCTCTTCCCTGGCAGACTATTTAACAATACTTTGCTTTCCAGTGTCATCTATCTCTTTCTATTCTCCACCTCAACATCGATCTGCTCTTTGCCTCATACTCTTGCACATCCAGCTTCGTGGACCGTTTCTATTGTATCATTGACTCCAGTTTGGCTCTTGACTACCGATTATTAGGAAGATTAGAGTAGTTGGCTCAATTACCAGCCGGCAATGAAGTGGTTTGCCCACATCTCTGCTGTGCTGCTGCTCGGCTTCCTGGCTGCAGCTTTTCCTCATGGTATGTTTGCCCCGAATCGAGACTGAAGGGGGTGTATATGAAAGTTTACTGATCGTGGATTGTTGTGTAGACGGCTCTCGCGCTCTTGGAAAACGTGATGTCGGTCAGAATGAAGCGAAACCAATTGAGGAGATTGTTTATGTGAACAAGGCTGGACATACCCTTAGTGTTGAACATCTCAACCACGCCACCGCTACCGTGAATAATGTGAGTATGGAGCTACCCGCACCTGTTAAACCATACTAACACACAACACAGCCCCCCACTGACCTGCCTCCCATTCTCCCTGTCCCTAACCTGGTTGCACCTGATGTGCTCGTGCCTACCCTTCCAACCATTGTGGCAGATTCTCCTTACCCTCCCCATACCGCCATTCAGAACAACAAGTGGAAGCGCGGCCATGGCATATCCTACTCTCCATACAATGCCGACAACACATGTCGTACCCAGGAACAGATCCATAGCGACATTGACAAGATGGCCGCGTACGCCTACGTGCGCATCTACGGTGTCGACTGCGACCAGACCAGACGAGTCGTGAACGCCGCCCGCCCACGAGGCATGAAAGTCTTCGCCGGCATCTGGGATCTTCAGAGCCTCGACGCCTCCATTGACCTGATCGCACAAGCCGCAGCAGGAGACTGGTCCGTCTTCCACACCATCTCCGTCGGCAACGAGCTCATCAACCGCGGCGCAGCCTCCGTCAACGACGTCGTCAGCGCCGTCTCCAATGCCCGGAACCGTCTCCGCAGGGCAGGATACACAGGCCCAGTCGTCACCATCGACACCTTCTCCCAGATGCTCAAGTACCCTGAGCTCTGCGACATCTCCGATTACTGCGCCGCAAACTGCCACGCCTTTTTCGACGCGACCCAAACCCCAGGAAAAGCTGGCCAGTACGCCCGCGAACAATTTCGGAAGCTGTCCGAGGCCCATCGCGGCAAACGCACCACCATAGCCGAGTCAGGCTGGCCACACAACGGTCGTCCCAATGGCGCCGCCGTACCCTCCCCCGCGAACCAGCGCATTGCAATCGAGAGCCTGCGTCGTGCCTTCAATGGTGACCCGGACAATCTTATTCTATTCAGTGCCTTTGATGATCTCTGGAAGACGGACTGGGAGGGCTCTTTTGGTGCGGAGAAGTACTGGGGTATTGGACAGCGCTAGATTCTGGACCCTCTTCCCTTACACTCCGTCGCCCCCTCTCTTTGTAACTCTCCTCCGCCTCGTTTGTTCATATGGGTTTCGACGTCATCTCTTAACTATTTCCACACACCCTCCTAGAGAGCTTCTCATGCTATACCCGCTGGGACTAAGTTACGAAACCTGCATTCCGGCTGTCTCGCAGTTTCCCCTTTCCCCTTTCCTTTTCTTTCCGTTTCTCAGGGGAGGGTTTTGCTCTCTCACTTCTTGGCAAGTTGATGTTATCATGCTGACTACGACAATGCCCTGCGTCATGCCCTGCCTTGGGCTTACGATGAGAGAGCTGAGAATTGTATTTGATGGTGTCTGCATGGGAGACGAGGACGTTCATTTATGCATGTACTTAGGTTTCTTTCGTACATACTGGAGCTTGCCTTGATGGAAATTGAGCTTCTTTCATTTCTCACTCTTTCTATACCCTTAGTTGTAAATTGCAGGCGTAGACGGAGTTCAAGGGGAGGAACCTCCTGCCCTTCTGGATTCGATATTGTGTCTCGTGCGAAGAGAGAGATGCTATGCCTCAGCCTGGTTGAAGCCGTCAACACGTGATCTGAGTTGTCAGGGGTATGTGCTCCCCTCTTGTTTTTCTTCTTCTCGTTGGCAATTGTTATGATCACCCGGCTATTACGTTGGCTATTTCAGCCTCATAGAAATACAACAGACGAGAAAAACAACTCCGCGACAGGGATCAGAACCTGATGGTGGAACGTTTGGTTGACATGGATGGACGGATCGTGATGGTTGGTCGACAGCATGTGTTGCCGTGCCAACCATCTTCCCTCTCACAGATCACCGGATGTTTGGGCCTTTTTATATACTCATAGACCAGCTTCCTCCCGGCCGGCAGCTTTCTGACAGCTATTAAACCCCTATCCTGCATCGATATCTCCGAAATATAGGACGTATAGGATACAGCCCGCAGAAAAAGGGGCGCGAGCATCCCTTCTGCGACCTCTCACATCCGCCTCTTTTGGGAACCACTGCACCGACTCACCACCATCCAACCGACCACGCCACAATGGCCAGACTGAACACCGCGACGCCGGCGAAACCGACCGAATCGCCGTCAAAGCCCAGAATCCATCGCCTGGCTGACCGAAATGCATTCGCTCGGAGTGAATTCAGAGACCGCGCGACCGCACCAAGGCTGGATGAAAGCCAAAACAGAGAACAATGGGCAATGAGGGGCGGCGAGACAGCGTCTAAGAAACGGACGACAGGGACAACGGACAAGCCACCGCAAGGGAGGATCAGACTCCAAAGGTCGCGAACAATTTCCGACATGAGTTTTGACATCTTTGCTGATAGCGACGGGATGAGTGAAAGAGGGGGAAACACACCTTCCAAGGAGAAGACAGCGACACCTCTGAAGCTTGCACGGACCAATTCTCTCCTCTTGCCTAGGACGGGGAGCATTCCCCAGCTCCCACGACCCCGGATCAGCCGGAAATCGGAGCTGTATAACTACGACAAGGAAAACGACCCGCTGGAGGAGGAACTGGACCCCGAAGAGCCTCCCTCACTCTCAAGGAATCCCTCCGATGCGTCGTCATCCTCCGCTCGGCGGTCGCCAGTCAGGAATAGAAACACCGGACAATTCACGAACTATCGTCAGCCGGAACCAGTTTCAGATAATGAAAGCAGACGAGGCGAAGACGACAGCTTCAATTCACTGGACGACTTTATTGTCAGCGACAGGGAGGAGCTCAGCTACCACGAAATGTCAGATGACGAAACGGAAGAAGAGCAGTTCCAAGCTGCGCCTTCTCCACCAAGGACGACAAGGAGATTGATGAGGGGCAGACGACCAGACCCAACAGCAGAGCTGATGAAAGCCTTGCAACGATCGTCACAAAAGCAAGACCTGCGTCTGGAACCATCTCTCCCTTCTGCGATCACAATGCCGTCTCCTTCCCCAGAAGACAAACCAAGAAGAACCTTTCAAAGGGGGATGAGCGTTTCTGAAAGAATGAATGGGTTGAACTTGGAGGACAATGATCCTTCTCCACAGCTACAGCAAGATCTATATGAGTAAGTATTTCTTTCCCGCTTTCCAACAACTTCTGGAAATCTATAAACGAGGCTAATCCCCAGAAGTTTCGCAGTCGACGTGAACTCGCCATCGCAGAAATCTCGGTCGAACCAGTTTGAATTTCAAACTCCACCGTCTAGCCCTACCAAAGGCCGTCTTCGATCCTCAACCAAACAGAAAGTCCATATCCCACCCACTCCGTACCGTGAGAGTGTGGATGCTTTCTGGAGCCAGAAGGCCACAGTCGACTGGATTGACCATCACTCGCCGCGCAAATTAGACTCTCCCCTACAGGAGTTTGACGAGTCGGAGTGCGATTCTGAATCTGACAGTATGGGGCGACGCTCAAGAAGCCGCAAGGAGGTCAAGACCCCCAGCAAGAGAGCACTGAAGAAAGCCGAGACGGAGGAGAAGAGAGCCGCGCAAGCCCGCAAGAAGTCATTCGATAACAGAAAGGCTGTGCTTGCCGAGGAGTTCTTTAAAGTACTAGACGATGCCGTGGCTGACGGCCAAGTACAGAAGCGCTCCAAGGAGACCGGTGGCGTTCGGATCATTTGGAGCAAAACCCTCCAAACCACTGCCGGACGAGCGAGCTGGAAAAAGGTTGCTGCGGAAGCCTCGTCGCGGGACAACGAGGCTGTGGGGCGTAGTCCCCATAGACATCACGCTGTCATTGAGCTGGCGGAGCGAATAATCGACAACGAGGACCGGCTCATCAACACGCTGGCCCATGAGTATTGCCACCTTGCCAACTATATCATATCCAATGTCCACAACAATCCCCACGGCACCAGCTTTAAGCAGTGGGGCCGGAAATGCAAAGATGCGCTGAAGCACCACCCGGTGTATGGCGGACGGGTCGAGGTGACTACAAAGCACAGCTACAAGATTGATTACAAGTATGTCTGGAGTTGCGTGGACTGCGGACAGACCTACGGACGCCACTCGAAGAGCATCAACACGACCAAATCCAGCTGTGGGAAGTGCCACGGGCTTCTGCAGCAAATCAAACCTAAGCCACGGAATGTTTCGCCCAAGAAGAAGCCGCAGACGACTCAGGTGGAGGACGTGGTGAAGGTGTTGGAGGAGGTGAGCTTGTACAATTGATTCTGATATTCTTTTCGGGTGTTTTCTTCTCTCTCTCTCTACCTCTCTCTAATGACTATGACTCTGAACGACTGGGGCGTTCTGGACTTTGTGAAGTCCCTTCCTGTCTTTAGCGAGGATTTCTTTCTTTTTTTTCCTCTTTACTATCTCTTGGTGCACCAAATACTTTTGCTGCACCCAACAACATACAATTATGTAGGTGTATATACCGAAGACATGAACGTCAATATAATGAATCTCATAACCATCTTATTCCTCCCAACTGTCTACATTCCCAAGTAGTAGACATTTGTAAGGTACTATATTATCTATATATTTAATAATGGTGAGAACTTTACCATCAGTTAAACAACCCCCAATCCACAACCTCCAACCTCTCCATCAACCCCGCCCTCACCCTCTCCACAAACTCCTCCTCCATCTTCAACCCCCTCGAATCCCCCTTCTCCTCAAACTCCTTCCTCGGCACATTAAAACACACCAACAAATCCGTCCCCTTCTCCTCAACCCTAACAAGCAAATAATAACAATGCACCGTCCTCGTCAGCGCCCCCTCCGCACTCGACCCGGCCGCCGCTCCCCCAATCGATATCCCTCCTCCTCCTCCTCCTCCTGCTATCTCAACACTGCCTCTCCTCCTCTCCTCCCTCGTCGTCAACGCCACAGACCCCTTATACGCCCTCACCGCCGTCCCATCCGGCGACGACCCCAGTTTCCCCAGCTGCACCCGCTCCGGCCCGGAGAGGATTTCTAGTGTATCTCCTGCCGCGATGTCCCGGAGGTCGTACAGGTGGTACAGCGCGGCGGCCTTGTCGGTGTCTTCTTGGGTGGCTGTGGCCGGGAGCGTGGAGAGGGTGTCGCGGGTGACGAGCTCGTTGAGCTCGATTATCTGGTTCGAGAGGGTTGTTGGGGAGAGGAAGATTTCTTGGTGGTCGGGGACTTGGCGGAGGTCGCTTTTTTTTTCGTATGAGTCAGGTTTGGTTAGTTGAGGGGGGAGTTCCTTCCTGTAGGTGGTGGGGGAAGGGGGGAAGCAAAGGACGAACCTGGCGTCGAGCCAGCCTTGTGGGATGAGGCCGCGGATTGCGCCGCCGTAGAAGTCCCAGGGTTGGGATGTCATTTTGTAGTTTTATTTTTTTTGTTTCTTTCTGGATGTTGGTCCGTTGGTTCGTTGGATTTTTTTTTTTTGGGATGGTGGTAGTGTTGTTGAACGGGTATGGTGGGGGTAGGTAGATCGGATAAGGTGATTATGGAGGGGGGGTCTTCTCTTCTCCGCCAGGGAGGTAAGTCAATTGAAATCTGGAGTGATCCTCACAGAAGATGGAGGCTGGTAGTGTCCTGAGAAGGGATCAGGTCGTAATATAGGCAGTTGAGAACTGTGGTACCTGAAATAGGTGACAGTGAAAAGGGTGACGTCGAGGAAGCTGGAGGGACTCGAGCTTGCTGATTGGCTGACTGAGCTACAGATTGTAGTTACACCAGATTTAAGGTACGAGGCAGCTACGAAAAGAAGAAAAGGAAAGCAATCTGCAGGGAGATAAGCTTGAAGCTTAAAGCTTGATTTCAAATCTCTAAAAGCTCCTCGATGTACTCGTCTAAAATGATCATCTGGAATTGATCCCCCCACCGTGTTCGAAACTCTTTCTTCCGATACGCATAACTCATCACCTGCGAGAAGCTGACCAGCTCAACGGTCCATCCTCTCTGCAGAGCTCGTTCAGCCATCTTCATAAATCCGCCTGAGAACTCCGCTTCCGCTGCGTCTCCTGTTGCCAGCACAATCGTCGCTGGTTGCTCCGTATCCAGTAGGCTTTCCAGGATCTTCAGGTGTAGAATTTCGTCCACGCCTTGCTCGACCCATCGCTCTTCTGGCAGATCATTCGTTTCAGAACTGTGTCCGCCATCGTGCGTGCCCGTCCGTGGACTATTCTTCCGGAACTTCAGCTGGCGAGGTGTTGCATGTTTCACTTTATGCACTCGGTCGAGGATATTTGCCTCATATCCAAGCTGCTCGCCCTCGTTGATTGCCGCGAGTCGATCTGAGCCTACCAGAACTCGCTTGGCCGCGGGACGACCGCGTTCTAGTATTAAGGAGAAGTTTTGGAACGAGAGTGGTAGGCCGCGAATTCGGGTTTTTACTGGTATATTTCGTGAAACTTTCATCGAATCATGAAATCCTATCATTATCTAGAAGACTATTAGCTAAGCCCGAAGTTGTCTGAGTTTTAGGGGTCGATTTACGTTTGACATGTCGATGAATACGTGGATGGGGCGGGATGCAGCATCCTCATTGTTAAGTGCGGTGGGCCGTCCCATTTGAATGACGAGCTCTGCATAGTCTGGGAAGGTTTTCAAAAGCTTGGTCAGAAGACCAACTCTCTGGTCTGCCGGGGATGAATATGTAAGAGGCTGTACACGGATAATACCGCTCGGTAGGATTTTGACGGCGTTCGGGGTTAGGAATTCGTCTGCTTCATCAAACGAGGATGGTGGTGTTTCAAGCAATTCAGGTATAGGCTCTGAAATACCAACTTGCGTAGGAATCATTGACGGGATTCCGCGTGCCTTCGAGATTGGGCGATCGAAAACACTGAGGTAGCCGTCTGACTCTCCGGCTGCAGTGCTCTCTGATGAGCTAGGCTCGAATTTGGCCTTGGTTTGCCGGTCATGGCGACGAATGACCTTGGGCACAGCCTTATTCTGAAGAGGCGAGTCGAAAGGTAAGGGTGCGTTCAAAACGGAAGCTGGTTTTGACGGTGCTCTGAAAGATATCCGAGGCGAAGTTTTAGGTTTCTCAACCTTGGTATCTTTGATTGGAGGCCGTTTAAGGATCACAATCGGTTGTGTTGATGGCTCAGGCGCAGCACTTGGGACCTCTGGACGGGTTTCAATCGACGGAAGTGTGGGAGGTTTGGTGTCACTCAGAGCCTCCCAGAGAGCATCAAAATCTCCCAGCTTCGGAGACCCGCTACTTGCATCACTCTCCTTGAGTGACCGTGCCGTCAGATTCTTGACGTCATTTTCGGTCGTCTTTTGAGAGGGAGATGGCGCAACTGGATGTGGGTGATGTCGGGGTGTGCTAGGCTGCTCTCCGCTTTGGAATGTGGGAGACCGAAGGAGGTTAATCACCGGAGTGAAATCCCAGTTCGAAGCTGATGTGGACGACGATGGCATTGACGTGATCAAGAAAGGTTTCAAATAGCCACTATCTTCGTGAATGGGTGGTAGATTAGGTAGACGCCAAGTGAATGAGGGTGGCGGCTCGGAGAGAGGAAATCCAAAAATAACACAACTACGATGGTGCAAAAAGATTGAAGAAAAAGATAGAAGGTGATAAAGCTGAAAAATTTATCAACATGATGAAGGTCTAACGACCTAAAAATGGCGGCAACTGTGACACTAACTGTTGTTATCTGGGGATGGGGAGCATGACTCTTGGGCACGAAGATGGGCGGTGAAGGATGGGCTGACGTTGTGCTAGACTATACCGCCTTCCTTACATGGAAATGGCAAGCTAGTCCTAGAGTAGTATAGTGGGTGGCTGACCGGAATGCGACAGAACAATAATCCGGAGGCTCGTCAGCTGTGGTCAAAATGGGTACTAAGCCCCTTTCAGAATAGGCGCAGTCATAGCGACGTCATCTCTCTTCATCTAGATCAAGATTCACCATCAAACGTGGAGAGGAAAAAGGTGACGACAGTTGCTCCGATCTTGGATTCCCATGACGGCGGACCCAGACAATGGAACTGCCTGGGCCTCGCGGCAATGCTGCCGATTTGCGCGGCGTCCAATGGCGTCAGTAATGATTGCACGGTTCAGAAGTTGGTTTCACTCCACACTGGCCAACTTGTACGCGTCCAGCTTCAAGTTTCAGCAGAGATATCGACGTCATGGAATTCACATGAAATGGTGAAATGAGGCGAGGATGAAAGGTATATAAACCTCTTACTCGCTCGTGGTGGGATACTTATCCTGCATCAGCAAAGATCTCAAATCCAAATCAAAGCTTCGCACATCAAACTATTCCACTTTTAAAACCCGTTCAAACCAACTTTCACAATCAACATGTCTGACGCCGGCCGCAAGGATTTCTCTACCAGTAAGTCTACACTTAGACTATTTTTCAATGGCAGGACATTGCCACTGACATACACAACAGGGGCTAAGGAGCACATGACTCCCGACTCCGCCAAGTCCACCCAGGACAAGGTCAAGGAAGCCTTCACTGACACCACTGATAAGTTCGCTCGTGGTGCCCAGCCTGATGACGACAAGGGTGCTTTCCAGAATGCTGCCGACAAGGCCGGACGCATGCATGACAACAACACCCATGGTGGTGCAACTCAGTCCATGTAAGAGCCTTCCCTAGGGGTATGATATCGGTTTCTGCAAGTATACTGATAAAGCTCTGTAGTGGCGACAAGATCAAGAATGCCGTCGGCCTCGGTGACCACTAGTGTGCTGCCGTGAGTGTCATTGACGATCATGACCCGAGGGAACTAGCGATTTTTGCTTCGTTTCATTTTGTTTTTTAACAACGAATGTGTCATGATGAGTTGACGATACCACTATACCGGTAGTCTCTCCAGCCTGTATAACTAGTATTGATTAATGATAAGCCTTCAATGAATTTTACACATCATAAATACCTAAATCTGCTTACTTGCACGATGTATTCACCTGTCCACCAAATTTTCAAATATAGAATCCCTTTGCCGGGTCAAGTGGTTCAGCTCCCCTTCTAGCTCTCTATACTTAGCGCGAGCGCCGGATATGTCCTTGGGAAGATCATGGAACATCCTGACCCTGTTTTCGAGCGATTTCACAGATACAATCACCTGGTTGACGCTTTCCTCCTCGGCCAATATTTCCTCAAGATAGGGCCCTGGGTTCCTATTGCGCTCCATGGATGTAACCCTGTCTTGGTACTCGCTGACCTTTGCGGTAAGTAATTTTGTACTCCTTGTCCATTCGGCCGTGAGAGCAGGGAGATTGGCTGGTGCTTCAAATGCGGGGTCTGATTTAAGCTCCGCGAGTTGGTCACGTAGAGCATTTAATTCTCCTTTTAGGTAATCGTGTAGCATTTGAACCCTTGAAATTTGGTCCTGGACGTTGAACTCTTCCCTGGTAAGCTCGATGATGGACTGGCCGACGTCTTTAGTACTTGTGCCCAAAGACCCTAAAGCTGCGGCCGTCTCCGCCCAATCCTCGAGGTCTTGTCTGCCCTTTTCATCAAGGAATTGTTCGACCTCTTCCAATATCTCATCTTTCTGCTTCGCTTCTGTATTCTCGCGAGCTTTGAACCCCCGAATTGTTTGTTCTCGTGCATGATGTAGCAGCGTGGCCTCCTCGTCGGCCGCATCGTTGGCAGCAGCTAAGGCTAGGAGTGTTCGCAGTGTGTCTTCATTCCGCTCGAACTTGGGAACGGGGTTTGGGGCATATTGACGGCCTAACCATGAGTTCACGTAGGCCCAGTCCTTGGCCTGAATGGCTGCTTGACGTGCCTTTGCGGGGGAGACAAGCGGGCTGTCCATTGGTGCGAAGGGAGATTTTAGGCCAGTAATTTAAATGATATATAGGGAGAGTTCTCCCAGATTAATATAGTACACTCCTAATTAAACTCGTAAACTCCAGATTATCGTGAGCCTAGGTTGTAGGGGTGACTGTCGTGGTGGGTTGTTGACGGGTCTCTTTGTTGACGGAGGTTGAGTTGGCCCGCCTGGATCCTTTCATTTTCCGCCTTCCTTACGATCGACCACCTGTCAAAGAGCAACGATATCCACACCCACACCGAGCTCTTATGGCGAGCTATTTCCCCCCTTCCGGACCTGCATCTAGCTATGCGTTTCCTCGAACAGCTTCCCCCGTTTCATCCCCACTCTCCCCGCCGCTGCAGCAGCGCTCCAATGCCTTGTCTAATCGGCTGACAAGTGTACTCTCGGCCTCATACGCCGACTCAGACATACGGGACGCACTGGAGACCCTCAGCCTGAGAGGAGTGCACAACACGGCGGAGGTACGGAGACAATTGCGATTGGATGTTCAGAAGGAGGTTGTTGATTGCAATGCTGAGATCGTGCGAGACTTTGGCAAAGTTGCAGAGGTGAGCTTCCCACCCCGCATGCAGCAAGAGAAAGCTCTGCTAATGTTTGGTTTTTGGAACAACAGCAATTGAGAAGGATTGGTACCGTGATATCAAGCCTGAACCAGACTTGCGAAGAAATGCGAAAACATATCGTATCGGCGAGACAGGATACCGCGCCGGTTCTAGAGGAAGCGTCGGCATTGATGAATCAGAAGCAGGACGCTGAAACCAAACAACGACTACTTGATGCCTTTTCGAAGCATTTTATTATATCGGATGAGGAACTGCTGGTCCTGAATTCACTAGAGGAGCCAATAAATGACGAGTTTTTCGACGTTCTCGCTCAAGTGAAGCAGGTGCATCGGGATTGCGAGGCGCTTCTAGGCGGAGATAATGAGAGACTTGGACTAGAACTTATGGAGAAAAGTTCCCGGACTCTTAACTCTGCTTACCAGAAGCTCTATCGATGGATCCAGAAGGAGTTTCAATCTCTGAACTTGGAGGATCCCCGGATTAGCGGCTCGATTAGACGAGCATTACGGGTGCTGGCTGAGCGACCGAGTCTGTTCCACAGTTGCTTGGATTTCTTCGCCGAGGCCAGAGATTATGTTTTGTCGGATGCCTTCCACTATGCTTTAACGGATGCGGTTACTGGAAATGGGGGCGATAGTACTGTGAAGCCCATCGAGTTCTCTGCTCACGATCCCCTGCGATACATCGGAGATATGCTTGCTTGGGTCCACTCTACTACTGTCTCCGAAAGGGAGGCCTTGGAGACTCTTTTTGTCGCAGATGGAGACGAGCTTGCGAAAGGGATCCAAGCTGGCCTGAGCAGTGAGCCATGGTCCCGCATCGATGAAGACGAAGAGATTACTTTCGACGGCCAAAAAGCCCTCAGTGACCTTGTCAATCGTGATCTTATCGGAGTGTCTCGCTCTCTACGCCAGCGCGTTGAACTAGTCATTCAAGGCCACGATGACCCAGTCACCTGCTACAAGGTCGTCAATCTACTCATCTTCTACCAGACCACCTTCTCCAAACTGCTAGGGCCTCACTCCACCCTGGCCGACTTGCTCCAGAACCTCGAAAAGTTCACATTATCTCACTTTGAGACGATCATGCGCGAGGGGGTCAATACCCTGTCGGCAGACCATTCCGCCCTCACGCCTACCCCCGATCTCTCCGCTCCACAATTCCTCCAAGACGCCCTCGAGGTCTTGACCTCCCTCATGAAAACCCACGAAGGTTCCATCGGTACAGCTGACGTCGATTCCTCCCTTCTGGAGGGTCAGGGGAACCGCTTTACGCCAGTCTTACACGCCGCCCTCGACCCATTCTTCGACCTCGCCAAGTCTTGCGCAGACGACCTCCCCAATCCCACTGCCCGCGCTATCTACCTCACTAACCTCCACATTACGACCCGCTCAGTCATCTCCGGGTACGCATTCGCCAGCGCAACACATCTCCCCCCCATCTCAGCTGCCCTCTCTACCCTCCGCGTAGACCTCCTAGAGATCCAACACCGCTTCCTCCTCGATGCCTCCGGCCTTCATGTCTTACTTATCGCCCTCGAGCCCTTCTCCCCATCCACTACAAAGCCAATAACAACCGTCACGGAAACTACAAACCACCAGCCCCCGAATATCGCAGACATCGCGAGCCTCACTGCGTTCCATCCCGAGACATTAATCACAATCAGCCAGCAGCTAGACGACTTCCTCCCCTCCGCGCTGATGGACGCAACGGATAACCTTAAGCGTGTCCAGAGCGCGGCCTTCGCCAAGAGTGTTACGGAGGAGGCGGTTGAGGCTTTCTGTCGGGACTTTGAGTTCGTGGAAGGGATGATCATTGGTGCGGATGAGGCGAGGGGTAACATTGATATCACGCAGACTAGTCAAGTGGAGGCTGGTGAAGAGAGTAGTGAGAAGGATTCGGAGGAAGACGAGGAGGAGCGGGAGCAGGAGCAGGGCCTGAGGAGGCTCTTCCCCCGTACTACGGGGGAGATAAGGGTACTATTGAGTTGAGGGATGAATGTTATAGTATTCCTATTCTGGGATATACTACTTTTGTATATAGTATCGTATCAAGGATGCTTTTTATTTCGATATGTATTTTTCATGACCCCTTTTTGGGGATGTGGTTTCGACATACTCACCTGGCCAACGACCTCCAAAATGGCAGGCGATTAGCTAGTTGCATAGAGTGTCATCTCGGCTGTGGTTGGATTAAGCCTGTCATCACGATTGCAGGATCATAATCCCGTAGGGATCCCGATCCTTTTCACTGACATCCACAATGCACCCAGGATCATTATAAGCTTCTTTCATTTCCTTCGTAACTGTGCCCTCCGCTTCCAAAGCAGCTGATTCCTCGGACCGGAGACTTTCCCACTCCTTCTTCAACACTTCATCCAGCTTCTGTCGCATGACAGCCCGCAGGTATCCCCTCTCTGTGTTCGAATGCGCCAGGGCAACCACCGCCGAGCCGCGCTCAATCGCGGCCAATGCCTCGTGGTGGCTCACCTCTCCCGTGAAAAGCAGATCGGGGATCTTGCCACCGGGGGCCTTAAGCAGGATACTGGACCCGGAGCCCGGACAAACGCCCACTGTGCGAATCTTCATCATATCAACGGAGGCGGACTGGGGGATCGCGATCGGAATACCACCGGGGCACCCAACTCCTCGCGCGATGCTATCGATGACGGAGGTGAGTGGCTGGGGGGTGTCGAAGGTGACGAGACGGCCCATTCCGGCTGATTCCATGCCTTCGGGGAGCGGAGGAGGGGAAGGGTGAATGGTGCTGCGGGTGTGAGGAATGGCGGAAGAAGTGGTTGGTGAGACGGCGCGTGGTTGTGGATATGTGGGCTGGGAGTAGAGCCCGGAAGAGGACTTCTGGGGTGAAGGGTCGATGGAGGTGTTGACCGTTGGAGTGATTGCCCGCGTGACGATGTCGCAGAGCCAGTCACCCATTCCACCTGGGGTTGCGTCAACGGCTGTGTGTGGTGAGTAGACGCTGATGCCCTCCTGGGCGAGTCGAAGGAGGGATTGTTGTTGGGGGTCACTAAAGGTGAGGGACTTAAGGCCACGGAATATAATTGGGTCTGTTCATAGAATGAAACGGTGAATATCTAGGCTGTGAATGTGTAGGCGAGAGTACACGTACGGTAGGCCACCACAACAGAGTCCCCACGTTTAATGGCTTCATCAGCAACAGCCTTTGTCAGGTCGATGGCTAGCAGGACTGAATTTTTCTGTCTCCGGGTGGGATTAAAGGGCGCTTCGAGGAGTACTTCAGAGAAACTATTTAGCTCAAAATCCTGAAGGTGGAGGTGGAGGCTGGAATTGTGGGCAACTCACAGCCGGTATTATCCCAGCTCTTGTCTGCCAAAGATTCTGGGTAGCTGTTGGAAATATTAGCAAACATATAGCTCAGTCGCAAGTGCCGCAAGCATCGCGGCCCGCAAGAAGCAAGATTGAAGCATACAGCTTCCTCATGGAGCTCACCACTGCCCGGGTAAATGGTGAGGAGGTGGGAGGCAATGGTGCAGACATGGTGGATAAGGTGCGAATCGAGGGTCGCAAAAAGGTATTCATAAAGGATGCCTAAGATTGATTAAGCTGGGGAACAATAGGGGTTCCTCCGAGAGATATGGATGAATTCAACGGCAGATCCATCCACGGGTCGGAGGGGAAGCTGGCGCCACAGTTGATTCCTGAGGCGTAGGAATCAGCCACATCAGCACCTGTGGGAGTCAGGCCCTCGACTTCCGGAATTTACAGCTACCCAACGTTGGCTGTCATATATGGTAAGTAGCTAAGAGAAATCCATTGTTTCTTGTTATTAACTAATGAGCTTGGTGCAAAGGTGGAGATATGCTTGGATATCTAAGGGCTATTTACTGGTGGAGTCGTAGGTGCTGCCGCTGCGTCTACTGGGGAAGCTATTAGTATGAACTGGGAGAGAACATACCCTCGGTACCTAGGTAGGTAAGATACAAATGTTAAGGTAATTGGGTACCCCTAATGGAGGAAATGCTTATAAAGGCAATAACTATGACGGGTTAGGTTGCAATTTCAGGTACCGTTCCTGAGTGCAGAAGGGTTGAATTACGTGGAAGAAGACGAGGGTGACGTTGTACCTGGTGGTTGGCGGGCTCTGAGCTCATCTACCTTCCTTGTGCTATTCTTCAATCTTCCTGAGTAGTGACGAGCGAAAACTCGAATTTCTGTACGATCAACCTGCATTTAACCGGTCAATTGTGGCATCATGAGCGGAAACCGCTAACTTTGGAGTACATGGAAGGGTTTGGGTGGCCCATTTTGCTGTTCATATTCTTGGCAGTATCAGTGCGCATATCTAGAATCGCGATTGAAGGGGATTATTGAGTGGAATGTCCCTAAATATGTTCACCCGCTGGATTGTGAGGATATGCCACTTCCTCACCTCCTCCTGTAGCAATCATGTCAAAGCCCAGAAGAGGGAGACCAAGGGCCTGGTAGCTCCTAGAACTATAACATCCACCATTATCCTCGTGGACTAAATGTGGCGTTAACGGTTAAAAGAATCGTCAGTCTCCTGGCTTCCGAATCATCTTGGTTGGCAGGATCTCTCTGACGGAGTATTCAAACCCGCTGGTTATCTTTGCCTGAATTGTTCTTCTCGATGAAGTCATCGGCTGCAATGTTTTGGTGATTTAGCGCAAGATCTACAATACTAGGTGGTAGTGGAAGTTAACCTCGCCCAATAAACCTCTCCCAGCGAGACTTCAGCGTCAGGATGGGAAGCAGATGGCAACCCCGGATTGAAGGAGCAGAACATGTGATCTTGCAAGAGAACCTGAGGTGGTCCCTTTTTACTTTGTTTGGTCTGGAGGGAAAAATTCGATATGTGGCTCCTGAAGTAAAAATAATCAACGCCAGAAAAGCCTGAGCAATGATTCTCTGCCCTGTCAATGCTCCAACCAACCAGCACTTGCTGATCCATGCGCAAGATGATGGCCCCTCCACTCCCAGCAGCCTATCTCACTACCTCTCCCCCATCCTTCTCGTGCGTATCATCTGCGCCCTCAGACGCATTGACAATTCTCGGCTGGCTTCCTGTCGTGAGAATTCGGATCCGAATGAGGAGAAAAAACCTTCCTTTCTTTTTTCTTTGAATTTGCCCCCTTTGTTGTTGCTGCTATTATTCTTACTATTCGTTGCTAAAGGTAGCAGGACGGAGCCTCGCCCCGAGGTCTAAGACATTAGCACCAAATTCTTCCCTCCCTCATTGCCAACCCTCCTTGCTTGAGTTCAAGAACGAGGGAAAGACAACTGGAAGGGCAGAGTGTACCTTCTATAGAGAGGTTATATAAAAAGAATTAAACAGGGCCAAATTCACCAGAAATTAAAAATAACCATCTAGAATTTAATCAAATGCCCAAGGGAAGAAAAAGAAATCCCAACGGCTGTGGCTGGTGACCACGTACTTAAATAACCCACTCTCCGACCGGAGTAGGCAAAGAGAAAAGAAAGGAAAAGAGGGAAAAAAAAAAAAAAAAAAAAAAAAAAAACCGACGGAAGAATAATTATTCAACGCCTCCATCCACACCACCAGCTCCAAAGTGCGCCCGTCCCACCAACGACCACCTGGGCGACTCCTCTCCTGCTGCTGCTAACTCACTACTAACCAACTGACTACCACCGTGGGTATCTAGTGCATCTTTTCCCTTCTTCAATAATCTTCTTTCTTTTTTCCATCGCAGGGAAAACTCAACCCGCAACACCCGTACAAAACCACGGCTTTTTCCATTTATTCCGCTTTCTTCGGTTCTTGAAGTTCTGCAAAGCGTCGAAGTCTGTTGCTTGTTCGATCGGTCGCGACCCATCTAGCCCACGATGGACGGTGGCCAGACCTCCAGCGCCGCCCCCGCGGGCAACTCCAGCGATTTTGTAAGTATTTGACTGCTTGTTGATACTTTTGAATATCTGGATGAACAAGGAATTATTGTGCTCCTGTTCGAACTGGATGCTGACCATATTATGTGTAGGTACGCAAACTCTATAAGTGAGTCTCTTCTCCTTTTCCCTTTTTCTTTCCTCACTGTAGTCGCCGCCCCCTCACCTTCTCGCCTACCTGTATCTCTGCTACAACCCCCCTTCCCCCTCCCCCCTCTCCCAATGTTTGCTCCGTTCGCTCAAGGAAAAATGGATCGCCCGTCGCTCGGACTACTGTTGGCTGACTTGTCGTACAAGGATGCTGGAAGACCCATCGTACGCGGAAATCGTACGGTGGGGTGATGAAGGGGACAGCTTCGTGGTCCTAGAGGTAATGCAACCCTAGCGACTGCCAGTCCCCAAACCTCCCCGGCTAACCATGAACGCCTTCCTGCAGTGCGAAAAATTCACCAAGACTATCCTCCCGAAGCATTTCAAACACAGCAACTTTGCTAGTTTCGTGCGACAACTGAATAAGTACGATTTCCACAAAGTGCGGCAGAATAATGAAGAGAATGGGCAATCGCCGTACGGGCAGAATGTAAGGCTTTACAGCTTGATAGCAAGGAATCGGTTTTCTGACGGATGCTTTAGGCATGGGAGTTCAAACATCCCGAATTCAGAGCAAACAGCAAGGACTCGCTCGATAATATTCGACGAAAGGCACCCGCTCCACGCAAACAAACACAGACTCACGATGACTCGGTTCCTACACAGCAGATCGACCTTCTCAACCAACAGATTGTTGCGCAACAGCAGCAGATCCAGCACCTTTCCGATCGATACGCCCAGTTGACCGTTGACCACCAACTTATGCTCCAGGAGGTGATGAGGGTCCAAAAAACAGTCCTGAACCATGAGAATGTCATTCACCAGGTGATGAACTACCTACTTTCCGTGGATGCACGGCAAAGGCGCGACAGCAAGGCAGGGCCTTTCCAAGCTCAGGGTCAAGCGGGGTCGAATATGAGCCCTTCTCAAGTTCCGGCTATGGATGATGAACCCTCTTCACCCCTCCAGCATGCTTCGAAACTTCTGAGCGACATGAATGCAGAGATCCAATTCAACCTTACGGGCCTTGAATCGGTGGGCGAACCAAAGACAGCTGCAGTGGTTTCTACACCTACAATGGAGACTGCCCCGCGTAATGGTGTAGGAGCAGCACGTCCACAGGGAATGGCTGCCGCCAACCCTGCTTTGGTATACCCGAAGATGAATGGCGACATGGAGCCGGTTGTCTACCCCGTCGGTGCAACTAACGGCATCGACCCGATGTATAGTGAACATGTCAATAACGTTCCTTACTCAATTCCTCCCAAACAGGATGTGGACGAGAGCCGACGACAATTTCCGGAAAACCGGAAAAAGAGCACTAATGTTGATCCGGGATGGGCACGCAGCCCACACATCTTGCTTGTGGAGGATGACCCTACATGTCGCCAAATTGGAGGGAAATTTCTATATTCTTTCTCCTGTGAGATAGATACTGCGGTACGCTCCTTCTTTCCCTAGTTCGTCTTCTTCCCTAACTCATCCAATCACAGTTCGATGGGCTGGAAGCCGTGAATAAGGTCCAGGAGGGTTCGAAATATGACCTTATTCTGATGGACATCATTATGCCAAACTTGGATGGTGTTTCCGCCTGCCATCTCATTCGCCAGTTTGACCGAACTCCTATAATCGCTATGACCTCTAACATTCGGAGCGATGATATTCAACTTTACTTTCAACATGGTATGTATATTCTTTGACTTTAACCTTATTACCATGTGACTAACTTCGGTAGGGATGGACGATGTGCTCCCGAAGCCTTTTACCCGAAAGTCCCTTTTAGATATGCTAGAGAAACATTTGGTGCATCTCAAACCGATCCCGCAAGGCATGGAGGCCACCCAGTCGGCATCGACCGTTTCGATGGCTGCTCAGAGTTCTGCTGCGCAATCAGTAAAGGAGGAAAGCTCTCCTGGACAGTCACCTGCGACCTCAATGAATACTTGGCAGTCTCCTGGTCAATTTCAAGGCATGGCAGCTGTCCCACCCAACCTCCAACAGGTCCAAGGTCAATACGTTCCCGCCACCGCACCCCCTGCTGCTTACGCGGTAGACCAAAATGGGGTACAATATCCAGCATCCGCGGTGGCACTAGCCACAGCACGACCACAGCAACGGCGACAGATTTCCGAGATGTCGGGAGCGGCTGACAACTCTAACCTTGCGAAACGACCGCGAATGTATGCACATCCGCCTCAACCGATGGCCAACCCGATGCAAGCCACACGGACTGGTTGATTACGGTTCTGTCGACCCTATTTCTGTACATTTTCCTCTCTAAATTGGCACCTCTCCGATTTTTCGATCTGTTAGCCCTTAGCGGTACTTTCGCCTTCGATTGACGACCACCCCATTTTTGCGTTCTAATGAATATTCAGCCGTACGATACTTGCCCCTCTATACTATTTACATTATCCCCTCTATATACTTTACAATTATTTTTTTGGGCTGCAAGGAGCCTGGCTGCCATCGTCCAGGCCTTAGTGTGATACATCGTGGCGTTTTGGAGTATCCAGTTTTGCATCTATTGCCAGTGCACATAAGCAAATTGTTCGACGTGTCGTTTTTTACTTGGATTGGATTGCCAGGGCTGTTGATATCATTCTTGGAAAAGGGGAAGTCGAGATACATTGTTGGCTCCTTTGGATATTTGGAGCTTGGGCTGGCCGCATGTTGTTTCCACTTATGGTTTTCGTTGGATTTTAATAGGCATGTTCATATTTTGACTATTGGTGTGTGTGCTTTTCCTGTTATCTCTTCTCCTTATTTCCCCTGGTGCATGGAACCTGTTTTTTTTTTTTTTTTTTTTTTCTCCCATCTTCTATTTTGGGATACTATGCTATAGGGCTAGGCTATCTAGATATTCGTTTCTTGTTCATTCTCCTGCTATGCTGGAAACAAGGGAGGTACCACAGTGCCTGTACTATCCGTTTCCTCTAGCTTCAGTCTAGTTGTACAAATTGAGAAACCTTGTTCTACATCGTGTCGGCTATTATTGCTTAATCTTGCCTGTCTCCATAATGTATTGCATTCCTTCATGGAATCTTGGGCTGAAAGGGGGTCGCCAGATAAGGTGAAATGTCCCAGATTCCAAACCCATGGGTTATTGAATGAACTCCTATCGATCGGGGATCGGCGATCAAGCACTGGCACCTCAACCCCAGGCACTCAAGTCTGGAGATTCGAACCATTCAGGGTGCAGCTCGAGTTCTAGACCACTGGTCCCTTGTCCAGGGATATCTCTCCCCTTTGAGTCCAGGAGGGCCCAGGCCTTTCGTCGGGTTCTGGACTTTTCGCGGCTGGAACAACCACCTGGCAATGTGGCGGTGCTGCATTGAGCCAAGTCACGTGAGAAAAGACTGGTGCAAACAGAGCAAATCAAGGGGAAAGTTCTGCCGGGCGGTGGAAAAAGTGGGATGACTCCTCCGATACCTGAACGAGCCGCCTTTTTTTTTTTTGGCGAATAAGGCTTGTGGAACTGGAAACAAAGCTATTCTCGAGCAGGTTGATTGTTGCGGAGTTTTGATTCTGCGGTGGTGCTCGTGATCTGCTACCCTTTCGGATTTTTTCTCTGGGAAGCGAGGCCCTTGAGAAATTGCGTGGAAAAGGCGAAAGGAACTAAATGCAAGTGTGCTGAGTTGAGCTTTGTGCGCGTCCATCTTGTGATAGGCCCGACTGACTTTCTCTTGTCGCTTTAGTACTAGCAATGGGTCCGAAAAAGGGTGGTGGCTCGAACAAGCCGAGAGGGAATGTGACGGAGGAGGTGGAAGAGACACTCCAGGCTGTTGTATGTCGACACCGGATTATCGCAATCGCAATCGAGAATACCATGTGCTAATTAGTTTCTCTCTTAGGTTCTGGCGGACACATTCGAGACGAGATTCGAGCCCTTTACCCTCGATAAACCTCGGGTATGTACAGCGATGCATATAATTCGCATTTGCACTGATTGAATGAGAGGATAAAGGTGTGAGGTGGTGGATTTTGTCGACTGACGCATGGCTATCTCAGTGTCTTCTGCCGCTTGCAAACACTCCATTGATCGAGTACACCTTCGAATTTCTCGCGAATGCCGGTGTCGAGGATGTATTCCTGTACGGTGGGGCTCACTCCGATCAATTGGAGGCATATATAAAGTACGTTTGACTATTGCTTCGACACCCATTGTAACGGGAACGTTGGGACTGACCAGGATATTCTTAAGTGCGTCGAAATGGAGGGCACCGTCGTCGCCGTTCAAGCAGTTGACGTTCCTCAAGTCGACCTCGACATCGGTCGGTGACGTGATGCGGGACCTTGACGGCAAACACCTCATCGCTGGCGATTTCATCTTGGTGAGCGGCGATGTGATCAGCAACTTGCCCATCGAAGGCGCATTGGCCACCCACCGTACTCGAAGACAGGCCGATAAGAACGCAATAATGACTATGATCCTGCGAGAAGCTGGCAGGAATCACCGGACAAAGTCCTCCTCCGTCTCGCCTGTCTTCGTTGTCGACCCGACGAAAGACCGCTGTCTGCACTACGAGGAGATTGATCACCACTCTCCCGAATCTTCTCGACTTAATATCGATGCTGAGATTATTGCTACACATGAGGAGATCGATATCCGCCAAGATCTGATCGACTGCATGGTCGACATCTGTACGCCCGACGTACTGAGCTTGTGGTCCGACAGCTTCGACTATCAAACTCCGAGAAAACAGTTCTTATTCGGTGTGCTAAAAGATTATGAGCTTAACGGGAAGACGATCCATACACATATAATTAAAGACCACTACATCGCACGAGTGAGGAATCTGAAAGCGTACGATGCGGTTACCAAGGACATTATCGCCCGGTGGGCGTACCCTCTTTGCCCGGACACAAATTTGCTGCCTGGACACACCTACGATCTCCGAAAAGGAAATATCTACCAGGAACAGGGCGTGACTTTGGCTCGTTCGTGTATCATTGGGCGGAAAACCGTAATTGGGCAGGGCACGAGTATTGGCGGCAAGACCACAGTGAAAAACACGGTGCTTGGCAGGAACTGCAAGATCGGAAAGAATGTCACCTTGGACGGCGCATATATCTGGGATAATGCTGTCATTGGAGATGGATCTACTGTTCGTCAGGCTATTATTGCGGATGGAGTCGTCGTGGGAAATAACTGCGTGGTCGAACCTGGAGCACTTCTTTCGTTCGGGGTGAAGATTTCTGACAATGTAACGGTCAGCGAAGGAAGGCGTATAACCAAAGCTTCTCGGGAGGAGGAGGGCGGTGCGCCTGCAAGTGATCCCGAGGTTGTGGGCGAGGCCGGTGAAGGGTACGAATATGTGCCATATGAAGATGAAGATGAGGACGATACCGCTAGCAACGCCTCGTCTGGTTTAAGTATGTCTCCCATCTAAGCCTTCAATAACAAAACTACGAAACTGACCTTCTGTTCCCGCAGTTTACAATATGGCCAACCTTTCGCTTTCTACCGATTCTATATCGACGCTATCTTCCGAGATATCAGACTACGGTGCATCTCGCTCGGGAAGCTTCGGGACCTCGTACTCAGAGGATGAGGACCAGGATCAACACTTCGTTCATGACGCCGCTGCTAGCGTTTACGACAGTCTGCGGGACAGTGTCTCATCGGATGTTGTACAGCTAGAGCTCGTTAGTTTGCGTATGACGGCGAATGCTTCAGACCACCAGGTCCGGCGGGCAGTAGTGACAGCCTTCATGAAGCGTACCCAGCAGGTAATGGAAGGTGGCCAAGGAGCCGGAGATGCCGTGAAGGAGATCTTTGGAAAGTATCATGAGATCATCGAACGAGCATTGTTCGACCGGGATAGCAAAGTGAAGGCGGACCAAGTGGACCTGTTGATTCTACTCCAGCAGGATCTGGTGCATCGGAGCCGGGGTGACACAGTCCTCTTGTTCGCGGCTAAGGAGTTGTATGATCTTGAGGTCGTGGAGGAAGAGGCATACGAGCAATGGTGGGCGGATGAGCGATCTAGCAGCAGCGAAGAGATGCGCAAGGTGCGCAGCCAAGCTCAACAGTTTGTAGACTGGTTGGCAAATGCGGAAGAAGAGGAAAGCAGTGACGAAGAAGAGAGCGAAGAGGAGGATTGATTTTCTTTTCTTTAGACTACTATATACCTACCTACCTCTTTTGGTCTGTCCTGGAGAAATGAAAAACAAAAAGGGGTTATGCGACATGACTCGTGGCCAGTGCGTTTTGCTGTGTTGAACAAAGAACAGTAAATGACCTCGGCGGCTGATGCCTAGCGGCCTTGGTGCCTGGGGCTGGATTTCCGGAAGCGTGACTTCAAGGCTGGGCGAGACGTGACAATTGCCATCCCAGTGTCAAGTGTCCCTGGTTTACTCAGAGAGTCTCAACTGCATTGATTCTATCTGCTTCGCTTGGTGTCACTGACATCATTGTTGACCTCTGCTGCTTCTCTCCTGGATGCCCTAGACGGTTGGGGTTGCTTTGTTCTAAGAAAAGACTGGTCTTTGTTGTTCACCAGTGCCTGATATAATTGGACTTGGGCGCCCTGTTACCTACCTGGAATTTATTCTTCCCCCATCATTGATCATCATTGATATTCGACTCCAACTGCCTGTGCTAGTCTGCTAGCGAGCACCCATGACTCCACCCCTTTCTAGAGCGATTTAGCTCTGGGCTCTCTCACTTACAGCTCGATTATTACCCTTCCACCTCTTGCGTTTCCTCTATTTTTTGCATATTATTCTCATTCTCACTGGTTCCCTTCCAAATGACTCAGTTCTGACTCCTCGCCCACCTTCATTTCCTCCTATCCAGGCTGTGTTGATTCCAAGTCCTACTCTTCCCCACATTTGGTCCTCCCCGTGACGTCTGTCTGCCTGTGACTAAGGCCCTTCACCCCTCTTCCTTTTCCCACCCCTTCCTGCCCAGACGTTCCAACGTCGATAAGGTAGACGACGCAACGATCGGCTGAGGAGCTAGTGCTGCATCGTCCCTCTTATCCGCCCTCCAACTCCCTATCCCTACCTAGGTAGTCACCATTCCACTACTGCTAGGCTGCCACACCCACTATTGGTAGGTTGTGACGTGTGTTGTCGCTCGGGAAAAAAAAGAACTAGGTTTCGACAAGATCCTCGAGGCCGACCTCTTTTTTTCTCCCTTCCTGCGTCAGTACATCCGCCAGCTTGCCAGAGATAAATATAAGTCTTTCACCACGCCTCCTATAACGAGGAAAAGAAAGGCGGCTCTGGCGGCGAGCACAGAGAACGACCCAACTCATCCCGCCGCCACCAAGCCTTCGACCGCCCGCTCACGAGCCGCCACCACCGACAGCCCCTTGGGCAGGAGCAACGACAACACCACCCCTGCTTGCAAAAAGCAGAAGACTGAGGATCAGGACGCCAGTACGGATTCGACTTCCGTATCGTCCACGCGCATTTCCGATCCGCTGGAAAAGAAAGTGCCCAACCTAGTAACACCAGCTTCTACCAGCATGGAGTCCGACGATGATTTCATGAGTATCGCGTCGAGCCCCGATGATTTTCTAGGGACACAGGGCAGTGATGATGAGAGCCTAGGTGAAGGTGAGTGATGAAACTGTCAATTTTTTCTCTTAGCTTTCTCTTTTATGACCATTTGTTAACTTTTTTTTTTTGCGAATAAGATTTCGGAGATGATTTCGACGGCGGCTTCTCTAAAGACAAAGATATCGTCACAACGGCGCGAAAACCGTATGAGGTCGACTTTAAAGTATTAAGCCCGGAGGGTATCGAGCGGGAGCAGAACTTGCAGATTAACGAGGTTTCCTCGATCCTTGGCTTGCCCCCAGAGTCGTCGGCGATTTTACTGCGATATGGACGGTGGAGCCGGGAAAAGCTGATAGAGTCGTACATGGATCACCCTGAGAAAACACTAGAGGAGGCTGGTCTAGGAACGAATTTTGAAGCGACTCCTAGAACCGAGGCCGTTCCGAGCTTCATGTGTGATATCTGCTGCGAAGATGGAGATGACCTTCAGACGTACGCGATGCGTTGTGGACATCGCTTCTGCGTTGACTGCTACCAACATTATTTAACACAAAAGATCCGAGAAGAAGGGGAGGCTGCTAGGATAGAGTGTCCAAGTGATGCCTGTCATATGATTGTCGATTCCAAATCCTTGAGCCTGCTGGTCACGGAAAATCTCAAGGAAAGGTAAGCTTTATCCCCATTTTTCCTCATCTTCTTCTATGCATGATTTTACTGATTACCCGTAGATACCAAACGCTCTTGACGAGGACCTACGTTGATGACAAAGAAAACCTCAAGTGGTGCCCGGCTCCAAACTGCGAGTTTGCGGTTGATTGCCATGTCAAGGAACGTGATCTGATTCGTATTGTACCCACCGTTCAGTGCGATTGTAAGCATTACTTCTGTTTTGGGTGTACACTAAATGACCATCAACCCGCGCCCTGCAAACTGGTCAAGATGTGGCTCCAAAAATGCGAGGATGATTCCGAGACCGCCAACTGGATTTCAGCCAATACCAAGGAGTGCCCCAAATGTCACTCTACGATCGAAAAGAATGGTGGTTGTAACCACATGACATGTCGAAAGTGCAAGCATGAGTTCTGCTGGATGTGCATGGGCCTATGGTCGGAGCACGGTACGAGCTGGTACAATTGCAACCGCTACGAAGAGAAATCGGGATCCGAAGCACGAACTGCACAGGCGAAGTCTCGAGCGTCGCTGGAGCGTTACCTGCACTACTACAATCGTTATGCTAATCACGAGCAGTCGGCCAAACTGGACAAGGATCTATACTTGAAGACGGAGAAGAAAATGACAAGCCTGCAGTCGCAATCCGGTCTCTCTTGGATTGAGGTGCAGTTCCTGGACACAGCGTCTCAGGCACTCCAGCAATGCCGACAGACTCTGAAATGGACCTATGCCTTTGCGTATTACCTTGCCCGAAACAACCTGACGGAGATCTTCGAGGACAACCAAAAAGATCTTGAGATGGCGGTGGAGAGCCTGAGCGAGATGTTTGAGAAGCCAGTTCCTGAACTTGCAGGCCTAAAAGTGGACATTTTGGATAAAACGGCGTACTGCAACAAACGGCGCGTCATTTTGTTGAGCGATACTGCGGAGAATCTTAAAAACGGTTAGTCTTCGCCCTGGATCACTTTGCTCAATAGGTGGCATTACTAATGATTCTGTAGGAGAATGGTCATTCAATGTCGAATGGTAGATTTTTCTAGAGTGTATAGAACGGTTGATCATATTATCGTTGGAAGGAAGGCCAGGCAGATGGGCAACGCGGATTTCGGCATCTTGATTTTGGCTTCTCTGCTGGGCCTGGTGGAAGGGGATTTCACGACGTACATGAATATAGCGGATATGACATCTTTTTCATCAAAGGCGTTCCATGAGCTTGAGATTAGTGAGGACTGTTCATGAAGCATTGACTACGGGACAGCGATTCATTGCATGTATCTACTATTACTGGGGGGTGATATGAGCCTTGACATGTTGGTTGCCCAGTGTAATTCCTCTTTCTTTTTCATTTCCATTTTACCTCACATATCCCTTTTTTTTTCCCTTCCCTTTGTGACTTTCTATCATGTCTTTTACCCCAACTTAAGAAATTATTTTGCTTTCTTCCTTTGTGGGTGTGACGAAGCAAACATTGTGCAAGAACCTCGAATAGGCATGAAGGTGAGCCGTCCGGTTAGGATGCTGTCTGCCTTCTTTCATCTCAAACTCGCTATACCCTTTTATACCCTAATTCGTAGTGGTTGCCTAAAACACAGAAGAGCCACTCAGGTTCGATCAACTACCCTTTGAAGTTGGCGTCCTCAACCAGGGTCGCCCTAGGTAAATGGTTACTGGGTATGGATTCCGCAGTGGAGCAGGGATGAAGGGAAGACTCCTTGGAATAGTCATCAGTGCTACCAACCTCGAAAGGTTAGGGTTGAATATGCATAGGCAAGTAAGTCAGTAATAACGAGTATAATGAAAATAGGGGCTTGTTCTTGATTATTGTTATATTATTATTCAGAAAAAAAAATCAGATAAGAGACTCCTCCGTGCTGACTCGGTAGTCGGTCCGGAGTGTCAAACGATTCGTTCTCATGAGAGTGGAACTCGTGGGAGCTCCGCGGCCAAGGGAAACAGGAGAGGGATTCCTCCGCGGTTCGGCGGTTTTTTTTTTTTTCGTCTGACATACTTTTTTAATTTTTTTTTTTTTCAAACGGGACCCTGACAGGTGAGGGAAAGTTTGACACATTGTTCAGTTCTGCCGGAGTTTTGAGTCTTGCAGGAGAATAATACCGTGGATAGGATGACTTGTTGGAGTTGGGCAGGGTTAGGCTCTGCTGAAAGAGATTTCAGAGACTAGCATCCATCGTCAATGAATTCTGATTGATTATTTGATATCCTCTCAGCAGTATTGTTGCTTTGTCTGTCAAGTTTTTCCGCTGAAAACGCATCTCGGATCTAAAAAAGAAAAGCCCGGGACATCCGTCATCGGACGGGAACCTCGGTGTAGTTCAAGTAATAAAATCGTGTTATTTCTTAGTCTTCAGAACTCGTTAGTCACTCGTTAGTCTAGGCTGGGGGACCAATTCAGAACACCAAAAATTAATAATCAGGAGAAGCTCAGGACTTCAAGACCTATTATCAATAGAAGATAAGAGTGAGAATAGATTATGTGAGAGGACTGATATTCATCTCGGAGAGGTGACGTTGGATGGAGGCAAAGGGTGCCAGTCAATCTGATATTGGGGGCAGATCAGATAACCTAAATCAAATAAAGGCATTTCTTAGACGGAGGATGTTAAATTAGATTTGGGACGGGGAAAGAAGAATTCGAGAAAACACTGGCCATAAAATTAACTAGCTCTGAAATTAATGATCTTTTTACCTAGGAAGTACAAGTGTATTGCCGCTGGGGTGCTCCAACTAAAACCATCCACTCCATCGGACCCAACCCAAGACTCCAGACAAGAAGACACTCTTGTCAACTCCTTCACCAGATAATTTCCCAACCCTCACCACTCTCTGCCCTCCTCTCTCCTCCTCTCTCCTTCTGTTCTCCGTTGACCATTATTCTTGATTCTGTCCTCTTGTCTCCCTGGACTTTCCTCCCTCTCCCATCCGCCTCTCCCTCGTTTGTCGGCTCGGCCTCTCCATTCACTCCGCAAAGGCCGTTTTTTCTTCGGCATTTTCAACACTTGGCGATTCTCACAACCACCACTACTACCATCACCTCTCTCCCTCCCTCCCCCTTCTTTCTCCTTCTTTCGCACGGCTACGCCTGCGTATAGAGCTCTCTCAGCTCCATGGAGGCTTCTGAACAGATTCCCGGGCAAGAATATGAGTATGAATTTCGCTCCCAGTTCCTTTCGCCCTCGGAGATTCTTCCTCGCCCGCAAATACGAGGGTGCCTGCAAAAAAATTTTGTTTCACGCCCGCTCTTCGAATTGATAGCTGCGCGGCTCGATTCATTCTTTTTTTCATTCTGACAAAATGGACACCTTGTTTTGGAGTTTCTAGAAAAAGGCTAACCAGACTGTGATGTCGATAGCTACGAAACCCTCCCCTCCAACTATGGCCTGGGTCGGAACATGTTAGCTGGTGCTTTCGCTGGAATTGCGGTATGTGGATTGGGATTCCCCATATGAGGAAATGCGCTGGTTGGGGCAGGAGAAGTAATTTTTCTAAACTTTGGAAAATAGGAGCATGCGGTCATGTACCCCGTGGATTTACTAAAGGTATGCCAATTGGCCTTGATCAACGATGGCACGATCATGGTCTACGTGCTCGATCGTTGTTATAAATCTGCAGACTGGGCTAACCGCTAAATTGCCTTCACAAAAATAGACACGCATGCAAATCTTGCACCCTACAAGCGGAGGACTTTACACAGGATTGACTAATGCGGTCTCGACCATTTACCGGATCGAGGGCTGGCGAACACTATGGAAGGGTGTCTCGAGTGTGATTGTTGGTGCTGGTGAGCCAATTTTCATGACGTGGACACGAGAGTCGGAGCATAGTGGGAGACTGACTTTTTTTTTTTTTCTTCTTAATCAGGACCGGCGCACGCTGTGTATTTCGGTACATATGAGGTTGTGAAAGAGATGGCCGGTGGCAATGTGGATGATGGGCACCATCCACTGGCAGCAGGTGAGTCTGCGAAACCTGATTTGCGATTCACCAAATTTACTGACAATGTGTAGCCATGAGCGGCGCGGCTGCGACGATCGCTAGCGATGCCCTGATGAACCCGTTTGATGGTGAGTCTTCTGTAGAAGAGTGTAGCATGCTAAATTTCGTGGATGCCTGGCTGACTCGAACAGTGATTAAACAACGAATGCAGGTCCACGGCTCAGTACACAAGACTCTGCTTCAGTGCGCCAGGACTGTTTACAAGACGGAAGGTCTCCAGGCGTTCTACGTCTCCTACCCCACCACGCTGTGCATGACCATTCCGTTCACCGCTACCCAATTCGTCGCCTACGAGTCGATCTCCAAGGTCATGAACCCGTCTCAGGACTATGATCCTTTCACACACTGCATCGCGGGTGGTCTGGCCGGAGCGGTCGCCGCTGGTATCACCACCCCACTGGATGTCGTGAAGACCCTCTTGCAAACCCGCGGCTTGGCCCAAAATGAGGAAATCCGATCAGCTAAGGGCCTGTTCAATGCTGCAGCAATTATCAAGCGGCAGTTTGGCTGGAAGGGTTTCCTGCGTGGTGCTCGTCCCCGCATTATTTCGACAATGCCCAGCACTGCTATTTGCTGGTGAGTTTGGCTCCTCCCTCCGCTCTCCCCTTGATAATTTTGCTCTTTCGGTTCGGGCTCCATGTTCGATAATTCTGACTCGGACTAGGACATCGTATGAGATGGCTAAGGCCTACTTCAAGGGCCGGGTCGACAACTAGGACAGCATTATTATCTTACCACCTCATCTCATGTCCAATCGTGCGAATGCCACACGACCTCCGCGGGGCCTGCAGACTCCGCACCATACATACAAAATAACCCAAATACCGATCGAAAAACGAAAATATCTTGGGGGTTCCTAAAACCCCCCCATAAAAATTCCCTTAGGTGCAAAAGAAGAAAAAGGTCGTAACGAGGCAAGCCCTCAGTCGAGAGCCAGGAAGGAGAAAGGCAATTCCCCGACTCCGATGCTCATCTTCCGTTCTCACCATGTGTATAATCTTGTTCTATTTCCGGACGGGGTATTACGGGCTGGTTTTGGAGATGCTTTGATTTTTTTTTTGGCATTTTGATTGACTGTTACACTGCTTGTTGAAGCCCCCTGTGAGCTTTTTTTTTGGTGTGTGTTTGGATCAGGGCCGATCCTGGCTCAATGTATCCATATTGGCGTTGGGAAATGCTGGGGAAACTTCTTTGGGTTATTTCTTTTCGTTTCTTTTACATTTTTTTTCTCTTTACTTTTGATCTTGTGGTTGATTTCCCCTTTTTTTCGCTTTTTTGCTGGTACATTTGCGCATTGTGAACATGTATTGATAGACCAACGAGATGGCTGGCCACCCCGGCCAGAACTGGATGACGATATCCAAATAATATTCTATACAGAAGACAGATTTTGATTTACCTGTAGGGTTTTCGTATGGACATAGAACCGGTACCTCGTCGTCAATAATTCGCCATGGCCGTGGGTCTTGCCAGACGTTTTGATCCAACGACGTCACGAGGGGGAAGAAAAAACCCGCCCCTCCGGATTCATTCGTCACTTCGTGTCTCGCCGACCTGCATCTCCTCCTCCAGTCCTCCACCCTTGAATCCATCCCCAGTCCCATCTATCTATCTCCTCCGGGTCTTCTGTTATTTTCATCCCATTCCCCTGGCTATCCGTCACCCAATTCCAATTCCCTCTTTCCTCTCCCCTCACGCATGGCGGTGTTGCGGGCAGGCCCTGCATCTCTCCGCCTACCGTGATTTGATCCACTTTATGAATGATGCGCCCCAAGCCCGTCTCGTCGCTGCAGAAGACTTACGACGATTGCTATTTGATGTGCTCGACTGCTGTTTACTTCGAGGGCCAAGTTTGTCTTCACCTGGCTACTTCCCCATATAGCTACTAATGGTCGATTTTTTTTTCTGCCTAGAATAATGAAGAAGAAGCCTTGAAATCTTGGCGCTCCGCACTGGAAACCATCTACTATCACAACGCTTATCGTCTCCCGGCCAAATACACCCCCAATTCCGAAACCGAAAGGGCACTGCAAGAGTCCATCCGCCAGCTAGAACTTCAATGTCGTGAGCGAGTCGATCTTCTCGACGCCCTCCGCGAGAGTAGAAAGGATCCCACCTCCGGGAAGTCTCCGCCTCGAACCAGCGCTGCGACTCCCGGCTGGATTGGGGAGGGCACCATCCCGGTGGTCGGGTACACCGATCTCTCCAAGCCACCTACCATCCCCGGACGCCCATCTTTGTCCACCACCTCAACATCGGAGTCTGTCTCATTGTCCCGTGCCACGCCTGGGCGCTCGGAACCCCGATCCTCCCCCCAACCCGATGATCGCAACGTCAGCCCTGACCGGCGGAAGATGATGCCCTCCACGCTGCGAAATGTTGCCTTGAAGAAGAACAAGAAGAAGGAGAGCGGGAAGCGGAGGGACTTGCGCCCTGCTGCAGCCTCTCAAGCCGCAGGACTGGCCTGGGGAAGCATTTATCAATCCCCTTCCTCATCTGATAGGACAGTTAATGATGCCGCCCTCGCGTCCTCCCGCCACAGCCTCTCGAATGACTTGAGTCCTCGTAAGGAATTCGAGTCTCCCCGGACTGCGTCCGCGGATGAGCTTCCTACGAGGAAGACCGTTCGCCCTACGGATGATGCAGCAGATGATGCACGGGAGGGACGAAAGCTTCGGGCGGAACCCGGTCTCGTCAAAAAAAGATCTCCCGTGAAGACGACGTCCACGTCAACTCCGGCAACTCCAACCCCCAACCAGCGTGCTCTAGCTGGAATCCGGCAGCAGCATTCGGGAAGCCGTTCCCAACCCGGATCCCTGGCGCCGCCTCCAGTGTCGACATCGAGAGACCCGACCCCGTCAGGTTCTTTCACGAAACCAGCTGTCATGCCTAAACCGGTGTCATTGAGGACGCCACAACAGCCTCCCCAGCAGCCCCCATCTATTAGGCCAACATCCGGAGTAACCCCTAGTGCGATCGATGGGCCCAGCAACTCTCGACCAAAGTCGACGACCTCACGGCCACGAGTATCACGTGCCCCAGCCAAGGACAAGGACCTGGTACCCGGGATTGATAAAATGTCGCTTTCCCCGAAAACCCCCATGCGACAAGCTCCGAGCCTCAGACGGACTATCACGCCCCCCTCGAGCGACCCAGAATCATCTGGCCCCAAGGCACCCGGAATAGACGACTACGAAATAGAGGAGCGAGACGGCGAGGACGGTGAGGACGACTCGATCATGAATGTCCTGAGAAAACTTCCTCGAGGGGTGGACGTGAACGCGGCGCGCCAAATCCTCAACGATATCGTCGTCCGCGGCGACGAAGTCCACTGGGACGACATAGCGGGCCTCGACCCCGCTAAAAAGGCTCTCAAAGAAGCCGTCGTCTACCCATTCCTGCGCCCGGACCTATTCTCTGGACTGCGTGAACCCGCCCGAGGCATGCTCCTCTTCGGGCCTCCCGGAACAGGAAAGACTATGCTAGCACGGGCCGTCGCAACAGAATCCAAATCCACCTTCTTCTCCGTATCCGCCTCCACCCTGACCTCCAAATGGCACGGCGAGAGCGAAAAGCTTGTCCGCGCGCTCTTCGGCCTCGCCAAATCCCTCGCCCCATCGATTATCTTCGTCGACGAGATCGACTCCCTCCTCTCCGCCCGATCATCGGGGACCGAAAACGAAGCCTCCCGCCGGTCCAAGACTGAATTTCTCATCCAATGGTCTGACTTACAGCGCGCCGCTGCGGGTCGCGAACAACCAGGGAAATCTGGCGGTGATGCCAGCCGCGTCCTCGTCCTAGCAGCCACGAACATGCCATGGGATATCGACGAAGCCGCTCGTCGTCGATTCGTCCGTCGACAGTACATTCCCCTACCAGAACATCACGTTCGTGAAAAACAGCTGCGCAAATTACTGAGTCATCAAATTCACGAACTGAATGACGAGGACATTGAAGTCTTAGTTCAGGTGACAGATGGTACTTCCCCCCCCCCTTCCCCTTTTCTTTCTTTCGTCTACAACCCAATCAAGGAACCTAGAAAACCTAATATAAGAGTAAACCAGGCTTCTCCGGCTCCGATATTACCGCCCTCGCCAAAGACGCCGCCATGGGCCCCCTCCGCAACCTCGGTGAAGCCCTCCTCCACACTCCAATGGATCAAATCCGACCCATCCGCTTCCAGGATTTCGAAGCGAGTCTTCATTCCATCAGACCGAGTGTGAGTAAGGAGGGGCTACGCGAGTACGAGGATTGGGCTCGACAGTTTGGCGAACGGGGGGGATGATAAACCTGCCGTCTAACTTTGTTTGTTTTTTAACTGATAAACTTCCTTTGCCCTGATTTTTCTAGTTGGTTTGATTTTGGTTTCATTAAAAGGCGACCTGGTATGCATACATGGAACGGACGTTGGAATGAACAGGAGTCTCACCTTGCGCTTGATTCTGATTCACACTTTTTGGGTTGCATCATGGGGTATCATCAATATGGGTCTGGGGTCTGAGTATGGGTATGGGTATGGGTATGGGTATGGACTGATTAGCTAAGATCTTATGGGTCTTGATGGGATTGTGTTTTCTCTCTCTCTTTCTCTCTATTTTGGGTTCATTATGAGTTCGTTGTAGGTCTACACTCAAATAAGGTCATATAGCTAGCCATTACTGCATAGTTATTTACCTGGTGAATAGACGGGCCTGGATTTTTGGATGGAATTCTGAGTGCTGGTACGGAGTAAAATGCAGTAGTAAAATTAACGGTACGCAACACAAGTTAATAATTATCGAAAGAGTCTAAAGTACATATTAAGTAGCATATATAGAAATGAATTAGATGCTCACTACCGACTCTAGAACTACAATGTTATAATAAAGAAGAAGAAAAACAAGGAGAAAGAAAAAGATAATGGTATAGCTTCCGCGGAAGTTAGCAAATAAGGATGTAAACAAGCAGACAAATGGGTAAATAGTAACCAGAGGCAAGAGAGAGAGAGAGAGGGAGAGAGAGAAATATCACAAAGACATAGACTTGGGGAGGGTAAAGAGGAGGGATACATCACAAAAGGAAATCACGGGGAGAAGCAGTAAAAATTCCATTCATGATCAAGAGAGTGGGTAGAGATTCCATGGTAAGTTTGAGTTGGATGGGGTTTATGTACCCAGTAGTGGTAAGAAAGAGGAGGAAGGAAAAAGAGAAATAAAATATGACGGTTTGATCAGAAAAGTAGTAACAGATAGAGCGCATAAATAAAAAGGAAATGTTGACGTCCTGATTCCCTAAGAGCTGACTCAATGCAGAGCGAAATACCCAGGCTATATCATAGGAAACAAAAATAATAAGAAAAAAATAGAAAACTGCAAGTAGAGAGTGAGATAGAAGAGAGCATAAGAAAATACAGCATAGCATATGTATTGGAATTGGCGTAGAAGAGAAAGAAAGAAAAAAAGAAGCAATGGTATCTGTGTTGAGCTCTCCCACCAGTTTGCTAACCGAAGAAGACAAAAAGTAAACACGTCTAGATTAAGAAGGAGGTCGCTCTTCCCCCAACTACAAATCTATCAGGCTACCCCCTTGCTGAGGCTGCTGGTACGACTGCTGCCCTCCCCAGGGGTTACTGTTGGGCTGAGCAAAGCCGGTCTGTTGCGGTACGAATTGTTGCTGAGGTTGGCCGTAGAACGGGTTATTTCCTGTCCGGGTGGCTCGTAGGCGATCTAGGCCTTGACCGGCAGAGTTGACAAAGGTGCCCGGGGCGGTGTGTTGTGCTGGGATACGCAAATCACCAGTGTTACCGAAGGTATCCTGGCCTTCTCCGGATGCCAGGAGGGCATTGAGACGAGCAGTGTGGGGATCCAACTGCGGCGGGGTACTCTTCGGTGGCGCGAGGGTTTGTGGTACCTGGTAGTTTGCGATGGGGTTCGACTGGGCGAATTGGTTGGTCACCCGTTCCTCGGCCAGGGTGTTCAAGGATGGAGGGCCCGTCGTGGCGGGTCTGGTTTGGAACTGTGTCCGCGCAGCGAATGGGTTATTCGATCCGGTCGGCATGGGCTTGAGAGCGTCTGCTGATGGCTGGTTTTGGGCCCATGGGTTGTTCGTTCCTGCCGAGAGCATATTTTCTTGCTGGAACTGAGGGTGATGCTGTTGCTGCTGTTGTTGGGAGTAGACATCAGTTCCGTAGGGGTTGTTGGTGCTGAAAGCGGTGTGCTGGGGTTGGAGAGCACCCTGGGGGTGCAGGAAGTTATTCTGCGCGTAGGGGTTCTGCTCATACCCCGTGGGTTGTGTCTGGAAGCCGTTGGAGTATCCATTGGGCACTCCCGTGACTTGTCCCTGGAATCCGGTTGGGTTCGCATACTGATTGTTCAAAAAACCTGTGGTCAGAGGCTGCTGGGGATTTATCGGGTTCCCGAACCAGTCCACGGCGCTTTGCTGTTGATAGCCCTGGTTGTATCCGGTGGGTTGAGGCTGGGCGGGGGTATCGTCGAATAGAGAGTTGGCATTGCTCTCCTCCAACTCGCGCCGGCGAAGTTCTTCCTCCTCCTTGCTTAGCTTGATTGCCTTAGCTAGATCCTCATCATCCTCCCCGTTCAAGGTCTGCTTCTCCCGTCGCTTGCGCTCTTCCTCAGCTTCGTATTTGCTTGCTTCAATCGCTAGGCGGTACTCAGCATCTTCCTCATCTGGATGCTGACGCCGACGTTCCCGCCGCTCGGTTCGGCGCGGTGACGGTCCTCCTCCGTTGCCGTGGCTCTGAAACTCGTCGAGTCCGCTCACCCGGGATTTCCAGAGCTTGCGGTCGGATCGCTCGCTGCGCAATCGGTCTTCATCCATGATAAGGGCGGTAAGTTCTTTGGCGGCGATACGGACTGAAAGGACAGAAACAAGGTTAGCTTGGGCACCCGACCAATGTAAAGAGTCCAGAAAGAGGGAGTGCCATTCGTACCATCCTGACCAACATCTCTTCCATCTTCATCAACATACTGAAATTCACGTAGGGTCTTAATAATGTAGACATTCTTCCGCGCCCAAGTGACGACCAGCTCCGATCCCTCATGAAGAGCGTAATCGAGAACCTTCAACGACTTCAGCACGTGGCGCCAATTTTTGCCCTTGTCGTTGAGTCGCTTATCCAACATATCCATGATTTCATAGAAGTCGGTGGGGCTGCACGATATCCGTCAGTGTCCGGTCTCTTGAAACATCCGGGGAGTTTGATGATTGAGCCTACCTGCCGAATGTCAAGGCGGCGATCTCAGACATTTCGGTCCCTGTGGGACCCCAGTGATCGTTACTTGTAGCTGTACAGCATTGCGACCGTTAGCATCTGTCAATCAGGGGCGTACAGCAAGAGGCTGCCAATGACCGGTTGGGGTGGTGGACTTGACCGGGAGAGCGGTCGGAGCGGGGCGGGGGAGGGAGAATGGGGGAGCAGCATACCATTTCGGACTTTGACCTGCACCGCAGAGTAGCCCTTGGTGACATTTTTCACGCTGCGCACGACTTTCGACATGATGACGGCTGGGAGAAGAGGTGAGGCGAGGAGAGGGGGCCCTAGAACTCGGCTGCCTTCTCAGACTCCGGTGGAGACAGGACTGAGTGGCGGATAGTGGAGGGTGAAGAGGAGCGATCGGAGCAGAGCCAGCCCGTCTCCCCTAATCGCGGCTGCAGGACGAAGGTACGGGAGGAGTGGGAGGGGGTTTCGTGATGTGAGTTGGTGAAGAGTGAGTCGCTGTTTCGAGGCCTAGAGGTCGTGACAGCGACAGCGGCAGTGGCGTATGTAAGCCGTCTCCGGAATGGTCTGGTGTGGTCGTGGATAGAAATAGACCCGGGTTGAAAGGGGGCGACTCAGGCCGGAAAAAGGAAAATCTAACAAAGAAGAGGCAAAATAGAGCAGATTGGAAAAGGGACAAGGTCCAAGCCCTGCTGATGAGGAGGAGAGGGGAAAAGGGTTCGGGGAGAGAAATGAGAGACAGACTTCTTGGGCAGGTTCATTAATAACGGAGACTTGGTCTGGTTGGTGGCACTGGGGGGCTGACGACGCCAACCGAATTTCTTCTAACAACGAGAAAAATTATATAAAATTATCCAAGAAAGGCTAATATATCCATCAAACAATCGAAACCAATTCCATGCAATCTTGTCTTGGTCGATGGACGTCGTCCAGAAGGATCAATAGAGGTGGAAGAATAGGGGGTGGAATAGCACGTCTCAAACACATGGCGGAGATGATCTTCTATAGACGACCAGGTCCTGTTCTTCACGGATATCCTTATATTTAACATCTAATATTTTAATTAATACCTCCATTATTCCTCCCAAAGTAGGAATAATCCAAACAAGTCAAGGACATAACATTCCACAGACAGCAAAATTGGGAACCCCGTCTATCCCAACAGAGAGAGTGCCCATATAGTATACCAGTGGGTAAATGTTGCATGTATAGATAGACGCCACGCACAACGGCCCAAACGCCTCTTCTCTGGCATCAAATCCTCGAATACACCCTTCTAGATCCTCTTCGCCTCCAGCCGAATCCTTCCGGAAAAATTCCTTGTAAGAACTGAGAACAAAGCCAGCGCGCTGTCCTCCAGCCTCATGTCATGGGCTTCCAGCGGCGTGGCAATGTGGCCGCGCGTTCTGACATTTTGTGCATCCCATATCCTTGGTGCCTTCTTCGCTGTAACTTTCTTCACAATGAACCAGAGGGCTGGCTACTGTATTTGTCTTTTAAAACCTTGTGTCTTGTGGCGGTGCTGCTGACGGGTTGAACCCTCTTTTAGGGAGTTGGTGCTGGTCCAACGACGTCATTTCTCATGCAACTCCGCATCAATAATGAAACACTAACACAGGACGACCTGGCAGAGTGAGACATTATTGTTATTCTTCATTTGAACAAGGTAACAAGATATCTCCTTTTTGTTCTAAACTAAATGTAGAAATATCTTGTCCAATGCTCAAATGTCTAATAACATCCACCATTCATCCGTATATCAAACTTCCAAAAAAAAAAAGATAAGTAAATAACCGAAATAAAGGCAAGAAGATAAACATCAAAAGCGGACAAAATTTTTCTACTCCTTCTCCAAACTCATATACTTCGCTTCTGCCCCTTTGATACATGCGATATTAGCCCCCAGCTTGTTCAACGTCTCCACATACTCGTCATACGGATCCGAATCGAAGACAATGCCGCCGCCCGCTTGAAGATATGCAACCCCATCCTTCACGAGCATCGTTCGCAACGCAATACATGTGTCCATCGCGCCCGGGAGCTCCGCCGACCCATTGATTGCAGCGCTGTTGAATCCAAAGTAGCCAACCGCGCCTGCGTATACCCCTCGCTTCTCGCCCTCCAATTCTGCAATCAACTGCATGGCCCTCACTTTGGGGGCCCCAGACACCGTTCCCGCCGGGAAGATGGAGCGGAAAGCATCAAAGCGGGTCTTGTCTGGCCGTAGGATGCCAGACACCTGCGACACCAGATGCTGAACATGCGAGAACTTCTCCACCACCATCAATCGGTCAACCTGCGTCGTCGTGGGGTCACAAACCCGATTCACATCATTGCGCGCCAAATCCACCAACATGACATGCTCAGCGCGGTCTTTCAAGCTTCCTCGCAGCTCGTCCGCGAGTGCATCATCCTCCTCTACAGTCTTTCCGCGCTTCACCGTACCCGCGATAGGATGTGTGATAATACGGCCCTTTTCTTCCTTGGCGAGGAGTTCTGGACTGGCACCCACTAGCTGGAAAGCCTCGCAATCGATGTAGAAGAGGTATGGGGAGGGGTTGACGGTACGTAGATGGCGGAAAAGGTTGAAAGGATGGAGTGATGTGGGACGTGATAACCGTTGTGAAGGCACAGTTTGGAAAATGTCGCCCTTGGAGATATGCTCCTTGAGCCTGGTAACATGTCGCTCGTACCCTTCTCGTCCAATATTAGAGGTGTACTCCTGGTCGGGAATGATCGGGCCTTGCGGGGGTAGCGGGATATCGGGTCGCAGAAGCGTATCGATAATGCGTTGGATGGCGGCTTGGCCTTTGCTGTAATTGGCCTCGAGTTCTGCGTCGGTGCTGGGGATGGGAATGTACGTGACAACCTTCACAACTTGGTAAAAGTGATCGAACGCAATGATGGTATTGAAGAGCATGAAAAGCGACTCGGGAATTTCGAGGATGTCCTTGAGCGGCCGGGCCGTCTTAGGTTCAAAGTATTTAACACAGTCGTACCCGACATAGCCAATGGCGCCACCAGTCAGAGGAGGCAGGGTCAAGCCGGGTACCGTCGCAACACGGAAGCCTGAGAGTTCATTTTCGAGGATTGGAAGGGGATCGCACTCGGGGCCGTGGCCGGGGCCAGTTTTGAGAACCTTATGGGGGTCTGGATTGAGCCGAAACAGACTCTGTTAGTCAAAGATCTTACAATGCGATGCGCACGCTCGCCTACCAGCTCCAACAAAACTGTATCTCCCAATAGTCTCAGTAGTCGCGGCACTTTCGTAGAGGAATGACAGTTTCGACCTGTAGCAAGATAGGAATTGAGTATGTCAGTCACACCTATATCGGCGCCAGTGTTCCAGAGAGACAACTCACTTTTCAGCAAGCTTCAGGTAGGCCAATGTGGGTGTCAAAAGGTCGGCAGAAATGGATGAGGTAAGTGGAAGTAGGTTCGGAGGATATTTCGAGCTTTTGGACTGATTGATTACATATTGAGCTGTCTCAATGGACGGCACAACTGTGATCTGATTGAGTCATAAAAAATGATGGCATTAGCATCGGGAGTCTAGTATGTACCTATCGGGCAAAACTCTTGGAGAATGACGGGTCATAGGCAAGAAATAAGAGACGATAAAGCAAATTACTCACAGGGGGCGCCATTTTTTTGGTGTCTTATGTCAATAAATTCCCAGAAACAGCCTCTTGGTGCGGGGACTTGGAAAGGTGAAATTTGGCGGAGAGGGGTTTCACCGCCGGGCGGATCGCTAAGTTACCGAGTCAATTGACTATGGAGGGGTTACCCCGGATGTCTCAACAGCAGATGCAATGGGAGGATTGGAAAAGGGAGAGGGAAAAAGATGCGAGCAGAGGGGATGACAGATGGGATTGGAAGTAGTTGAGTCACAGTCTTAGTTATATTAGTGATAGTTATTGGGTCTGCAGCAAACAAATCTCCCTGTGACCGCTTGGATCGCATTGTGGATGGCCCAAAGCGGGAAGGTGTGTGATAGGGACTAGCGCTGATGATCGATAACTATCGATAACTGACCGTCTTTTGCGAAGGGCTAGAGCTGCTGGGGAAGAATCAGAATCATATTCTTGTCAGTCCTGGCGTGAGGAGGAACGGAATGAGAGCCCTGCCTCCCCTAAGCACGGCCTTTTCCTGCACCCCAAGCATCCGAAGCTCGACGAGATCCCTCAATAAGGACGCTTCACACCAGCCTCCTCGCAGCACGATTCGACTCTGGAATAGTTTGAAGGGTCTGATGTTGGTTTTGCCTTTCTTTTTCTTTTTTTCTTTTCCATCCCATCGGCTTTCAGTGGAAGCTCTCCAAGTACAGTACTAGGACGAAAGGACGGTAGATGGATGACTAGAAACCGCAGCAACAGCTCACACCTCGTGATCTCGCACATGAGGAGTGTCGCATACTCTTCTTCACCTCTTGAAGGAGGTCCCCCCCCCCCAAAAAAAGAAAAGAAATAAAGCCTTGCAGCTTATCCTGCAGAAGCTTACATGCTAACCCGGTTGGCCAACATCCCTTTTATGTAAGTCCTCAAAGTACGGGAAACCATGGAAATCTATTAATTTGATTCTGGTCATGATTTAGTTCATCATGGAGCATCCCGGTCATGTCTGTCCGGCTCGCTATGATCAGTTATCGCCTCTCCACTCTATTACAGATCAAGACTCAGAAAAGGTCATCCAAAATTCCAATACTACCTCCCCTCACGCCTCCAAAATAGGAACCGATCAGGATATACCCAAGCGCCTTGCACAGCTCGCGCATCTGGCGTCGCAAAATGCTGGACACCTAGGACATGGTTCTGAGACCCTCCTCCACTGCCTCGACACGCTCGAATCCTTACTAGATCCGCGCTCGAGTTTGACACAGGAAATCGCTCGATGCCGCCCTCACAATATGCACCCCAGTTCTATTGTAAGGTTTTCGGTCTCTCATTCGGCTTCTAAAGAGTCCATGCCACGCGACCAAACCCTGACCTCAAAAAATACATCAATTTCTCGACTCGCAGCACTACACAACGACATCGCGACGATGAGGATGGAACTCGACCAACGGCGTAATGAGGCATTCCAGATCTATGATCTTTTCGCCCAAGAACGGCAAAAGCTCGTCGGGAGGATATCAGAATTAGAGGATGAAATCAATGAGCTGTCAGCATATATCTTTCGAGCTCTTAATTTTTTTTTTATGTTCTGTGGATGAGCTAACACCTGTTCTTCTACTGCAGACACACTGATATGTTAGAAGATGCGGCGGAGCGTGAAGCGCTTGAAGGCACTGTTCGTGGGTTGGAAGGTTGGATCGATGGTTGGCAGGTACAGCACGATTTGTCGTTCCTCGGTAATTCAAAAAGGACTT
This sequence comes from Aspergillus conjunctus, assembly GCA_027569095.1. NCBI lineage: Eukaryota > Fungi > Ascomycota > Eurotiomycetes > Eurotiales > Aspergillaceae > Aspergillus > Aspergillus conjunctus. The sequence goes on along the minus strand of JAPDEL010000032.1, from coordinate 199,470 downwards.
CCCCGCGTGGAGGGCGTGGATGGTGGGCTAAACGCCGGCCGGAACAGACGGCTAATTCTGATACTGAGGCTCTTCTGGAAGGAATATCGGCATGGATGCGGGGGTGGAAAGACGTCGAGGATGGGTTTCGTAACCGGGAGAGAGTGCGCAAAGTGAGAAGGAATGGAAGACAGAGGGGTCGAATGATAGCCGGGAGTGTCAGATAAAGTTTCCCAAATCAAGAGGTATTCAGAGGAAGGTAGCGCCATTCGCTTCATGCATAAACAAACAGAAGACTTGACGTTGCCTGGCAAGTGAAACCTTGCACTCAGTTGGCTGCAGGCTGAAACCGTGCTCAAGCTGAACCGGAGCTTGCTAATATTCAGTGACCATAGTAACCAGGAAGCAAATGGTTATAATTCCAAGAGAGAGAGAGAGAGAGAGAGAGAGGGAGCGGGATCAAAAGAAAACCCAATAGATCCACCAATAACCCAGGTCAATCGCCACCTTCTAAGTCTGCGCCGTTTTCCACTGCGGAATCCAAACATATATCGAAACGTGAGTCGGAGTGATGGAGAATATATGAGACTGTGAGACGAGGTGATATAAATAAATTCTCACTGATCTATTTGAGAACAGTTCAATTCCTTTGGCCCGCTGCGCGTGGAGAGACAAGCAAGTGCATGGTGGCCTGCACTCGCCCAACGTATCTAGCTCATGGTCATAAGCCAGCTTGAATTAATTGCTCAGCAATAATAATCGAACTTTGGATCTGAAAGGTATAATGTCGCATATTAACGGAGCTTCCACCATCAATGAAGCGTCTTCATGTCAACTGGTGTGCCGTTTCGTGGAGCCTGTAGCTATGTTGCATATTGATAATCGCGAGCTGTATTTCTGCGTTTAGTACTTTTCGTGTTTTGACGATCGTAAGCAAGTGATGAGAAGAACATACCCGATTGCCGAACCCAAAGGCAAGCCTTTTACCATCCGTATCCCAGCTCAGCGAGCGGTCTTGTACGGCCTCCACATTGTGACCATTAAAAATGGGACTTTGCCCTTCTTCCTTATTCAGCTTCTCAGCTCCCGGGGCTTTCCAAGATGCCAAGGCAGTACCCCCCCGTTGTGCATTCCAAATAAACAAACTATCCTTGCTAGCAGCCGCAAGAGCGTATCCATCAGGAGAGAAAGAGTTGGCGAGCACGGGGCAGGATGGACCAAGGGAAAGACGATGTATACATTCAAATATCTTCGAACTTAGATCAACATGCCAGACCTTGACAGTATCATCTGTCGACGAGGAAGCCAGGACTAATGGCTGGCTTATGTCTGAAGGTTCCGGCGTGTTTGGTTTCAATTCCATTCCGGTGATATCACCATCGTGTGCGCTGTCAAGATGGATATTATGTGTTGGTATCCAGAATGAAGCACTAGCGGATGATGCCGCGACTGCAACCGGCAAATAGCCAGCACTAGCACAGCGAACAAAAGTCCACGGTTTTTCCGAGTCACCGCCAGCAAATGTTTTCGATATATGAATGCTCGAGTCAACGGTGCATTGATACACCGAGTTTCCTCCACAAGCAAAGGCTTGGTTACGTCCCAGCCAGCTAAGGTCTAATACTGAACCATCGATCACCTCTGGGGAAGGGAACTCGTCTGGGCGCAATGAGTCATCCCAGAGGGCTAGCTCAGATACGTTACTGTCCGAGGCGACAACAATCAGATGAGAACCACTGTCTGCCCAGTGTAGTCCAGTTATCATTCGAGGCACTTCCGGTAACAGATCGACAGCATTTCCGAGGACATCATACATGGTGATCGATCCTCTCATGTCATGGTAAGTAGCAACAGCCAATTTGTTCCCCAAAGGGTCCCAAGCCACTGCAGAAACACAAACATTATCTCCTTTATTTTCAACAAGTATCTCTTGTACCGGAGTCGAGTTTGAAGACAACTTGTACAAGCTGCAGAAGGTATCACCAGCTGCAGCAATAGTGGTTGGATCGCCAGGACGCCAAAGGGTTCTGTTCACGTGATCATCACCAGCCACATCTAGAATGGCGGTGTTCGGGTTCAAGTCAGTGGCCTTGGCGGGTGTGATCTGGACGCCGACGCTGTGTCCGGTGATCAAAGTATAAGTCGGTGCAGCGGCTGGTTCCTGGTCGTGCAAATCCGGTCGGATACCCATGCTCACGTCTCCGTCGCCATCCACGGCTGTTTCACCAAAAGCCGGTGATTCAACTGCAGATGACTTGGTCTCATTTGCAATGCCGTTAAAGTCTACATCCATCGGGCTTTCGTCGCCATTAGTTTCTCCGCGACCGCTCTTGCGAGATTTTTTGACATTAGGGGTAGTCTGGGGAGCGGCCCCATCTACTGTCAAGTGCCCGTTGGTCAGGCCGCCATCTCGCACAACTTTGTGTGTAGGCGAGACAGGCGCCTGGCCTGTGCCAACACCTGCTTCACTTGGACCCTTTCGAGCCTCCAATTCCAGTGGTATTGGGCCAAAGAAATAATTCGAAGGTGTAAATGGGGCCGGATTTCCTTCCTGTGAAATTTGTTAGAAGCGATGCATTATTTTCCTTTCCACGGACATGGAAATAGCAAAAAATAAAATAAAAATAAAATGGGATGGGGTGAATTTTTTTGGTTAGGTAAAATCGAATAAAGTTAGGAGTGCAGTGAAGTAAAATTCGGGGGTGGGCTGTGGAGTGGGAAATTAAATTTGGAAATGCGAGGACATGCCTTGTCGAGTGATTTCTCGAGTTCGTAGTACTGCAAACCCTTCTGAACCAGGGATACTAGCGCATGAGTGCGAATGTACGGAGCGAAGGGTAAACTTTGTGGATCATGATTCCAGGCGCGTTGTAGTGTTACAGCAGCTTCGCCATGGCCTAGAAAAATGAGTAAGTCAATCATAAGAAGGGTGGCAGTCTTTTCAACAGAGATCGATTCTCGATATGAAAACCAAGACACAATTTTCAATCCAAGGGGGGTAGAAAATGAGGAAGAGAAAAAAAGTAGTTAGACCAACCTGATTCTTGAAGGTACCTGCCAGACTTGTTAGCGGATTACAGGCCAAAATATCAGAGGGCGAGGTGTGGAAAACGAAGGGGTCTGCAAATGCACCACTGTTGCGAAACACATACCTCCATATCAGGTAGTTGACGTGATGCGATGTGAGATCAGGATTTGCCATTGTTATTGTTACATATATGACAACTGAGAAATTGCAGGATCCGCGAGCATGCCAAAAGTGATGGCCTCTTCGCTTGACAAGAAGAGGGTGAAAATAAGAATCGAAACCCGAAGCTTAAGAAATTTGAATGCCTAAGGAATTGACTTCCGGACCTTGGAGAAAAACAGAAGGAAATTCTAGCTGCGAGATTTCACGCAAGATGATCCCGAATGAGAATGGGGAGTTTCGGGGGGGGATAGTGGTAGCTTCGGCTCAAGGAGACGAAGAAATAGGCTTTGAAAAAGAAAACGTGGAGAGGTGAGGTAAAATAGAGTGAGGGTTAAGAGACAGACGATGAAAGAAAGAGTTAAAAGCCGCTAAACACCCTTCATGCAGCCTGGTGGGATTGACTGAAAGAGAAAATGATGGAAATGGGTGATGGGCGAATGGGTTGTTGGGAGGACAAGGTGAAGAATCAATGTTGAATAATAAAATCGGGACGGGGCGAAATCGACAGCAACGTGTGGCTGGAAGATAGCAGACCCGCTAGCGAACTGCAAAATGCTGGGGACGACACGACCCTGGCTGCTAGAGGGGGTGGTGAGGAAGGAAGAAAAAGCAGAAAGAAACGAGGATGCCAGATGGGGGGAGAAGGAAAGAAGAGGAAGGCGTTCCGAAAGATGCGAGATGCAAGATGTGAGATACGATGCGATAGAGTAAGGTTGAGCCGGTATGGAGCCACCAGGACTGGACTGATGACGGGTCAGTGGCCGGTGGTTGTTAAGGTAGGAACAAGAGTAAGGTCGCGAGCAAGAGACAGGTGTCTGTGATCAAGTCAAGAATGCACCACCAACCAGGCCAAGGCTAAGGAATTTCTCCAGGCGGCTCTGGCAGTCTGTTTCAGGCATTTGGCGCTCCAGAGTGGGCGTATTTTTTTTTGACTTGGACCTTTTGGGCTTGTCTCCTTGTGGCGTCTAGCCCACGGCTAGCGTGCAGGTGGAAATCCACCAGGCCCTTGTCCTGGTGCGGTTCTGACGGCCAAAGGATCGGCCTCTGCGCTTGTCTTCTTAAGGGTTAGTCCTGGTGGAACCCACCATGAGGAGGATTGGGATCTTTTGCGCATTTTGGGGATGCTGAGGATGATGATGATTATTCGTATTATTATGGTTTAATTACCTAGGGATGCTCTTTTATCGAATATTCTGATAGGCCCCCTCTTTCTTTAATAATATCGTGACTTATTACTCCGTGTTACTGTGGTTGCCTATCAACTACTGAGGACTCTGAGGCGACTCGTAATTTAAAATTAAAGATGGCCTTTTCAGTTTTCCACCTTGAAAATGCAAGCTTTGACTTCAAAACGCTGCCATCCCTTTTCATATCCCCCCTTTCCTATCACGAGAGGAAGGCTTTCACAGTCGGAGATAATAACATAGAAAAAGAGAAGGAAAAAAAAAGGGGGTCAAGAGAGCAAGTTCAGCCTTCGGAGGGAACAGGCGACGGCACCAAGTTCCCCAACCAAAACGGATTCTCAGATCCTCCACAAGACGGTTGCTGGAACGATGATCTTGCTCCCGATCACCCGGTGTGCATTAAGTTGGGTATTATTACTCATCGAATAGGATGGATTGGTGGGTAGCCAATCCCCGCTCGGAGAGAAATTTCCATTGTTCGGGACCCAAATTTATTTGTGGTTGGCTAGAGAATCTCTCCATAACAAAAAATGCCAAGCCGAGGCCATAGAGAATGACTCAGCATCTGTTTCTTCTTTCGGGATCCCGATTGATTGATACCTTGGTACTGAAGTTGTTCGAGAAACAGGAGAGCCAACAGACTCATTACATAATTTGGGGGAGTGTAAGTAACTAAACATTTTGGAGTTGAAAAAAGTCTAGCAAATTGAAAGTATTTGCATGAAAGTACTGATAGTCATAGCTTTACTTGACTCATGAAAATGACAAACTGAGGTGCTCTCAGGCTCCTAAAGGGGATTTCAAGGTGAGTAATCTTAGGATGAGGTTTTATTCTTTATATATAACATACCTATATCATCCACTTAAGCCGTAAGTATACCCCCATGCTCACTTTGTTACTCGGAAGAAGGACCACCTATGTCACGGCATTTTGCCCAAGTGTGTCTTCCAGTTGCTTCTAGGTAGCAGTCGCCAGAGCGCCCAAGACCGTGGCTGGGCCACAATGAGTTTCGGACACATTGATAGATACCAAGTTTACCAACACTATCTAAAGTGTGACTAAAAGCTGCAAAAATACTAAAATACTCCATTTATATTCAGGTCACAAGTTCCAAGTTGTAGCTATTGCCTCCCTGGTCTGTCCGCCCTGTAGGGTATCCAATCACATCGAACCGTCCCGGAACTGGCTAAACGGAATATCCCCGTCCAAACTTCGGTCGGTGGCTTGAAACAAAACACCATCATCAACTGACCAACTTCTTCAACCCCATTTTCACAGCAACCGTTGGGCTTCTTCACCAGCTTGCGGCCTGCATTCTAGAGCAGCCGCAAAGGTCGTCGCCACGATGGCGCTTCGAATCAATATCCCTCCTGCGACTCGTGTCTGTCTTATCAGTCTCATTACCCTGTCCTTGTTGTACAACATCGCTCGATGGCGACAGATCGAGAGCACCGGGGGCACTTCGCTCATTTCTCCTGTCGTTCCCTACCTAGCTCTAGTCCCGTCGCGCTTCATCTTCTATCCTTGGACCCTTCTGACTGCGACCTTTGTTGAACATAATATATTTACGGTGCTCCTGAATGCCGCCACCCTCTTCTACGGGGGCAAGTATCTGGAACGCGCTTGGGGTTCCCGAGAATTTGCGAAATTCATCCTCACTATCTCAGTGATACCAAATGCCGTGGTTGTGCCATTGTTTCTCGTTTGGACAGCCATTAGGGGCACTTCAAGCAGCGGGTACGCCTTATTCGCCCACGAGAAATGTACAACTTCTTGCGTCCCAAACTATACTGACTTCCCTTCTCCAAGTGTCTTGCAAATCTGCGGCGGTATATCTATCCAAGCATCTTTCCTCGTCGCTTTCAAACAACTTGTCCCCGAGCATACAGTCACTATTTTCAAAGGTCTTGTGAAAATACGAGTCAAGCATTTCCCAGCTGTCTTCTTGCTTCTAAATCTGATCGGTGGGTTGGTTCTTGGGACCCATATCGCTGCGGTTCTTGCTTGGTTCGGTTTGTTGACGAGTTGGACATACCTTCGGTTCTTCAAGCGACAACCTGATCTCACCGGTACCTCCACCGATGGTTTGGGCATCAAGGGAGACGCCAGCGAGACTTTCGCCTTCGCGTGTCTCTTCCCGGATGTAATGCAACCCCCGATTGCCTTTGTTTCCGATACAGTCTACTCCGCCCTAGTTGCGTTGAAGATCTGCACACCCTTCTCTGCGGAGGAGATCGCTTCCGGAAATCAACAAGTTCTCGCCAGAGGAGAGGCTGGTCTTCCTAGCCTTCTTGGTAACCATAGAGGAGGGGCAAGATCCATGGCAAAGCGTGAGGAGGCTGAACGGAGACGAGCTCTGGCACTCAAGGCCCTGGACCAGAGACTTCAGGCAGCGGTGGCCGGAAGACCGCAGTCCCACTCGTCGACATTGAACCAGCAGGGCTCCAGCCAAACCCAGACAGCAACACCCTCAGTCTCGGCGGGGCAAAGCATGCTTGGAGAAACTAGCTATACGCCAGACCATGCGTGAGCTATGTTGCATTGCATCCTTTGGCCGTAAGGAGTTTGGTTATTGTTTGGGATAGAATAAAATAAAGGCAGATGATCTCCGGGGCATGGGAAGGAGCCTAAGATCGTCCTTCTTCACATGATCCGAATATCGTTCCCCTTTGCTTTTCAGATAGCCGGGGTTCTCGATGGGAAGGGCGCTACTTGTGACTTTGATATATATGCTAAACGATTAGCTTTTTCACTTTCTATGTATGTATGTCTAGCTCTGTTTTTCGACACGATCTTTTTTTTTTCGAAATACCCAAGTATATTGTGTGTTAGTTATTGATTCCTAACCCACAATACATGATATGTTATGGAGCGTTGCTTATTCGGAGGAGTCTCTTTTTGTCCCGAGCCTGTCATACAGAGTTTATGTAGACTTGGACACATCCTGTCCAGCTTATTTGTGGACAATTTAGTCCTTGTATTGGAGAAGAGACAAAAAGATGGTAGAAAACCAATCATAACCTAAAAAATAAAGTCCTAAAACTACATGAGAAAAAATAGAATGCTATGCTACAATAACCATGCCCATGTTGTTTCCCCCGCAATCCCAAGTTCTATGCTGTCCATAAGCCCAGGCCGCAGGTAAGTTCTCCAAACCAGAACAAAATAGGGGGTAATACAAAATAGATTTACAATTGCTTCAACCTCTCAACCTCGCCCCTCGCCTCTTGTAACATCCTCTCTTGGTCCTTCTTCGCCTGCCGAAGTGCGCTCATCCGCACTCGGTCCTTGTCCGACTGTTGGTTCATTTGTTCCTGCTTCCGAAGCTCAGCCTCCTCCTCTGCGGTTGCAGCCACCTCCTGTGCCCCAGTCATCATCTTCACCTTGTTCCAAATCTCCTTGTAATCGAGGTTTTTGATGTCCACGATCGTCGCCTTCTCCGCCTCTGACGGCACCGGGGCATGCTGGTCTTTTATTTGGGTGGAGTTGAGAGCCGCGGATTTGCTGAGGTTCTCCGCGAAGTATATCGTTATGGCGGCGGGTGCATCTTGGTCCTCTGTTTGTTTCACTGTCATTTGGATACCCGGGTTGTGGTACTTGAGTCGAGGGAGACAGTTGCGCCAGAAATGTCGCGCGCCTTGGTGTCCACCGTAGATCTTACGGGCGTATGTGAGGTGAAGACGGGTGATGGCTGGGAATTCTTTGGTTGTGGAAGCGGCAGAGGGAAAGATTGCGGCACCGGTTCCTACACGGATGTTGAGGATCTGTACGTGTAAGACTAGGTTAGCGATTCATGTTCTTCAATTGTTCGATGACTATCGGAGAAGTATTGGGTCTGGAAAAGGCGACGGGGATGAAATTCTATTCCAGGTCTCATTGAAGCGAAGGAGGGTCGTGGGCAATACGGGATTAAGGAGAATATGCATTGAATTACCCTCTGTAAACCCATTGTTAGTTTCAGATACAACTTTAGAGGCAATCTACCGGTATCAAACACAACTTACAGCGTTCAGCTTCCGCATCCGCTTGAAGAGGTTCACCATGATGAAAGGCGGGAGCGCGCAGTTTTATAACCCTTGGAACGGGTAGTAAGAAAATATAGAAAAATATTTCGAGTCCCGGAACAAGTAATTCGAATTGATGCGGGTCGGAATTAGTTGAATAATAATATCTGGCTCGGAGCTCTTCTTCAATTTTTGGAATTGTCGGCGGAAAAGAAACGAAGCCCGATATCCGCGCACGTGACGAGCCTGGAGACCGTTGCTGGCCGCGGCAGGCGGTGAGTCATGAGGGCACTCCCACATTTTTCATGGAGTCTCATAAAGGCCTGACCCCGCGGTAGATAGATTCCGACTCACCTTTTCTGGATTACCCACGCCTCAGGGCTCTCTTTATTTAGTTTGCCAAAAAGCAAGCTACTAAATATAGAGCCATGGCAGCCGCCGCTGCAGCCGCAGCTGCGCTCGATCTGGGGAATAGCTCGAAAAACACCCTGAAACTCGAAAATGTACTTCTCATCTACCCCTCCTTGGGGCCAATTAGCCCCCTAGTTTTCTTAAGATGGAGCTAATCGTTATTGCACCTATAGACCGAGAAGAGAGATACTCTCGTCGCTATCGAGAAGAAATATCAGGCACAATGGAAGGAGAACAAAGTTTTCGAGGTCGACGCCCCTACTCTCTCCGAAGTGCCCGCTGGCGCTATGTCCGGTGCGGAGCTTCGTGAGAAGTATCCCAAATTCTTCGGAACCATGGCTTATCCCTATATGAACGGTACCCTACATGCTGGCCACAGTTTTACTGCCAGCAAAGTCGAATTCATGGCTGCAGTTGCTCGTATGGAGGGCAAGAAGGCCCTTTTCCCTCTTGGATTCCATTGCACCGGTATGCCTATCAAAGCCTGTGCGGACAAGCTCCGCGATGAAGTCCAGAAGTTTGGTCAGAATTTTGAAGGATATAAGGAGGGCGCCGAGGAAGAGACAACATCGGCCGCTGCCCCTACACAGGGCACCAAGGGCGAACAGCAGGAGAAGTTCTCGGGCAAGAAGAGCAAGGCCGCTGCTAAAACCGTGAAGATGAAGTACCAATTCCAGATTATGCTGGCCATCGGCATTCCTCTTGAGGAAATTCATAAGTTTGCCGATGCCGCTCACTGGCTCCAGCACTTCCCTCCTCTCGCCATCCGCGACCTCGACAGCATGGGTGCCGGTATCGATTGGCGCCGACAATTCGTCACTACCGACGCAAACCCTTACTACGATGCCTTTGTGCGCTGGCAGATGAACCGCCTCCATGAGCTCGGTAAGATCATGTACGGTAGCCGGTACACCATCTACTCTCCTAAGGACGGCCAGCCTTGCATGGACCACGACCGAACTGAAGGCGAGGGTATCGGACCCCAGGAATACACAGCGATGAAGCTCAAGGTCAAGGAATGGGCACCTGAAATTGCCGAGTTAGTCAAGGGCAAGATTGAGGAGGATGCCAGCGTTTACTTCGTCCCTGCCACCCTACGTCCCGAGACTATGTACGGCCAAACCTGCTGCTTCGTTGGCCCCAAGATTGAATATGGACTCTTCAAGGTGAAGGAGAAGGAGTATTTCATTGCTACCAAGAGAGCCGCATGGAACATGGCTTTCCAGGGAACATTCTTCAGCAGTGAGAACTTCCCCAAGACCCAGGATCAGCTACCTCTTGTGGTTTCCGCCCCTGGATCTGCATTCGTTGGCACCTTGGTGAACGCCCCGCTCTCATTCCACACCGAAGGAGTGCGCATTCTGCCTATGGAGGGTGTTTCCGCTACCAAGGGAACCGGTGTTGTCACCTCTGTACCTTCCGATAGCCCCGATGACTGCGCTACTTTGCTGGACCTTGCAAAGAAGTCCGAGTACTATGGCATCAGGAAGGAGTGGGCTGAGCTGGAAATTTTCCCTCTCATTGAGACTCCTACATACGGCAACCTTACCGCCCCTGCGCTGGTGAAGAAACTGAAGATCAACTCTCCCAAGGATGTAAATCAGCTTGCGCAGGCTAAGGAACTCGCTTACGGCGAGGCTTTCTACAAGGGCACGATGCTTGTTGGAGAGTTCAAGGGCGAGCCTGTGAGCGCCGCCAAGGATAAGATCCGCAAGGCTCTCTACGACAGTGGAGACGCCTTCGCCTTCGCCGATCCTATGGGCAAGGTTGTCAGCCGTAGTGGAGATGACTGCGTGGTCGCTTACCTCGGCCAATGGTTCTTGAACTATGGTGAAAACGATGCCAAGTGGCAACAGGATACTCTGGACCACGTTGTAAACACCCTCAACACATACGCTCCCGAGACGAAACACGGATTTGAGAAGAACCTTTCCTGGCTAAACCGCTGGGCTTGTGCCCGAACCTACGGTCTGGGCTCGAAGCTTCCGTGGGACACTCAGTTCCTTGTTGAGAGTTTGAGTGACAGCACAGTCTACATGGCCTACTACACGATCGCGCACTTGCTCCACGGTGACCGCTATGGCCATACCACAGGTCAGTTGGATATCAAGGCAGACCAGATGATCGATGAAGTATGGGACTACGTGTTCACAAGACGCGAAATCAGCGATGAGCTCGTGTCTAAGAGCGGAATCAGCAAGGAGAAGCTTCAGAGCCTGCGCCGAGAATTCGAGTACTGGTATCCTCTGGATGTCCGAATTTCTGGAAAAGATCTTATCCCAAACCACTTGACATTCTTCCTGTACATCCACCTCGCTCTCTTCCCAGAGGAGTACTGGCCTCGCGGTGTCCGTGCCAACGGCCACTTGCTCCTAAACGGTGAAAAGATGAGCAAGAGTACCGGCAACTTCCTCACCCTCAAGGATGCAGTTGACAAGTTCGGTGCTGATGCCACCCGTATCGCTTTCGCTGATGCTGGTGATGGTATCGAAGATGCCAACTTCGAGGAATCCGTGGCCAACAGCAACATTCTACGTCTCTTCACCCTTAAGGATTGGATTGAGGAAGTTGTTAAGACCGAGAGCCTACGTACAGGACCCACAGATGTTTTCTGGGATAAGATCTTTGACAACGAGCTGAACACGCTTGTCCGTGAAGGCACTCAGCACTACCAGGAGTTAGTTCTTCCTTATATAATCCGCCGCACATTCATAGCTTTTGGGTCCAAAGATTGCTAACTTCGGCTTAGTACCAACTTCAAGCTTGCCTTGAAGTCCAGTCTATACGACCTCACCAGTGCCCGTGATGCCTACCGTGAGGCAACCACAACAGCAGGTGTAGGAATGCACCGCGATATCGTCATGCGCTACATTGAGCTCCAGGCCCTCATGATGTCCCCCATTGCTCCTCACTGGTCTGAGTACATCTGGCTGGAGATCCTGAAAAAGGTACACCTTATAGAAAGCCCTAATCATATTCTAAATATTCCATTCTAACTACCCCGTTCGTAATAGCCCGAGACCATCCACCGCGCCACGTTCCCCGAGGCTGGAGAGATCTCGCCAGACCTTTCCGCTGCGACTGCCTACGTCCGCAGCATCGCCTCCAACATCCTGTCCTTCGAGGGCCAGTATGCCAAGAAACTTTCCAAAGGAAAGGCAAGCAGCTTTGACCCCCGTAAGCCAAAGAAGCTTACAATCTACGCAGCCAAGAACTTCCCTGAATGGCAAGCGAAGTACATCGACTTGGTCCGGGATGCCTTCGATGCACTGAACCTCTCGATCAACGACAAGGAGCTGAACGCCAAGGTCGGCAAGCTAGGCGAAATGAAGAAGGCCATGCCATTCATCCAAACCTTGAAGAAGCGTCTCATTCAGGGTGGGGAAGCACCCGAGATTGTCTTCGAACGGAAACTCCCCTTCGATGAGTTCGCCGTCCTCAAGGAGATGACTGTCAATCTACAGAAGACAACAGGGTGCAAGGAGCTTGAGATCATTGCTGTAGATGAGGGTGGTAAGACCGGTGAGGTCGTGGGCACAGGAGAGAAGAGAGAGGGTCTTCAGGCTGAAAATGCTGTTCCTGGGCAGCCTACATTCAGCCTGGTTAATGTTGCCGAGTAAGTCAAGCTGGTGGGGGGGCAAAAGAAACAAATACACCTCTATACACATCTATATACCTCTAGATCATATCGAGGGCATGCATATTAAAAATAAAATTAAGCTACGCAATGAAATGATTTTTTTTTCAAGTGTTCATGACACGGGAATATTTCCAAGTGCCCACGTTGTGTCCTGTCACCTCTCCATCATTTATAGGCTCTCTTGAAATAAATCCTATATCAACATATTGAAATAAGAGTAAACTTTAGCGCATGAGTCAAAATTAATTCAAAGTGTATATTAGAGCTTTTCTTGGGAAAACAGGTAAGAAGGGTCGGGATGACGTCGTGGCGGATATTTATATACAGCTTGCGCCCCCCCAAATACACTGATCTCAGAGATCCATCACAGAACAACCTACGCTGCATGGAACGTTTAGTTAAACGAAAGTAAAATCAAGCTTGCATATCTCTATATCTTTTGATTTCTCGTTTTTTATCCTCTCTACAATAAATGTGACGCGCCGTAGTACCGTGGATTCATGACCTCATGGCTTCAATTAGCGTCAGATACACACAGCCAATAACCTCATGCATGTCGGTTATTCAACGGCCCTTTTGCAACGTAATCCCTGATCGAAGGGGCATAATCTGACGAATGACGTCAGGCTGTGAAACGTATAGATATAAGAGCGGCGATTGCATCCTCCCCTTGGAACTAAACCACGGCATATATCTACTAGCCATTCCTACATACATATCCACATTCAAAGCCATCTATATCTCTCTTCTTGAAGGATTAATATAAATACTCGCCTGAGCTACCGCCCAGAACAATCCACCACCATGCCTAACAACACATTCTCCTCCGATCAAGACAAGGGCGTCACTGGAGCCGCCAAGTTCGTTACCTCGACTCTTGGAAACACTGTCGGCGGTGTCTCCCGGACCGTTGGCGGAGTCACTGGTGCTGCTACACGAGGAATCGGCGATACTATCTCGAGCGCTACGGGTAGCGCAGGAAAGCCAGTTGGGGATGCATTGGGGAGTGTAGGAACGGGGCTTGAAGATGGAACAAATAGGGTTGCTAAGGGCGTGGAGAATGCTGGACAATGGAAATGAGATACGTTAAATGGTGTTCTATGTCTTGTTTGGTTTCCTTTCCTGTCTGATGATCGACCACTTGTATTACTAGGAGGTATGAGCTTTGTGTTCTATTCGGGCGGCCGAGGCTGCTGCCCTGGGCGAATAAAATACGTCGTCCTTGATATAATTGGATTTCGTATATTCTTTAAATTGATAGCGATTTGACAACGTAGATTAGTCTACGAGATGGAGTGTCAGTAGGTGTGATTTTCTGGGAGAGAAGTTCTTCGTGCGGACGTACCTCCGTAGACCTTCGCGCAATGCTTGCTCTTCTTGGGTGAAGACTAGTCTGAACCAGCCAGGGGCTTTTCCATGCTCTTCACCAGGGTGCAAGAAAAGGCCATTTTCAAGCAGCTTCTGAGCGAGGAGAAACTCGCGCTCTTGTGATTCAAGCGTAGGGTTTGGTAGGTATGGTGATAGATCGATGTAGATGAAGAAGCCCGCATTTCTAGGTACTGTTAGTTTAGTGCAAAGCTAGGTTTAATGATGGTCTTTTATGATAGGAAATATGATTATTACCCTCCTCTCACGTAGTCAATTCCTTCCTTGTCAAGGACCGACGTAGCAGCGCGGTACGAAAAGGTGAGACTCTGCCTAGATCTTTCGGTAAATCTCGAAACAAACTCATCGTCCTCAAGGATCGCAGTCCCTATAGTCACTGCTACACTCGAAGGGTCATAGAACCTCCTTTGCCGACGTCAGATTTGGCGAGCTGTATGGGAATTTATGGGTGGCCTTACCCCATGACTTTGCAGGCCTGGCGAAGAGCTTCATTTTGTGAGACTAGAAAGCCAAGATGGAGGCCACCAGAGGCAAAGTCCTGAATTTAACAGGCCAGGTAAGTGTTTGATCAACTTGTATCCATAATCATGCGGCTTACCTTGCTAAAGCCATATAGGAGGTGTACTAGATTAGGATCAATTAAGTCCGGGGTCGTCACTGATAGTAGTGATGTGAATGGGACGGCATTCGGATTTCCGGAGTCAAATTGACTTAGTGCATAGACCTCGTCGCTTATGATATGAAGTTGGTGTTTACTGCAGAGTTTGAGGATTTCCTTCAGGGTCTCTTCTGGATAGCAGCGGCCTACAATATGTAAGAGACAGACATTTAACTCTAAAGGAATTTGGGAAGAGCGTCCTGACCAACAGGGTTGTTCGGATTCACAATCATCAGTGCCCTGATCTTGATTCCTTCTGCTTTAGCGGATTGGAGTGCTTGCTCATACTTTTGTACGCATTCAGGAGAGAATGCTTCCTCTGCGTCTGTGTCCGCATAGACAATCTGAACTCCTGCTTCAATACCATAGTCGAGCTCAAAACGGCCATATATAGGTCTGCTAACTAGGATTCCGTCGCCTGGTTCGGCCAACGCGAACCCAAGCATGCTGCCCAAAGCAGTAGCGCTACGGGCTTCAACCACCGTCTCAGGTTCAATCGGCACGATTGGGTGCAAGTATTTATTCAAATGTGCCGCCAGGGCATTAGGTAGGCTGTTGGCTGACCTCGAGCGAGAACGATAGCAGATCGAATCCACATCAAATGCAACCTGGAATGGAAAGGTTTTGTGAGTTCAGTGTCTAGGGAACAGAGAAAGAGAGCGTAGCAGCGAGTTGACCTTCTTGTTAATATAGTTTACGATCTCACTTCGCATTGAAGCCTTGACTAGGCGTTAGGAATATCGAGATGTTGGCACTGCCTGAGCGAAAGGAGGGCGTACATGCTCTGCCAGTGCAAATGAGATGACGCCTTCGGGGCTGGTTTCTGGGTCATAGGTGTCTCGCACAGCATATTTCCAAGGTACGCCGAGGAAGGCTACATTTCTGTTACCTCGTGATGATAGCATTGTTTAGAGATGAATGGTGAGAGAGTTGACTCTGTGATAGTCGTCGATGAGGAAGACGAAGGAAAAGAAGGAAAAGAAGGAAAAGAAGGAAAAGAAGGAAAAGAAGGAAAAGAAGGAAAAGAAGGAAAAGAAGGAAAAGAAGGAAAAGAGAGGGAGACAAGCGAAGAGGAGGACCCTTGGAGACCAAAATGACTCTTGCCTCACCTGCCCCTCCTTTTCTCTCTCCGCATCCCTGGTTCAACAAAGAAGATGGTGAAAATAAAGGGTTATAATACTTACTACCTGTCGATCATATCAAGCACTGTTTTTGATTTCTACAGGAGGCTGTGAGAGAGATCTGGTCTAAACCCATTGTTGGATGCCTGCCCCATGTCTTGGCTGAACAGATACCGAAACAGGGATTAAGGAGCCTGTTGTTCCAATATGATTCGCAGTCTCATTCACTTTCGCATTGAGGAGCCGATGCAGGCTTTCACAAGAGTCTTGAATCACATGCACGGACATTTGCTGCGTTTAGAATATCTCTCCTGCCGATCTCATGCCTTCGAAAATCAGAGACGCAGGAACGGATCAAGACATTTGGTGCGCTATCTTGAGTCTAGAAATCACTCGTTGCAGATAAGGACCGAGTTGATCATTATTAATAGTCTTGGATTCCCCAGACTAGTCTCCGGAGAAAATTTCCTTCGACCCTGAGATATAGCCCAAACGCCATCGAAAAACTATCAAACTGCACTCTCCTCTACAATCAAGCCTTAACTTTCTCCACCATGAGAACAAAGCGATAGCCACGAATATTCCTTGGCTATGCCAAGTCCCAACACGGAGAGTTTCATCATGGTGGAAAAGCTAAATCCTCCTCGATCCCTCTTCAAGTTAGAATTTCTGGGACGGGAGGACGAGATCGCAAAGAAGATTCCATTCCCCACGGAGGTCACGTCAGGGTTGGCCAGAAAACGAACCGGGCTTTAGCATCGTACGAAGTATATCCACAGTGTCTTCGATATTCCGGGTGGCTCTTCTCTTCCAACAATAACTATAGACAATGGGCCAGATGGGTTCCTGCGAGATCTGAGTTTAAAGGGAATCGGTCTGGAAAGACCGCGGAAGTTTTGCAAACTTCTCTTCTTCAGCACTGATCGAGTGATCATGATTGCAAGAGGGGGCAAATTCTCCTGGCCCCATTTTTCACGAAGACCCCTGTTTACTCCGTAGACTAGCCATCAATGATCATTCGATATTTGTCGAAGGATCGAGACTAACTCCTTGCAAGAGATGCTAGGGCCTGCAGCCCTTCGTATCCTGAACGAATTTAACAATAATCTCCATCCCATTTAGCCATTGTTGAAGATTGCTTCTCAGTATCTCTCAAAAACTACAGGATTGAATCTCCACTCTTTCCCACCTGAGCTTGGGGGGTAGAAAGATCTGGTTAGTTAACAAGCATATTGGACAGGACCATGCTGCCTCTGGAATTTCTTTTCCTTCACTGTCGGTGTTAGGGCCAGGGTTTCTTCCACCCACCTATCCACAGTCATGAGTGGTAGTCCAGCGCAACCGCAGTACTCTGCGGAATTCCTCGTAGAAGACCGCCAACGGCCAGCTGCCATTGGAATGGTCGTATGCACGTCGATCAGTGCGATAGTCGTCCTAATTCGCCTTTACGCCCGAGGTATTATGATCAAAGAGTTAGGATGGGACGACGGGATCATTACTCTGGCAATGGTAAGTGCAACAACGCCCTTCTACCCCGTCATCTATGTAGTATAGCCCTAATTTATGTTTTTCTGCAGCTTTGCAGCTGGGTCACAATGGGGCTTTCACTAATGGTCATTTTCAACGGCGCGGGTCTACATTTTGATACCCCCTGACATGATGGTCAGAATGTACAAATGGCTCGTGGCCGGGCAAGTCGTCTACATGGTGAATCTTTGGTTGTGTCGAATTTCCGGTATCGCCTACGCGCGATTGAACCCCCTCCCCCGATTCAACTTCCATCTTCGCATTTCCTATTTCTTGGTGAATATATATATGGCTGTGTTCATCACCCAGGACCTTATTATCTTGTTACAGTGTATCCCGCTCTCAGCCCTCTGGGGAGCAACAAATGGCAAATGCATACAAAACAAAGTCGTCTTTCTGGTGACTTCTATCATGACCATTATCTGTGACTCTTTGATTCTGGTCCTACCGGTAAACATTATCTTGGCTATTAAGGCTACACTGGCGAGGAAGATCGCGCTGGGGTTTGTACTATGTTTTGGTGTCTTGTGAGTCCTTTCTTCTCCCCTCCCGGTTCTCTAACTATACCAATGCTAACCTTCTTCATTCTCCAGTGCCATCGTGTAAGTCTCACCTCCCCCTTCACCTCAATATCTCTCCTTTCCTAACCAAATATCTACCTAGCAGAACTTCAATCTGCCGCCTCATCTCCATGATCGTTGCCCTCGATCACCCGGACGACGTAACCTGGTACTTCTCCCCCGTGATCGCTTGGTCCCTCGCCGAGGTCGCAACAGCGATCATCGCCCTATCTCTCCCCGCTCTCCACGGCCTCTTTGGCAAAATTTTGATGAGCACCCGCTCGCAAGGGGGAACTGGCAGTACGGGAACGGGTACAGGCACCGGAAATAGCTTAGGTGGCGGGGAAAGCTACAACCTCAAGTCGACGACGAGCTCCTCGCGTCGACGTATCTTTGATGGGGCGGACTCGTACCATACCCAGACGAATATTAATGCGGGGAGGAACACGAGTGAGGAGGCGCTGTGGTCAGACCAGAAGGGAGAAAATATCCGGGTCGTGGATACAGTGAGGGTTGATGTTGAGAGGGCAGATACGAGGTTGGATGAGCCTGTGTTTTATGAGCGGTGATTGTTTTGTATATAGGTATATAGAAATGTACTAACTTTGTTATGAAGGCATTCGGTATATCTAAGCTAGGTATGTAAACGTGTATTTGTTTTTCGATGGGAGAGGATCCAATTATTTACACACAGAGAGAAAGAAGTGTACACAGATCATTCGCCCCCTTTTCTAACCTTGAATAACACCAATCGCTATGCAACCCGGATATACTGTACATTAATAAAGGAGGATAGCTCGTACATCGATATTTGCAGACCCACCGAGCACTAGCTCGAATTCAGAGTCCGTTTCTTCTGCCCGATATTCCCTCTGCGTTTAGTTACCTTCTTTTGATCAGCCTTCTTCTTGTTCAAAACATCGTCCCAGCACTGCATCGGTGGTCGGATCCCGATATGTTTCCCGTATGGGCTGTAAATCTCTACCATCGGGAGCTGATCCGCATCCTGTAGGTGTTTAGTCCTGATCTGGACTGAAAGCTCAACCCACCCACACCCCTCAAGTAGGATGTCCATTGCCATAACTTTGTATAGTTGTAGGCGCGTGGGGCGCGTGAGATAGCCCTCACCCATGGGCGATACTATGTGGGGAGAGAGGTGGGCCGGGGTGTGAGATTCCGTGATGTCCCATTTCAGCTCGAAGTTTCCCGCAGACTGGATCATGTGGCCTACATGGTTATCCATGAGAGTGGTGCCAGGGAATGGGCGCTCCTGGGACTGCATTTCTATAGCCTTTTGGTTCAACGTGACGTGGCCATCCACCGGAAGGAAACAGGCAGCTTGGAAGATGAGGTTCTGGTGTAGAGTGGTGAAGTTGACGGGGGTGATGCGGACGAGACCACCGAGGAGGAGCAGAGATTTGTTCCTACCGATGCTGTAGCTCTCGGGTTTTATTCGGCTGCTCATGAATAGCGAGCGCCTTTTCCAGGGCACGACGTACTTGGAGAAACCTTCGCGCTCGAGGCCGGGTAGATCGAAGATTTCGCCTCTGCCGTGGCCGAATGGGATGCGGATTGGGGATGCCGTGGTGCCTGGGAGAGAGGATACCACGGGAGGGATTGGGTAGATGTCCTCCTTGGGTGCAGGCGGGAGAAGACCGGTGGAGACGGGAGCTGAGGATTGCGATGGAGTGAGAGCGGCGGCTTCTGTCTGTCGATCTTTAAAGAGGTCCACCATTTTCTCGAAGTTTTTCGAATCCTTGGGTGTACAGAGCTCGACAAAGCGACTTTTCCCTACGTTAGTTTTGCCAACAATCCAGATGCCGCCCCCGCGTTCGAGGATCTCCTCCTTGATCTCCTTCGTCCACCAACCGCGATGAGCGCTGATCATACGGACGTTCCCCAAGCGCAAGCGTTCGACCGGGATTTTCAGCTTCTCCCGTAAAACTGACTGTATGTACTCCATTTTCTTATCAACTATAGCTTTGGTCCCACCGAGAAGATCCGAACGAGTGACTACGAACGTGATGGTCGTTTGTAGCTTTCCACTCTTGTATTTCACTGTCGCGGATCGTCGATTCTTCGTACGCGGATCCTGAATCGAAAGGTCGGTGGAGATATGGTCCATGAGCGACATGGGGAAATCAGCCGCATCGATTAAATGGAAGACGTGGTTACGGCGGTACGGCGATTCATCGATCAAATCTCGGATGGAGGGTATTGAGGGGCAAACAGCAGGGCTTCCTTGGTTGTGGTGTAAAATCCCATGGCACCTGTCGCAAAGATGCATGGGACGCTTTGTCTTCACGAGATATCGGCCCACGGTGTCCGTTGCCTTTTCCAACACGGGGCTACCTGAGGGCGCAGAAGGAAACCAGTTAGCATCACAACTCGGCCAAATACTCCGGGGGAGCGACACATACAAACTACTCTAGGGGCTGACTTAATTTCAGCCGCTTCCTGGATGGCAGCAAACGCTTGATCTCTCTCTGATTGCTCTGATTCATCATTTTGCGGAGGCTGTGTTGTTTGGAGCTTTGTTTTTTTGCCGTAGTATCCGGGCTCGTCAGGTTTGATGTTTTGCGCATACGCACCACATCCGGGGCAGCAAACCGGGAGGGGAGCCCTCCTGATAGGTGTCGGGGATTCACCACATCGTGGTAAACTCGAGGATAGGCTGCGTAGCTGTGTTCGGTTTATTGTGCTTGTGTGGATTTGGCCGCGGATGACTTCTAATGGCCTCGGGGAAGCCGAAGCATATTGCCTGCGAAAAAGGCGGAGAGGTAAAGGAAGCTGGCGCAGCCTAAAGGCCCTTATAGACACGCGCCTGGAAGGCAGTGACATGGAGATGAGGGGATGAGGGTCGGATGAAGTAAAAGAGAAAAGAAAAATCCATTGAGAATCTGAGGACGTAACTTTGCGCTGCCAGTCGCTGCTTGACCGCCCAGTATTCCGCACAATGTATTCCGCTCCTCTTCTAGTTCTGGTCTCTGAATCCACCTTTGGGTTGCTTTTGATGAAGGATGTGCTTGTCTTAAGAGGTAAATTACTAAATTAAAACATTTTTCAAGTTTGAATTTACCTTTAATGATGAGTGTTCAAAGCATGGTAATTAATATTTACATTTGGGATGCAACGGAAGTGCTCTTCAACCAACCTCAAGCAACCGGCGTAAAGAAATCGTAAAATCTGGATATCAAGAGCGCAGCTGAACCTTTCAAGCCTTTGCTTTTCCTTTCCCCTTAGGGTCATTCGTCACTTCCTCCTCTTCCTCCGAATCACTCATAAACTCATCATCTTCATCAAACCCAATGTACCTCCTCGGCGCTGCAGCGACAGCAGGAGCAGTGATCGAAGAACCAGCCTGTGCAGGCGCATCTTCCATCTCCTCTTCCTCGTCACTCTCTCCTCCCGAGCTAGACGAGCCCTCCTGACCACTTCCTTCACTGGCACTTGTACTAGACCCACCCAGGAGAACATCACGGAAATTTTCTACATCGCGCAGATTATCCGTCCAAGTACCCTCCTTCATAGCAGCCAGAACAGCCTCCCTTGCCTTCTCATTCATTTCGTCCCTATCTTCCATCCACTGTCCGTCTAGCTTCTGCTTTCCGCCGCCGTTCTTGAGCTCCTCCTGACGCTTCTCGGCAGCCTCCACAACCGCCTGCCACCGACGTCGGCGTTCCTCTTTCTCCTTCCGGTCCATCTCGGGTTTCACAGCAAGATACTCAGCGAGGGCTTTTGCTTCGTTGACGGTGCGAAGACGACGGCCGTCGAGGTTACGGCTGGAGCCATTGTCGTCGCCTTGATTGCGCTTGCGCTTGCTGGACATGCGCCCACCGGCGGCGCGCAGTTGGGAACCAAAACCACCCTTTCCACCGCGCAGAGGTACGCTGAGCCGGAGGGGAAGAAGGTTTGATGCGATTGTTGTTTCGCCATTGGGAGTAATTAAATCAGAGAGACGTTGGAGTGAAGGGACGATTTGTTTGTTGTTTGTAGTGGTCAAGATTAGGGACTGGAAGGGCACAGAGGTCGGTATGTATGAAGAAACCTTTTCGGTGAGGTCGGAGAGAGTCGATGTACTAGGGAGAGCAAACGAGACCGTCGAGGGGAGGGAGAGTCCTGGGAAGGACGAGAGGAGAATGTTCACATGCGACGACATTTTGGCAGTATCGGAGGCTTCTTGAATGTATTATAGAGAGCATAAAAGTCAAAAGCAGCTCCAATATCGATATTTGGATAAAAAACACCCTTCACTTAATAAGAGTGTTGAGATGTTGAGACGATGTGAATGCGAAAGTGTCGTTGGCCTTTGAGATCTGACTCTTGACGCTTCGAGGCTGGCGATAAGCCTGCCGCCAAAACCTCAGGCAACAAGTAATCACATGATGTTACACGTGATTTCTTTATCAGCACTAGCGCAAAGATTAGGGCCCCAGCCCTAGAAAGCACTCCCGAAAGAGGATCCAGCGCACTTTTCACTTGCCGGCCGTCGCTCCACTTCCACCTCACATTTAAACCAACCTCTTCGCGCGTTGTCAGAGCGATTCCCCGAAGAGCAACAGGAACTCGCGACAATGTGAGTATACCGTTTGGCCCTAATTCGATCCCGTGATTATTTTCTAACAGTTAACCGTAGGCTTATCCCTAAGGAAGACCGCAAGAAGATCCACGAGTACCTCTTCCGCGGTATGTGAAAAAAAAAAAAAAAGATACATCCCCGTCGCCCGACTCCCCCAAGTCCCATCATCAGAACGAAGATCGATTGTTACGGGATGAGACAAGAGACGTGACAAGAGAATGTACAGCTGACAATTGGTGTTAACAGAGGGTGTGCTCGTGGCTAAGAAGGACTACAACCTTCCCAAGCATGGCGACATTGACACCAAGAACCTCTACGTGATCAAGGCCCTCCAGTCCCTGAACTCCCGTGGCTACGTCAAGACCCAGTTCTCGTGGCAGTACTACTACTACACCCTCACCCCCGAGGTATGTCGATCCTCACACTGATCGAGTCTACATGGAGTCTTGGTTTCTAACGGTTGGGAATAGGGTCTGGACTACCTCCGTGAATGGCTCCACCTCCCCGCCGAGGTTGTCCCCGCTACCCACATCAAGCAGCAGCGATCTCACGCTCCCCCCCGTGGCATGATGGGTGGTGAGGAGCGTGAGCGCCGTCCCCGTGCTCCCCGTGAGGGTGGTTACCGCCGCCGCGAGCAGGAGGGCAAGGAGGGTGGTGCGCCCGGCGAGTTCGCCCCTAACTTCCGTGGTGGATTCGGCCGTGGCCGTGGTGCTGCTCCTCCTTCGTAAGAAGGGTTGTCAGTGTCGCTTGGTCTTCCGATGGCTTCCTTTTAAGATGTTTTGCTAGTGCAGTTTGAGTAGGCCTCTTTTTTTCTTGCTGCAGGATAACTGGGGTGGAATTTGGAGGTCAGAAATTACTGTATTTTAGCAATATCTGGAATTCAAAAAAACAAAAAGGATTAAGAATGATGTTCGTGCATTTCCGCTGTAGATGATTTCATGAAGTAGCTAAGATAATGACATGATGTTCATGATCTATTTTGATCTTGCCTTTTTAAAGGTTGTAGCTGTTTGGCGGCGTCTATCCTCAGCTAAACAATACTTAATCACCGTGAATACTAAATAGGACTTGGTATTGTACGCTATGCTATATACTCATAAAGGACATGACATCCTACGCTGAAAACCTCTTTCGGTCGTAGCGAACGACCGCTTGCAGGATCACAGATGTGCCTCGGGCACAGTCATCCGCAGAGCAAAACTCCTCAGGGTGATGGCTCAGACCATCCTTACACGGGACAAAGATCATGCTGGTAGGTACTCTCTTCGAGGTAAACACGCTGTCGTGTCCCGCACCGCTCATAATTGTTCGTAGAAGAGACTTCGGATCCGCCGCATTGGTGTCGGTGGCAACAGCCTCAGCTGACTGCTGGACACATTCAATACAGTCGGGGTGGAAGTTGACCGCTGGTGAGTCGAAGTCTAGACTCCATTCTACGCGGCAGGGTTTACCAATGCCCTTACCTTCCTCGGCTGCAATCTCGTCAAAGTCCTTGCGCAACTGAGTTTCCACATCGGCAACCAACTCCGTCTTAGGGCCACGGATATCAAGGCTGAAGCTGACTATACCAGGGACGGTATTCACGCTACCGGGTTTTGCCTCAATTATACCAACGCTGGCGAGACAACCGTGTGACTTCGCAACCTCGCGAGCACGTACCATCATTTGGGCAAAGGCGTACAGAGCGTCAGCGCGGTGCTCGAAGGCCGTGGTACCAGTGTGAGTATCTCTGCCAATCACGTTGAGCCGGAACCATCGGTATGCTTGGACGGCTGTCACAACACCAACCTGCTGGTTGGCTTGTTCTAGGTGAGGGCCTTGTTCGATGTGAAGCTCGAAGTGGGCAGCCATGGGGGTTTCTTTGTAGGAGCATGGAACCGATCCGAGGTAGCCAATCCTCTCCAGCGCAGCCTTCATATCCTCGGGGGCTGAAGCGGCAGTGGGAAGGGAAGCGACAGTGGGGACTTCCTTGAGGGCATGGGCATGATCAAGGGGAATGCACTCTGCCCATACGCCGGAGGAGATCATGCTGATGGGGAATCGAGCGCCTTCTTCACTGCAGTGGCATTAGAATCCCTCATACCGTAAAAGGAATACCGAGTCTGGAACAAGAGTGAGCCCTTACTTAGTCCAGTTCACCACACCAACACCGCCCTCTGTTTCCAGTCCCATGTCGTTCAGGACCTTCAGAACCTCGATACCGGAGAGGACACCCAGGATTCCATCATATCGACCGCCAGTGGGTTGTGTATCCAGATGGCTACCAATGAAGGTTGCAGGTACATCAGCTCTCCGTCCGGGGCGCACGGCGAAAATATTACCCATCGCATCTACCGTGACGTTGCATCCCAATGATTTTGTTGTCTCAATGAACCAGTCTCTTACTTGCTTATCTTCATCGGATAGCGCCAGGCGCTGCATTCCGGTGTCATTGGGGCCTCTAGATCACCGATTAGCCTCTTTTCTAGAAATTTGGGCGCATAATGGAAGACAAGAATGGTTGTAGAAAGAGATGCCAATGGGTCATGAGAGTGTGGTATATGCGACTATGACGAACTGAAAGATTGAATGTGCGAACTTACTCCCCCCATCGGATTCCAGAGCCCCATTGACAGCTGTGATGAAGGTCCTGAGCAAGACGCTCTTTATTGGCTCTCAGAGCCGATACCTGGGCATCGGTCAACTCCGTAGATAACATGGCTTGTTTCCAAGAGGCTGTAAAGGTCCGGCGGGGTTGGAGAAGATGTGCTCTTGAGGCAGCTCTTGAGGCAATGAAGGAGTTAGGTCTGGATGCTGGCTTTATTGCAGCTGTGGCGATAGTTTTCAAATAAGAAGGGAAAGCCATTTCGCCGGTACCAGCAGCGTAGAGGCTGCTCTATATGTCTTTCGCTCTGGTCACCGAAGCGCCGCGGGCCTTTAGTAGAGCGAAATCGGGCGATAAGCTACGTGAAGTGGGGTTGCGAGGTTGGAGTCGGAGTCGCCCTCGAATCACAGGACGGCGGAAATCAATCCGTCGGGCGATAAGCGACTGTCAGGGAGAAGTAGAATTGGGGTAAGAGGCCCTGCATATAAATGTACGTAATACTTCCCATCTGATTAGTCGATAGCTTCATGGATCTCGTAAAGAAACTCACACGCCTTGATATGAAGAACGCATGGAGCTATACGAAGCTGGTAAAGGCATCAATTCAGAGATTTTTGGGTGAGGGGGAGAACCTTTGAAGCATCCTAATTGGGATCAAAGTGAAAGAGACCATGAGTGGAGTGCTGGGACTGACAACACTTTATTTGTAAGAGTAAGCACACGACGGGCGGATAAGATCGCTGAATTGCCTTTCATTTTGGAGTTTTGAAAATTGGAGACAGGAGGAGAAAGCCAGTTTAGGATTGTTCTTGTCAAGTAGAAAGATTGATGCCTTAAATGTAAGGCTGTATATCAAGTACGGCTCAATGCAGAGACCAATATGGCACTTTTGAACACTTTTTGAAAGAAGTGCCTCAAAAAGTGGAAGTTCAAAAGTTCCACCTCATGGCCCCCAATTACGATGATTCGAGGATAGTGAAGGCATCCCGAAGCTATACAAAACATCCCAATGGTAGCTTTCATGATCGTGACAGGAGTGTAGGCCATTCACCGCCCGCGGTTCGAATCCGCGCATGGGTATTTTTGGTGTATTTTCCCTTGGTGCCCCGCATTCAGTCATTTGTGACGACGTCAGCCCGTCATAACAATAATCGACTGGGATACCTTTGTTTGACTCAGTACCCCTCAAAATATTCAATCCATACACCCACAATGGCTTCTCAAGCTGCCTGTATTTTCTGCAAGATTATCAAAGGTATGTATCCTGATTCCGGCCCCATTGAAGATAGCTTTTCTCTCTATTTCCCCGAACACCATACCCGACATAGCTGATCACATCCCGCCGACAACAGGAGAAATTCCTTGTTTCAAGGTCTTCGAGAGCGACAAGGTTCTGGCTTTCCTTGATATCCAGCCTCTTAGCCGTGGACACGCTGTGAGTTTTCCTGCTTCATTCCTTAATTGCGACTATCTCTATCGCGATTGTTATTATACCCCCGCACGGCAGCCTCACTCTACTCGGCCTATGGAATTCGCCTCAGTCACTGCCATAGATGCACTTATTTATACCTGATTTACCCGTGGCTGTATATCCTTGTGGAGAATCAGAATGCTAACAAATCCAATGTGCTGGAACAAAACAGCTTGTCATTCCCAAGTTCCACGGCGCAAAGCTCACCGATATCCCGGATGAGGATCTCACGGAAATCCTGGTATGTATACTCAAAGACAAAGCAAAATATAAATGCGCGAACGAAATAAGACAAAAATAAACCCCCCAAGTGCTTTATATACCCCTCTGTGCTGTTACCGGAGGACCTTGGGGAATAGACTCCACCAATTACCCTCCTGCTGCGCAGTCATCGGATATATCCCTACATCGTTCACACCCCTGCCTTGAAACAATTAGCTTACGAATGGAATAGCCCGTAGCAAAGAAGCTTGCCCAAGCCTCCGGAGCCGTCGATTTCAATATCCTCCAGAACAATGGCCGAATCGCTCACCAGGTCGTTGATCATGTGAGTTTCTTCTTATTCATGCACTTTAAATTTCGTTTGCTAACGCGCTCTTGATAGGTTCACTTCCACATGGTATGTTGATTCTGCTCCATCGATCCCCCCGGATTTACTTTAGGGTGATGGGCCCATGCTAACGTATATCCTAGATCCCCAAGCCCAACGAAAAAGAAGGGCTGGGTGTCGGATGGCCTACCCAGGCTACCGATATGGATAAGCTCAAGGCTCTGCATGAGGAGCTGAAGTCTAAGATGTAAAGTGGTTTTGTCTGCATATATGTATGTCTGGGCTTGGCGGACTGAAACAGGTAGAGAGTACTCTCAATACATTGCACCGCTAAGAATTGAATCCAAAAATTTTAAAGATGCTTTCCTTCGCCAGGATGGAGTGTGTAGTGATAGAAGCCCTATTGGTGGAAAGAATTATATTTCACATTTAATTATGTTTGTATGTTCCTAATTGATCCGCGAAATTTCCATTTCCAATGCTAATAAACTATAGCACACGGTATATATAGACAGCAAAAAAACCACTATGAAAACTCAGATCAGTAAGAAATACAACTTCTCTATGAGCGGAATTCTAGGAGCTCTAGAAAGAAACACAGCGCACAAAGACATCAAAGACAAATCTACTCGGCCTTGATGGCCGAGTCATCACTCGTTGTAGTCTCGCTTTGCGTAGTCTCAGTCTTACTCTCTCCGTCTTCTTTCACCTCAGGCGGGTAGAAATTAATCTTGCCACCCCCCTGGAGAATGTTCAATCTGTCGTAGAGATTGGAGCAGCGGACATACGGGTCCATCTGCCAGTACTGGACCCTCAATCGCTCGATAAGCTCCTTTCGCTTCTCTGCGGCAGCCTTGGCCTTTTCTTCTTCTTTGTTTTTGGATGATCGGACCCACTCAATGGTGATATCTTGGACCTCCTTGGCGAGCTCTTGTCTCTCGGCCAAAAGTGCATCTCGCTTGGTGGTATCTGCCATCTTGTCGTTCTCGCCGGGCTTGACCTCGACATACTTGTACTCCCATTCCTCGTCGCCATCCAGCTCCTTGGGGATGCGGTCCTTGGCGATGATTTCTTCCAGATCCTCAAGGTTCTTGGTGAAGCGGATCTTGGCAGCAACGACTGGGTCAAGCCAGCCCTTGATAATGTTCCAAATGCCTGTGGGGAGTTAGTGGTTCTGGATTATACATATCGAAACAAAACAAGAGAGATCGGACGTACTGGAGAAGATCCAAGGGGCCTTATGGATGAGAACAACTCCAAGAGACTCCGGGTAGTTGGCTTCGAAACACTTAATCATAAACTTGACGGGGTGGTAGTCCTAGTCCGTATCAGTAGAAATTCATTACACGCTAAAAGCCGAGGGGGAAGGCTTACCATATTCGCCAGAGAAAAGTTGGTCATGTCGAAGATAATACACTTTTTTTTTTTCATTAGTCTCACTTCTGATCCATTCACATGATAATGGACTTACGGCTGTCTCGACCGGAGGTGCCAGCATCATCCGAGCCGATTCAATAGTAAACACGGTAAATCTATCCAGAGCATCGGTGCTCTGGTCGCCCGGCTTATGCAGCCGAACTCGGACAACACAGATAGGTCGACCGGACTTGTCAACACCATGGAGGTAACTCTTACCCAGACGGAACTGCATCAAGAATTCATCCGCCAGTTTCTTTTCAGCAGCATTGGAGGCCTTTGATTGCTCCAAGGCGAGGTGCTCTCCGTTCTTCATGACATCTTCATCCACCTTGGCCTCCAAGAGTCTCCAGCGAATGGTGGAGATAAACATGATTAGCGCCTTCTTCACGTCCCACTTGCGTGCGCGCAGGAAACGCAGAAGCAAACCATCGGGGTTGTCCTGCTTGACCATGTTCCAGAATGTAGCCCGTATCTCCTCCGGCTTCATCTCCGACAGAGCCTTCTGGAAGTCCTTCGACTGGCCGAACTTGTCGTCTCCGTCGGTGATGGTGAGAGCCGCGAGGCTGTGAGCGGCGCCGTTTGCTGATGTTGTGTTGGCGGAGTCGTCCTGCTCCTCGTTGCCTCGTCCAAAGAGACCGAACCTCCGCTTGGGCTGCTTCTTTTTCTCCTCGGCAGCGGCGGCAGCAGCAGCAGCAGCCTCAGCGGTTTCGGATTCAACACCTTCCATGTGGATACCGCATACCTTGAACAACAGGATCCAAAACTCCTGTAGCTTGGCCTCCTGTTCCGGGGTGAGGTTTCCCACAGTTCCGGGTGCCGGTTCGGTAGTCATGGTCTTGAGGGTATCAATTACTCCGAGAAAGTGGTCTTGGGATGGGGATTCAGGGACGGTCGATGGAGGAGAGGGATCGTTTCCGAGCGCACGGTATTTATCCTGTAGCCAGGTTCCTCCACAGACAAGGAGAAGAGTGAATGTGATCGTCCAGAAAGTCGAAGCCTTCCTCGGTTCCGTAGATGAAGATAATGGGGAAGTGGAGATTGGTCGTCTCGGGAGGTAAGACAGCGCCAAAGGGCTGAGACCTAGAGGCAACGGGGGAGTGATCTGTGCACGCTGGGAAGGATGCAGTAAATAAGACGCAAATGGAGTCGATTTGGCCGAGGAACAGGCGAGGCGGCGATGCAAAAGGGGATAAGCTTGCATGTGCCGGTTCAAGAATGAGGAAAGCTAGGGGAGATGAAACGAATTGCTCAAAGGGAAGGGGGCGCTGAGAGAGTTGGGGTGAGAGTCGCGTGAGGCACCAAAAGTGGGAGCAGTCTGTCTGATGTGTCCAAAGCGAATGGCAAGCCGGAGTTGCCGGGCTCCTGAAAAGTTTTTCTAGGAGACGGGGGATGGGGGGAAAAGGGAGTGCATGCGGGGAACGATAGTATTCGGGCAAAGACTGGAGAGAAGGAGGCGAAGGAACAACAGGCTAAGGCGACAATGGTGCTGGAAGTACTAATTCGCCCGCTGGGGAAGCCAATCGCCCACTAACAAATCGTGAATAATCTGTCTGGACAATCCCTGGATTGACGCCACGCGGTAGAGGGGCGAAACTTGGCCCTGATCCAGTCATTAAGATTCGATATCAAAAGGTGGATCTCCAAACCACAAAACTTTCTCACCGTAACCAGAGAGCTACGGAGTCCTGCCGGTTGGCTTGGATACCTCCTCTTCACCATCGGCAAGCGGAGGATCAGCCATCGTCCACAACGGGGAAATTAAGCCATCTTGGGGTGCGTTATATTATTATTTCAAGTATATTTGAACCTTCCCACTCTTTGGGACTAACTTGGCCTGATTTATCTGCCCTCGCGCGGCTGCCACTGGTTGTTTCGCAATTTGCCTTCTGTTTACGTTCATCCACCTTCTCAATCGCGTATACGTTCCGACCGCGCCCTCCATCCTGCATCTTCTTCTCTTGATAAACAACCTCGGAGTTCCCCAGGCCATTTCCAGATTTCCAAGGTTCAGAATTCATAATGGATGCATCTACTGTTCCCCGGTCGTCGTCGCGCCCTCGCCCATCGTCCCGGCCCACAACCCCGTTGCGACCGAGCTCCCGATCATCACTTCGTGAAGCACATGGCTATGGGGCCAGTATTGGCAGCGCCGGTTATACTCAGCCCGCGATCAATGCGCTTGAGCCCCAGTTCGCGGAGCTAGCGGACTCGATGGCTGATCTTGAGGCCAATTTTATGCATCTCCAGCTCATGCACGAGAGCTTGACGCGGTTCAGCGAAAGTTTTGCTAGCTTTTTGTATGGGCTTAATATGAATGCCTTTTGCGTGGACTTTCCAGAGGTACAGATTCTGTCATTGCATTTTCTTGAGCGACGACTTGCTAACGAAATAGCACAGGCTCCAATTGCCGAATCATTCAGAAGGGCCAAACAGGCTGAGGCACAGAAAGGTATAAATATTATTGCCCCGCGCGTTGCTTGTGGTGGGTTTAGTCGACTGACAATACGAATAGAGGCTGAAGCAGAGTCAACAAGACCGACTACTGATGGCGACATGACATTTATGTGAGTTCCACCCGAATTGAGATAGGTGTGTTTCCGGTATGACCTCATTCTGACCACGACCCTCTCTACCAGGACTACCGATACTTCTTTCGTCGAACATCCCCCGAGTATAGTATCATCTAAGCCTACACCTAAGACCACCAGAACCGCCCGTGGAACCGGTCGAGGAACCAGTACACGCGGCTCAACTGGTGGTCGGTATACAACCAGAGGAACAGGGCGGGGTCGCCCCAGTGCGTTGCCTCGTGGCAAAGGGATTCGTTGAATTTTTGCGGTCTCAGAGATATCATCACTTGAACGAACATATTGCTGATAGAGGCTCGGGTTTGTTGGGAACACCAGCTTCGTCGAGGGGCGGCCTCGTGGCTTTGAATATTTACTCTGAGGCCTAGAGATGTGATTGGAATCTTCCAAGGATGAAAGCAAGTCGATCCTTCTCACTTCTAGAAGGGGTATTGCTGAGCGCTGTGCAGCTCTTCACACTTGGACAATCAGACTGAATAATCACTGCGCGGCTACAACCCACAGTTTTGATGGATGGAGACGGTTATGAGGTATGAGAAAAGGAACCTTTTATGTCTGGTAGATATTAATTTACATAACGCTATGGTTGATTCTATTTGGTGATGTATACTATAACGTCTGGACTTGGTGATGATTTTGTAGCACTTATTGCCCTACTCTACCCTTTAACAGCCCTTAGAAGGGGTCAATTGAGGTGGTCCAGATACATTGATTTACGGGGATATCAGTTCACTTAGGAGGCATTTTTCAGTGCCCGAAGAGGTGCTTTGAAAATACTCTTGAAGGTGCTTGGGAAGGCGCTTGAGAAGAGGCTTGGGGAGGTGCTTTGAAGGTCTCCATGAGGTGCTTTGGGAAATTCTTAAAGGGTGCTCTGCAAAGAGACATTGCCCGAAAACTAGTATAAAAAACACCCAAATACCTACCTAGGTAGTGGAGAGAGCAATATCTGAATGAAAGTGAACTGGAAACTCCTTACTTAAACGCTGGTGGATCAAGTCCCTTTCCGATTTCTTATCGCGCGGAGCCGCGGTCGACCCTTGCGAAAAGCTCTGTCATGCTTCCACTAGCGGTTTCGAAGCTGCGGCGCTGAAAAAAAGACCATTCTGCCGTAATAATAATACGATTCGACTGCATAGCCTAGACTGCTGCCAGTTGACAAATTCCGCACTCTCCGGTCAGTACCTTATACACTGCGAAGTCTCTGCGTCGAACCGACCCTGACGTACTTACTCATCCAGTAGGTATTCGGTCCCGACCCCGGCAACGGACCTCCTCCAGTGGCCGCCGCGGAGAACAACCATCCCACCCCCAGCCAACACTTTCGAGCAACCCCTCGAGATATACCGGAGCCGGCCTCCAGGTAACACTGAGGTCGCCAAACTGCTGATATGACGGAAAGGTCGATTATTTAGTCCACCCGCAAGCAACACAAAGAAGCCACAGGTCGAAACACCTTTTCAGGACGCTTCGCAGGTCCGATCCGCATTGTGGTCTTCAAACACTCCATAGTCAATCTACGCCGGGTTTCCTCCCCACCGATCGTCTTTTCTCTACATATAACTCTACAATGGCAAGCGTAGTATCGGTATCTCTCCTTTCAGAGGCTGAGTATGGGTGTGAGCACCTAGCCAGAAAGATGCAGGACGACCAGTTCAAGAGTTCCTTCATCAAGACGCATAACGAATTGGGCCGTAAGGCCAACCTAACTGAAATGCTTGCAAAGCAAAAGACCACTGGTCTACATGCTACGAGGTTTCTGAAGCCGAAATATACCTGCCTGACATGTTCCGAGAGCTGCCTGAGTGGCGATCGCAATGTCCACAGCGAGAAAACGGGCCATCAATTCTGTGGGTGCACAAGAAATAAAGAGTTTAAGATCAATAACTAACCCTTTTCGCGCTAGATATGGAGTCGAGAACTCGGACACTCTACTGCCAGAGTTGTGAGGATTTCGTTTATGACCATCATCTAGAACGGGTTCGATCATCCACATCTGAGCCCACTCTACAAGGTCGGCACGATACTATTTCTGAAAATGTTACCGCCGCAGTTGCTAAACTGTTCGCAGTCGCCAAGAAACGCCGTTTCAGTGATAGCTCCGCTGATGAGCTCTATATCCGAAGCAATGCCAACAAACGCCCTTGTGCAAAGCAAGGAGTTAGGGGTTTATTCAATCTAGGACAGACGTGTTATCTGAATGTTATTTTGCAGACTCTTCTGCACGACCCGATCCTCAGTACTTACTTCTTGGGAAATGGTCACCAATGTCATGATTGCTCAACGCCGGATTGCATTGGCTGTGCGGTTGCCGAGGCATTCGCAGATTTTAACAGCACCGAGAAGGCAGACGGATTTGCTGCTCTATCCCTTCTCTTAGCTTCATGGCGTGCAAGCACGGTAAGTGGCTCTGGCAGTTTGAACATTGGTCCGAAGAAAGATACTGACGTTACCCTCCAAGTCTCTGGCTGGCTATCGGCAGCAAGATGCACATGAATATTACCAGTTTCTTGTCGACAAGCTACACGCTAGCACCGACGGACATCATGAAGGCCACGAGAAAGGCTGTTCCTGTTTCTTCCACCGCACATTTTATGGCAAGCTCCGGAGTAGCGTAACCTGTGACAAGTGCGGCAATGTCACACGAACTGAGGACCCTATGGTAGACCTGAGCCTTGACGTCCAGGTACAAGCAAAGAAACGAGCGATGGGTGGCGGTGTTGGCTCGTCATCGACCCCTACCTTGAATGGATGCTTGGAGAGTTTTACCTCACCGGAAAAGCTCATGGCAGGTGTCTACAACTGCAGTGGCTGTGGCGGGACGCCACAAAAGGCGACGAAACAGCTGCGGATTAAGAGACTACCCGCAATTTTATGCATGCAGCTTAAGGTTAGATCACATCATCCAGAGCAACTCAACCGAAAAGCATTAACTAAATCTGGGCACAGCGCTTCGAACACACACTCTCGGTTTCAGAGAAAGTCGAAGGCCGCATTGATTTCCCTCTCTCGATCAATATGCTCCCTTACACAACCAACCCACATTGCCGAGTCGATAAGTCAAGGTTTATATATGACTTATCCTCTGCTGTTGTCCACAAGGGCAAACTTGAGGCGGGTCATTACTATGTCTACTGTCGCCAGGGCGATCAGGTTCGCCTCCCTCCTTTCCCACATTCCATCTCATCCTCCCCAGGGAAAAGAAAAGTACTAACCAGTCCCAGTGGATGCTCTTCAATGATGACCAAGTCACCGCTGTATCAGAAGCAGATGTCCTCGGTGCTGATGCGTATCTTCTATTTTACAATCTGCGATCGTTGGCTTCTGCTCCTTCTTAGCGCCTGGGAATCGAATACCCGTTGAGGTGCTAACATGTACCGGGTTATTCTAATATCATTTACTCCCAATATGGAGTGAATAATTCATCGCATTCTCGTTTCAGCGATCTGGAGTCTAGGGTAAGGAGTTAAATACCTTTTTTTTTTTTTCCATTTCATTTGCTGCATATTCTATCAGGATTACTGGCTTCACTGGGTAGCATCTATCCACACAGGAGATGCCAAGAGTTAGTCATTTATGGGTACGTTGCTTTCAACTAGCTAGAAATTGGACGCTTGTCGGGTGGGCTGTAGCTTAGAAGACTTCCATGTGAATACAAGCATGCATATTTCATTCTCTTTCTTTGAAATATAGTCTACGACATTGACTCCGGACCGAGTCAACAACCAGACGCTTCAGAACGTAACCCAAGCCGATTATCAGCGGTATGAGAGCCGAAGACGACACCACACTACAATTGGAATGGCCTGTGATCTCCTCTCGTCCAAGCACCTAAGACTAGGTCTAGGCAACGAGTATAGAAGACCAGGCGAAAAGAAATAAGTTTTTAAACAAGATTTCCTCATTTCAAAACCGAATATGAAGTTGATTGAAGGGAAAAACGGTTGGACATGACACCCTTTAAGAAAAAATTGTCAACACCGACATCCGCGCATAATTTTCCTCTCTCTTTTGTTTTGTTTCCATGCTCTAACACCCATTTAATTGCCTTTTTAATCTTTGCCCGTCGGAATCAAGAAAATCGAATCGGGTTCGTTCATATCCCTGGATGGGCTGGTACCGAGCGCCGAGCACGTAACGAAGTCGTCATGAACAGGAACAGGTCAAGAGAATTAATTTATCGGTACTGTAGAGGTGGTGAAAAAATGGATCGTTAGCGATCTGTGTCTTTTTTGTGTGGCTCTCCCCTTCTCTTTTTTTTTTTTTTTTTTTTTTGCAAGATTCGTTCGGGATTGTATGTGTCGTTGATTTCCGATTTTCTTCGATTCGTCCATGTTTTTCTGTGCGAGTGGGTAGGAAAGAAAAAAACCAACCTTGTGGAAACCAATGTCGGAGGACTTCTCACGGAAGCACTGACGGCAGATGTTCATCTATGATAGAAAATTCCCCGATCAGTCATATTGTCCAAATCCACGCACACACTGCAAAAGAAGAGTCGAATATCTCATACCCCATACTTGCGGATAAGACCAGCGCGGTGAGAGCAGACGCGACTATTTCGAACAAACAGCAGTCAATATCCTATCCTATCATATTCCAAATGTTTCCCATTCTCCTTCCCCAATCGATTACACCTGTCGTTTATATCGTCCCAGAGATAATCGAGAAGGAGGGGGAGAGGTGTCTCCTCAAGGCTATTTCACGCACCATTCACGGGAGCCCTTTCCGTACCTATTCGAGAGCGCAAGTTGATTAGTTCTCCATTCCCACCACATTTTCTTCAGGGGAAAACGGTGTCCTTACTTGCGGGGCCGGCTGTACCACACAGACTCGTGAGTCATCTTGAATATGAGGCGAGGAAAACCTGGGGGGTGACGGGTGTTTGGCAGGCGGTTGGTCGTCGCTGGGCGTTGAGAGGAATTGACGATAACGAAAAGGTTAGGGTTGAAAATCCGTTGTGTGCTTCCTCTCCCGGAACAACGCTCGGGCCATCTCGCTTGGTTTGGAGCGCTAGTCTGTCTTTGGACACATCGACCCTGTGGTGGGTCAGGTGATTTGATCGCCTGTTTAGGTTTAGTGCGTCTCCCCGGGTCCCTTCTCCGCGAGTGAGAGAGAGATGGCCGGATTCTCGAATTAGAAATTTAGATAGCGTCGGGGAAAATGCCTCAGTGACGACGTTTTTTTCATTTCTATGAACCCTGAATTTCCTACAGCGCCAGCAGATAATTATAGAAGGCGTATAATAATTAAATATGCACAAGAAGTAAAAGCACCCCGGCGGATTAAACCTTTTCACGGACTGGCACGTTGATTGGGGGCCAAGAAGCTCATAGGGGTTCCGCGTTCACCACCAGCAGCGGTGGTTGTCGGGAGCACGCCGTATCGACCATAGGTTTTTTGATCCACGGATACATAGTGTGGGAGACGTCCCAAGAGATTCAACTTGCCCTCGATCCATCTCAGAACCTTCTCCGGGGGAACGAAAACCTTGAGGTAGCCGAGTCCAACTGATCGTCGTTTAGAATCACTGCGCGAATAGGTAATGGTTAGAGAGGACTTACGAAGATATCCGATAAGGATGGCCGCTAGGTGTCCCAGGAAGCTTGCGTTGGACACAAGTATGGACACTACAGCACAACCGATGAGAGGCGATATCCAGGTAGGGATCTTGTAATTCCCAAGGCTAGTACAGAATTAGCACAACCTTGAAACATCGTATCGCGCGAAGATATGTACCTGAAATACGGGTTGGACTTGAATGTCCTAATGGACTCGGATCCGAGGAGAAGGAAGACCCAAACGCTAGAGATCGTGTTAGACGC
This sequence comes from Aspergillus conjunctus, assembly GCA_027569095.1. Classification (NCBI taxonomy): domain Eukaryota; kingdom Fungi; phylum Ascomycota; class Eurotiomycetes; order Eurotiales; family Aspergillaceae; genus Aspergillus; species Aspergillus conjunctus. Next base: position 162,799 of record JAPDEL010000032.1, on the reverse strand, counting down.
TGGAGACCACAGAAGTAATGCTTTAGCTGCTCACCTAGAACCGACGACAGGGGTATTGCTATGCAGGATAAACTTCTCTACAACAAGATAAATGCCAGCGGGGAATGTCGAAAGAGCTGCGCACGTCAGTCCAAACCGCTCACAATTCCGGCTGTCCAACCCCAACAAAATCAGAGGTTCTTACGTCCAATGAATAAGGCAACGGCAGTTAGTGTGCCATGCTCAGCCTCAAATCGCTCCAGCAGAGGTGTAAGCGCCAGTATGTTTAGAAAAGTGTGGAAAAATCCGGTATGAATAAACGGATAGGTGTTGAGCCGATACACTGTTACCCTTGTTAGGACTTTCCAGAGTTGCTTCACATAGTTCACTTCATGGAGAGAAGAGCATACTGCTACTGAGCCCAACTTCATCCGGTGTCAAAGATCCCCATTGGACAACACCCCAAACCGTCTGTAGTTCAAGTAACCAAAATACAAATATAGCGAGCAGCACGAGTCGTGTAAAAAGCGGCAATCGAAGCAGGTAGGACCTTACCCTCGACGGGTTGAAAGGTAATGGCGGTAGAGCAGCTGGGGTTGCCATACTGTTTGGAAATGGCTTGGGCAGTCACTATAAGAAGACTAATGGCAATATGCAATGCAGATGACAGCTACTTGGCTTCTGCGCGAGTGTTTGTACTTTCGAGTCGGGAAATCAAAAGGCAGGATCAGGAGAAAAGACGCGCGCTGGTGTTGCGGATATCGAGGAAGTTATAAAGCCGCTCAGGATGCGAAAGCTGGCGACGAGGACGTACAAATAGACGGCAAGTCAAAAATCATAGATCTCGTCAGTATTTTCATGTAAGTCTATTGACTAGAGGGCGAATTTCATGTGCAAAGATGCGACATTTGCTGAGCAGGGATAAACGCGGACAATAAAGCCGGAGCGGACGGAAGCGCGACAGGGGAATCAGGAACAAGTCTCCCTGTACGTGAGAAAAAAGTGGCAATACTCAGGATAATGGAGGAGAAAAACGAGGCCAGAGGATGAGGCAGTATCGACAGAAAAGGCCAGAATCACAGAGTCAGCGCTTTTCCAGCCCCAACTTGGTTGAATAATTATTCTTGCTGAGTTGGTCTCCACTGGGCTTCTTTTTAAGACGCTGATCGCCCAAGTCACGTGTTGGATTTGCTGATTGTTCCTGAACTAATCAAGCAATACGACCTGTTTCCTCAACTCTACTTGACCATCTTATTATGATTATGTGGGAGGCTGAACTGATTTCGTTGAATCATTAGATTATTTATAGCTACAAATAATGTCTACACACGACGAGAAATCTGTGCATCCAAAATTTACAGGTATTGCTTGAACCACGAAACAGCCTGGACGAAGGCCTGCTCCTTCGCAAACTTGAAGTGCTTGTTGGTCAGGTCCGCGCGAACGGCGAAACCGTGTGTGACGGCGCTGAAGACGTTGATCTGCCAGGGCTGGTTAGTCTTGATCAAGATCCCCTCAGACTTGTGACGGTGCTCCGAGGTGAAGATGTTGTCGATTTCTAATAGAAATGCAGGTCAGTCAAAGTTCTCGGTTGATATTTCCCCCATAGGATACAACTCACCGGCAGCAGCAATGGACAGGGGGCTGGCGATGGAAGCAAGCTCCTCCTCGGTGACGAAGGAAGGGTGAGCGATATAGGCGACGTCAAGCAATCCAGGCTTGGCGAAGCGGCAGGCATACTGATTGAGAGGGATCATTGTTAGAAAAGAAACGGATTAGTGAACTTGGCCTATAGAACAAGGCTTACCTTGCCACCGAAGCAATAACCAACACCGGCAACCCGCTTGATACCCAGCTCTTGTCGCAGGTGTTTGATGCTAGCCTCCACAACCGGGTCCACGACAGCGGGCTGGTGGTTTGGCAGCCACGCGGGCAGGCTGGCCCTTCCAGTCTCCATATCTTCCAGCTTTATGGGGTCGCCGTGGAAGAGATCGGGGATGACACAGAGATATCCATTGGCGGCGAACTCATCGGCAAGAAGCTGGGTGTTGACGTAAATGCCCAAGATGTCACTGAGGATGATCACGGCCTTTTGGGGGGCTTTGTTGTCTTGAGGGTAGACGATGTAGGTCTCAGCTGCGAGAAAAAGGCGTCTGTTAGCCACTTATGGAGCTGAGTTGGAGATTTCGGGGGGAAATTTTACTTCCGCCAATGCTCTTGATTTCGCCGACGGGGGTGCCCTGGTGCCTGAAACCAGAGGCACAGCAAGCTCCAGGGGGGTTAGAGGCCATTTTGAATGGGGTTTGATGTGAATAAATGGAGAATTGTGCGGTAAAACGGGCAGAGGAGTAGGGAACAGGTTGAGGGGGAGGCGGGATATCTGCCCGTCTTAAATGGCGCTTTCGATCCCCACGAGAGTGCCATCCGATCGCTATCCGCCCAGTATTCTCCCCACCCTTGCCCCTCCTTATTAATGTTACCTATTCACGGGCGTTTGCTGGCCGCATATGAGTTATAATTATATAAGTTGGTGTCACTATCGGTGGAATTTTACACAATTCGCCCTAAAAGACTTGTTCTTGATATCTACAAGGATCTGGTAATGCGGTCCCAGGCCAAAATTCGCCGACCTGCAGGTGCATTTACGATCTACAACATCGCAACATCGATTCTGTTTATTACGAGTCTGCATCTGCAATGCAATGCATGTAGCTTGAGCATAAATTAAGATCAGTATCAAGTGGTCCGAGAATTGAATCCAGAGACGACACAATTCTACTCCGAGGAGTATATGGAATGCGTTATGAGAATCCGCGGGTGCGGGGAATCTGAACTCCAAGAAAAGACGCCGAAGTTGCCGTTGAGCCTAGAGCTCAGCCCGCGCCTCGGGTGAATGTGATGGGCGCTATCAGATCTATAATGCGCAAATTCCTTCTTTTCACGACGTGGATATGATTTTCAACCAACAGAATGAGGTGCTTCTAGCCGCCTCCAACACAGCAATTTACCAGCGATTCTCTCTTAGTCTCTCCTCTGGAGTATAGTCTCTCATTCATACATAATCCTCAGGTAAAACTAGGGAGAATAGTCATACTGCTGAGGATGAGGTGAGATCACCTCACCTTCCCATGGCTGGCCCCTGGACGCCGTGATGATATAGTTTGTACGGGTTCTAATTTGAATATAAACACTGATCGGAAATCTATATACTGAATGTTTGCGAACTGCCGAACTTGACTGATGAACATGGCAGGTGACTGCCGGCTAACCGGGGTGCAGGATGAATGAGGGGAAAAGTGATGGCGATGAACATCTATTGAAGTGCGGGGAATACTCTGTCTGAGATCTTCTCCATCGTCTGTGATTGCCAGCTCTACACCCGAAGAACACGGTAAAACAGCCTCAAGATGCTTGAAATTCCTCCATCTAATGAGACCGTCCGAGTCCGTATGACCGACACCACCACGCGGATGCTCGTCAATGCGCGTTCATTCATTCAGCCAGTGCAACGCAGCCATGAACTTCTGAATCTGACAGATGTTGCCTTCCTGGTCGAACACGAAGCGTCCGGACGCAGGGTGATGTTCGATTTGGGCGTGCGAAAGGACTATTGGAACCTCCCTCCCGTCCTGAAAAAGCGCTTGGGGACGGTCATCCCCGCTCTGAGAGTGGATAAGGATGTGACCGAGATTCTCGAAGAAGCCGGGATAGCACTTGAGTCTATCTGTGGGTTGGATTGAATTTTCCTATATGCAGGTGATTGCAGCGATTGACCCTCTCGCAGCGTCTATTATCTGGTCTCACTATCATTGGGACCATACGGGGAATGTGTCTCTCTTTCCTTCGTCGACCTCCCTTGTCGTCGGACCAGGGTTCAAAGCTCTTCCGATTCTTCTCCCGGGCTTCCCTGACAACCCTAACTCTGTCGTGTTGGCTGACGCCTTTCGCGGACGCGAGCTCCTTGAGATCGACTTTGAGAGCTCTCAGCCTCGAATTGCGGGGTTTCGTTCGTACGATTTCTTCGGGGACGGCTCTTTCTATCTTCTTGGTATTACCTCGATCCACCCGAGGACTACAGTGATCGACTGACGAGCCTCCAGACACACCGGGCCACTGCGTCGGCCATATGTGCGGACTCGCCCGCACCACCCCAGACACCTTTGTTCTTCTAGGGGGTGATATCTGCCACTTTGCAGGCGATATTCGACCATCCCCTGGGAATCCCTTGCCCAGCTCCATCCCGGCGGAGGTACTAGACCGTGACTTTATCCCCTCGCCATGCCCCTGCAGCCTACTCGCCGACCAGCACCCCAAGTCGGTAATAGCCTCGGCGCCAATCGCCAATCCCGATAAAACCCCATTCTACGATCTTTCCACGCACGAAACCTCGTCATATCACGATCACGCCACGGCCCAGCACTCCGTCAACCAGCTTATTGCTCTCGACCAGTCTCCATCGGTCCTGGTCTGTCTCGCCCACGATACCGAGCTCCTGCGCCATCTCCCCACGCTGAACGACTCACCGTCCTCCGACCTGAACGACTGGAAGGGCAAGGGCTGGAAAGAAAAGCTGCGGTGGGGGTGGGTGAACGAGCTCCCTCGCCAGGGACGCCCGGGGCGCCGTGCCCTAGTCGAGGGATTCTGGCGTGACGGACAGCCCTGGGAGAATGCGAAAGCCGAACTAAGGGAGCTGGGGGAGCGGGCAGGGGGTACGGGGACTGGACTCTAGCTACTTTACTCTCCTTCACAATCCCCAAACCTGGTATAAATACCAGGGGTCTTATACATCAGTAATCGTCCGCTGATCAAGTAAGGTCCGTAGGTAGGGTAGTATACGAGCGAGTCTACACAGCCAACCTCCCCCCATCAACGGGCAAATTCACCCCACTGATAAACGCCGCCTCGTCGCTCGCCAGGTAAACCGCCGCCAGCGCAATATCCCTCGGCTCCGACATCCTCCCCAGCGGCACCGTCCTGCCAAACCTCTCCCGCTCCTCCGGGGTATCCTTCACCCCGCTGAAGAGCTCCAGTAACCCCGTTGCGCCGCCCAGGGGACAGATCGAATTCACCCGGACCCCGTACGGGCCGTACTCGGCCGCTAGACCTTGCGTTACCTTTTTTTGGTCATCTGCCGTTAGCACACGCATTTCTCAAGACTCAAGTAAAACCAGCCATTGAAAGCAAAGCAAAACAAAAGGTGGACAGGTAGAGAAAAGAAAGGGAGAGAGGGATGGATACCGTATTCAGGAACCCCTTTGTCCCCCCATAGAACACCTGGCCGGGCCTCACCCTCGTCCCTGCCACAGAGGACGTATTCAGAAACACCCCTCCAGAGAACTCCGAGTCATATTCCTTCTTCCTTTGCATGAAATACGGCATGACAACCTTCACGCTCAGGAAGATACTCTTCACGTTCACCGCGAGCACCTTGTCGAATTCGTCCTCGGTCACCTCCACGCTCGGCTTCTTGGCGTATGTGGTCCCGGCGTTGTTCACAACGATGTCCAGTTGGCCGAAGGTGGTGAGGGCGGTTTGGAGGGCGTTTGTCCAGTGGTCTGTGTTGGTGACGTTGAGGGCGACGAAGATGGCTTTGGGGGGTTTCTCGGCGTTGGTTTCTTGATTGGGGGCCGGGAGAGAGTTGATCTCGTTGACAACTCGGTGGCCGTTCTCCGCGGCGATGTCTGCTACGAGGACGTGGGCGCCTTCTGTGGCGAAGGCGTGGGCGATTGCTTCGCCGAAGCCGGACGCGGCGCCGGTGATGAGGGCTACTTTTCCGGATAGACGGGGCATTTTCTTTTCCTTTTTTTTTTTTTTTTTTCTTTCTTTTTATTTTTATTTTTTTTTTTTTTTAAAAAAAAAATAAAAATCCTATCTGTGTTGTATCTGTGGTTGTTTAGCGGGTGAATTGTAGGATATGAGGGTTGGTGGTGAGGAGGGATGGATGTATAGATGGAATAGAAGAAGTATACGAAGTACACGGCAGTTGGGGAAGCCTCGGTAAAGTACATCTGTTACAACAGTGTGTTCGTTTATCCAGTTAGGAATGGGGAAATCGTATCCTGGAGGGGGAAATCCTTGCATCTTGGCCATTCCATTCGGTTATACCCCTCGGTTCACCAAACCAAGATGTAGTTGGACTCCAACTCATCCATCGGGAGTGCCAACCAACCCCTCATTCAAGACGATCACCCGTTCACCTGGTCACCTACATAGAACATAGAACATCTCTATCCCCCACCTTCAACTTACCTCCATATCTTCATACAAAGTGAAAAAAAAAAAAAAAAAAAAAAAAAAAAGAATGGCCCTCCCAACCACCTGCGACGTCCTCGTCGTCGGGACGGGCAATGCAGGCTTCAGCGCAGCCCTAGCCGCTAGATCCAAGCAGGCCCATGTTGTCCTCATCGACAAAGCCCCCGCCGACTGGGCCGGGGGAAACACCTACTTCACTGCGGGGGCCTACCGAACCGTGCACGCGGGCCGCGACGACCTCCTCCCCGTCGTGACCAACGTCGACGCCGAAACCGCCCAGCAGATCGACCTGGCCCCGTACACGGCCGAGGCCTTCCGGGCTGACATGGACCGGGTGTGCCGTGGGCGCTCAGACCCGGTTCTCCGGGATATCCTCATCAACGACTCCCGGGAGACCGTGGCGTGGCTGGCCGACCAGGGCATCGACTTCCATCTCTCCTTCAACCGGCAGGCGTACCGGGTGGACGGCCGGTACAAGTTCTGGGGCGGCCTGGCGCTGAAGACGCGCGATGGCGGGAAGAGCCTGGTGTCGGAGTACCAGGACGCGGCGAGCCGGGCCGGGGTGGAGGTTTTCTACTCGACCGCGCTGCGCCGGTTGATCACGGACCCGCGCACGGGGGCCGTGACGGGCGTGGAGGTCCGGACTGCCACGGGGCTCCACCAGGTCCTCGAGGCCGGGGCGGTTGTGCTCGCCGCGGGCGGGTTCGAGGCGAACCCCCGGCTCCGGGCGCAGTATCTGGGGCCCGGGTGGGATCTGGCCAAGGTGCGTGGCACGCCGTTCAACACGGGGGATTGTCTGGAGATCGCGGTGCGGGATGCCGGGGCCCTGCAGATGGGGAACTGGTCCGGGTGCCACTCTGTTGCGTGGGATGCGAATGCCCCGAGTGACACGGGGAACCGGGAGGCGTCGAACGAGTTCACCAAGTCCGGGTATCCGCTCGGGCTGATGGTGAATTGCGAAGGGGAGCGGTTCGTAGACGAAGGGATTGATCTGCGGAACTACACGTACGCGAAATTCGGGCGGGCCATTCTGAGCCAGCCGCATCAGTGTGCGTTCCAGGTGTGGGACTCGCGGACGATTCGGTGGCTGCGGGACGAGGAGTACCGGGAGGAGAGGGTGGAGAGGATCACGGCGGATTCGATGGAGGAGTTGGCAGAGAAACTGGGTGCGAGGGGCCTGGAGGACAAGGAGCGGTTCGTGGCCACGATGAAGAAGTATAACGAGGCCTGCTATGCGTTTCAGAAGGAGAATCCGGGGCAGCGGTGGGATCCTGCGGTGCTGGATGGGGTGTCGACGCAGTCGAAGGAGATGGAACTGCCTCTGGCCAAGTCGAACTGGGCGCTACCGCTGGACGAGGCGCCGTTTCTGGCCGTGAGAGTCACTTGTGGAATCACGTTTACGTTTGGGGGGCTGAAGACCGTCCCGGAGACGGCGCAGGTGGTTGGAGTGTCTGGGGAGGGGATTCCGGGGCTGTACTGTGCTGGGGAGATGCTGGGGGGCTTGTTCTACGAGAATTACCCTGGAGGTAGCGGATTGACGTCTGGTGCGGTGTTTGGGCGTAGAGCAGGCACGGTGGCGGCGGCGAACCGAATTAGGGCTACCAAGATATGAGGCTATCCAGGAAACCAACCACCCCAACCCCAAATTTGAGTACACAAGGCCTCGGCTGGGACCGTATGAGCAAACTGGCTTACTCCAGCTACTCCACGTCAATCCCCCTCATTCGGATCCAATCAAAGTCTTGGATGATGAATCCCCTCTCGGCAATGATGGAGGCCTCGGCTTATAAGAAAAGCCCTGTCCAGCGTAGGTCAACCCTCAGCAAGCACAGAAAGATCCCAACTCGCTTTTCCAGTTATTGCATGCTCAGTATTACCGTCAGACAAATCAACATGGCATCTATCCTCAGCAAGGAAATCCCCTACACTGTATAAACCCTACATCGAGTGAACAGAGGTTGCACCACGGCTCATATAAACCAGTTCAAAGACCCCTCTCTCCTCGAGAACCGCTCCTATGTCGGAGGACAATGGGTGACCGCCTCAGACTCGACCACATTTCCTCTATACGGTACGTCTCCCCCACCCATACTCTCCCTCTCCAAAATCTCAAAAATTAATACAGTCGACAGCCCCCGAAGATAACGCCCAAATCACCACCATCACCAATCTCACCCTCCCGGACATTCAAAATGCCATAACCACCGCCCACACCACCTTCAAGACCTACCGCCACACCACCGCACGAGAACGTCGCTTCCTGATCCGCCGCTGGGCCGACCAAATCCGCGCGAACCGGCATGACCTCGCCGCCATCTGCACCCTCGAACTCGGAAAGCCCTTCACCGAGTCCCTGGGGACAGTGCAGTATGGGCTCGACTTCCTCGACTGGTTCGAGGGGTGCATCGAGCACTGCAGCATGGGGCAGACTATCCCGGCTGCAAAGGCGGGGAACCGGATATTCACGATCCTGCAGCCGCAGGGGGTGGTTGTGGCGATTACGCCGTGGAATTCGCCCATTGCGATGATCACGAGGAAGGTTGGCGCGGCGATTGCGGCGGGGAACACGGTGGTTTGCAAGCCTGCGCCGGAGACGCCGTTGTGTGCGACGGCGTTGGCGAGGTTGTGGGAGCGGGCTGCGGAGGGGGCGGATGCATTGAAGGGGGTGTTTAACGTTGTGACGACGGCGAGGGCGCAGGAGTTTGGGCAGGAGGTTTGTGGGAATAGATTGGTCAAACATGTGAGTTTTACAGGGTCGACGGAGGTGGGCAGGTTGTTGCATGCGGAGTGTGCGAGGTCGTTTAAGAAGACGAGTTTAGAGTTGGGGGGCAACGCCCCGTTTATCGTCTTTGGGGATGCCAATGTGAACAAGGCTGTTGATGGTAGCTCTCTCTCTCTCTCTCTCTCCCTCCCTCTTCCCCGTTCCCGGTCTGTGATATGGATCAGGAAGGCTAACGAGACAGGCCTTATTTCATCGAAATTCCGCTCGTCAGGTCAAACCTGTGTCTGTGCGAATCGTATTTTCATCCATTCCAGCCTCGTCAACGAATTTGCAACACTCGTATCGTCCAGACTCCAGGAGACATTCCGATACGGCTCCGTCTGGGATGCAAAGGTCAACTATGGCCCGCTGTACTCGGGAAAAGCCCTGGAGAAGATCAGCGCACAGCTGGAGGATGCCCAGGCCAAGGGAGCGTCAGTCCATGTTAGTGATATCGCAGCAGACAAGGCAGTACTGGGACCCAACTTCTACCCGCCTACCATCGTCACGGGGGCGACGGCCGACATGCTTTTCATGAGGCAGGAGACGTTTGGACCGTTGGCCTTTCTGGTGCCGTTTGAGACGGAGGAGGAAGTGGTCGAGCTGGCGAATGCGACGAACGCCGGGCTGGCGGCGTATGTCTACACGGAGGATATCTCGAGGGTGTGGAGGGTGAGTGAGGCCCTGGAGGCAGGGATGGTAGGGGTGAGGGTGGGATTGATTAGTGCGTGTGAGCAGCCATTCGGAGGAGTGAAAGATAGTGGGCTTGGGAGGGAAGGAGGGTCGAGGGCGTTGGAGGAGTATATGGAGGTTAAGAGTGTGACGGTGGGGATCTAACAGGATGTACAGCAAACCTTTCCACTAGCCCGAGTCTCGTACCGATTCAAGCCATTCGCGACTCAACCTGCATTCAAGTTTCGAAGTAGCTGGACCTGCAGGGTCCATACTCTGGGTGTGCTCCTGACTCCAGACTTTTGAGTTTGACTTTGTGTGCGAGACAAGCTGCCCAATCCCCGGCGGATCGAATCTGATTTGCCGAAGTGGTGGCTTGGTTACGACATATTGTACTTTGTCTGATGATGATCTCAACTAATTGGACTATACTGTATACCTAAGGTAGTCGACTATTGGAGACTGGAGCTAGCGAGAGAATAATGCGGGATCACCCGCGTTGTACTGTGCTACTAGTACATGTTGAACCAACATTTTTTACATCCGATTCCCGTGCTTGGGGCTAGGACGGCCCATGCAGTGCCGACTGGCATCACCCTCTACTGATCATTCAACAATTACTCTCATGGTCGATAGTTGATGGACTCTCAACTTCGAGTTTGGGGTCTGTTTGCTAAGCTGAGTGCCGCATTTCCGAACAAGCCTATTATATCCGAGAACATAGAGGGTACTCCTCCTCATCTGGACCTAAGGTAGGCATTGAGTGCCTAGGTAGTAATAATTGCTAGTATATATTGGACAGAGTATACATAGTAGGAATGAGAGGCCATCTCACCACATGTCGTCATCACAGGTGAATTCGAAATGAATAATAATACCGAATAGGCTATGATGTGAGAGAAGCATCGAGAGGTGAAGAATCATTAATAATCCAACGCCTTGCTTACCCAACAACACACACGGCCTGCCATTTAGGAATCATCATGCTTCCTGGCGCCGAGAGAAGCGAGAGGGGCATTGCACAGGGCAAGAAAAAGTAGCTGAGAAAGTCTCCGAAGCTGACTCAAAGTACAGCCATCGTCCCCATCCAAAGGATTGTATACCCATTCTACCCAACAGGTTGCTTAAATGGTGTTATTATTATTATTGGGCGGATGTGTCGGAATCGAGATCCACCGACTTTTTTTTTTTTTTTTTTCCCTATCAACTGACCCTAAGTCAAAAGGCGTGTGGACAAGAGGGTAATAAATTCTGGTTAGTTTACAAGGGGTGGATGTCATACGTCGAGGCATTATCAATCAAAAACCGGTGCATTGACTGGTTGTGAGAGACCCCCTTCACAATCATGATTATTGAAAAAATGGTGTTATACTGCACGGGAAAAGAAGGACCAGTCGGCATTTACCTATTTAAGTACTGTTAGAGTATGAGAGGGGTTTGTGGGGGATGACATTCTGGGCATAAAGGGGGATGATCAGTGCATAACTTCATGGATAAGCGGCACGAGGAGGTTTTTGGATAGGAGCATCTCACCAAAGACGGAAGCTCGACTTCGATGGTGGATTATTTTTGATGAGTGGTGATGAGTCATTCGACTTGAAGTGGGGCGGGGAAGGGAAAAGGAAATAATAAGATGAAAAAAAGAAAAAGCTACCTCTATCCAAGTCGGTCTGGCTGGTCTCATCGTCATGGCCAGTAGAAAATTAGTTGCACGGGTTCCTTTTCCTCCGAGTCTGGGTTGTATATTCAAGGATTGCTGTGCGTGTGGATAAGAGACTAGGGAAGAAAAAAACCTAAAAAGACTTCGAAGAGGGTTGATTTCTGTTGATGGTCGGCTAGAGGAGTTCATACGGAAGGCCGCGGATGCGGATGATTCCTGGACCTCAACCCGTTTTGTTATCACCTACACTTGACTTGGCCTAAGCTGGAATCGACCAACCACGCCAAGGGAAGGATCGGCAGTTAGGTTGTCAGATGAGAGCACAATTTCCCAGACGGTGGAATATTGCCTGCCTAGAGTCTTGGACAGAAACAGGGCTGGGAGGAAATGGACTGAATCCTTGTTCCGTCACGTTGGGTTTACAGTTGGCTTGCGAGGGGACAAGCAGTCGAGGTTGGACACAAAGAGGGGCCCGTGTAGGGAGTGGGCCGGTGGTGACGGCGCTAGTTGCGAGAGATCGACGCTTGTTGGTGGTCTCGATAGTGTCCTCAAGAGCACTTTGGAGTGCAGTGTACACGAGCTGGGCTTGTGTCACTCAGCGTTTCCTGCTGCCTGTTGACACCACAGATGTACCAGTACAGAGTACGGACTGCAGAGCTTGACGTCCTCCCAATCTTCAACTATCATAATAGCATAAATAATTAAGGCAGATATAGATCTAGTGGGAATGCAAGATTGTATCGTCCCGTCCAGTCTCGGCCAGCACATCCCGCATTCACCAGGACCTCGCTAATGTACAATTAGCTAGTGATCAGGCCATGCACGCACCTAGATATCCCAAAGTAATGAGAGGAAATTGGCCCCCGTTGTATAGGCTACCACGTTGTGCATGGGTATCCTCCGGGGCGTATTTCTCCAAGCAGCCCGGCATATTTGTCTACCTTGGTGGAATGATCTCCAGAGTAGTCTTGGAGATGGGGACGATCAATCTCATGCAGAAGAGGGGTAAGCTGAGCCACTGGTCTTCCTACTGTTTTTATTTTCTTGCCGGCTGAAACACAGGTAAGCCCAGTTCTGTTGCTCGCTGCTGGATGAAATTTCCGCCCCTGTGCTTACTTCATCCATCAGCTTGATAGTAGTAGGAGTGGAAGGAGGAAGCCACTCTTGCCCGAGTATTATGGACCCTGGACCTGTAGATACCTATAGGTAGGTAGCTACGTAGGTATTGACCAGATATGACTGTCTCCACAACGCAACCTTAAATGCAAGGGGGGGGATAAAAGAGATGGGTTCAACATTTTCTCGCTACGAAGTAGATAATATCGCTATTTTCTAACCGTTGAGATCGACAAACAGCTATGCACACTCGAAAAGAGGTAGGTAGTATATCCTAATCCGGAATCGTGTCATGGTAGAGGCAAGGTAAATGCAACCACTTAAATCTTGGCTAATCCATCCGAGTCACTCATCGAGCCAAAAGATATCAACTGCCTTTCAAGTTTCAAGGCGTTAACCATCGGCTACTCGGGAGGGGATACGAACTAAATCAGCGATACCTAAAGTAGTAAGAAAATAAGTCCGCTTAGCGCTATCGACCACTCACTGACTAATAATAATAATCCCTGAATCGCAGCCAACCGCCGTCGTCCAGTCAGCCTGTCAGCGCTGATCAAACTCTGACCTCTTGACTAGCGGCGTGCTTATAATAATTACTAATACAACAGCTTCCCTCCCCATTCCAGAATCACAAGAAAGATGGCGGGACGGCGTGATGTCGAGGAGATTGGGAACAGTTTGCATTTTCGGGTCCCGTGATTGGAGTAATCGACTTCCATCCAATATCCTCGGGGAGTAAGATTTGGTCGAGCGACTGGCTGATACCCACAGACCAGGCGCTAGAGGAAACGGTACCTTGGGATGAGGTCATTTCGCACGGCTCCGTCAGCCTGTGGTGACCTGGCCGTAAGTAACTTCCCGGATGCTCCGAACTTCCGAAATCCCTCCTCGAGTATACCTGGGTAAGTAGTCGGCACCAATATTTCCCCCTTGGTGCTGTTCCAGAACCTGGTCGGGTAAATGAGGAATGAATAATAGATTATCACAGGATATAGGTAGTTCGAGATGGCGAGAATTTAGACCAAGTCCTCAGGTGGTGATGATATAATATGATGTTCCTGGTGGCAGAGGGAAAAAAAAAGTGGATTCCGTTCAGGGTGTGAAAGGACGGGACTAAATGCTATAAGGTTCCAGACACAGTCGAAAGGCCCCATGCAACTCTTTTAAAAATAATTATTCAGATATTATTTAATACATAGTAAGAGAGTGTTCTCCCAACCTCATAATGACAGCATGTCAAATAATCTGCTCGTCCATGCCACTGCTATTCCAAGGATCCAAGGAACAACTTGAATGAGAAGGGGATCTCAGCTAACGAACGAGGAGAAATCATAAGATGAAAATCATACATAACGAATAACAGAATTTAAAGAATTAATTAATTAGTGCCAGCAGGAAAGCCCCACTTTCGGCACACGGAGCTTTGGGGAGCTTCAGCCTTCACTGTTGGGTCCAACTTCCACGGCCCTTTCGGTGTCTTGACTTCGTTTATCCCCGCCTGCCTCCGAGAGTCACCCCAAGGCCAGCCCTGACGAAAAGAAAAGGAAAAAAGAAATAATAATAAAATAAGGAATAAAGAATAAAAATAAATCGAAGTAAAAAATGATTAAAAGACTGGTACCACCCTCTCGTTTCTCCCTTTCCTCCCCCTCTCACTTCTTCCTCTCCTCTGAGAATAAATTCTACCACACTTCAGCCCTATAGTCCTGTCGACTAAGTAATACGCTCGCTCCGTCACCACCACCGGCTTCCGACAGCTCCGGTCTGCCCCAGCAGCGCAAGCTTATCTGCCGCTTCTTCCCCAGTGGCGCCGGGAGCTTCGCATCGAGCTTGGAATCTCGTTGATTCGAAATTACACTGCTCTGCACTTGTTGTCCGCTTGCTTTCGCCTGGGTTCCTAGAATAGTAGAACTATCTGTAGCCCAATGTGGCGCCACATCTCTCGCGCTGCACTGGCGGCTTTCCTCCTAGCTTCGCTTGCGAGCGCTGTCGCGCATGGCGATGAGCATGGCATGGATATGGACATGGACATGGATATGGGAATGAATATGAACAGCACCCACGCAGACACACATCATGACGCAAACGACAACTCACCGATGAGCTATTTCGCATACGGGAAGTATACTGGAAGCATCGTCGCGCACATCGCGCTGATGATCGGTGCTTGGGTTTTCGTGCTGCCAGCAGGTAGGAAGCCTTCATCTTCTCCAATTTATCGTTTATCCCTGCAAATCGCGGGACTAACGCTTGTAACTTTGCAGCGGTCATGCTCAGTATTGCGCGATCCCAACTCGCGCTTCTGTCGCAATTCTTCTTCCTGCTGCTGAACGCTTTTGGATTGGTCGTTGGAATTGTCTACAACTCCCAGACTCCCGATCTCTACCCGAACAATGCTCACCACAAGATTGGATGGATTGCTACTCTTGTGGTCAGTGCGCAGGTCGTCATGGCCCTGATCTTTGCCTATGCCGGCAGAGGCGAAACGGAGAAGGGCACCTATGAGCGCGTGCGGTTCCTCCCCGTGTCGACCGACGACATGGCTGAAAGCCCTCACACCTACCCGGTGGGAGCGCGCCACGAGTATCGCTGGTCTAGGGACAGTGGCCAGGGCACTGAGAGAAACTCTTCCTCTATTCACAGCTGTCCCAGCTCCCCGTCTTGCGAGTCGCCTTCTGATGAGTATGATGGCTTCGAAAAGCCCGAGGACGAACTGCAAGGGGAGCCTATTCGATCACGCAAGTGGCTGCAGAGCACCTTCCTCGACAAGTTCTTCGCGAACCTTGTGCCCCAGATGGTTTCAAAACGGGTTCTTCGCATCCTCAGTCTCATCTATAACATTATCGATAGGATTATTCTGCCGTTCGGTTTCGTCGCTATCGCCACTGGCGCTGTGACGTACGGTGGAATCATGGTAAGCCTCCTATCCGTTTGTCTTTTTTTTTTTTTTTTTTTTTTTTCTCCCGTATTTACTGACCCACCCTCGCTGCAGAGGAAAAGAGAGATCTTCAACGGACTGGCGCACTTCATCAAGGGTGGAATTTTCTTCTGGTACGGAATCCTGACGCTTGGACGCATGATGGGCTGTTGGGCCGACCTCGGCTGGGCGTGGAACGTAAAGCCGTCGAGTGATATCGTTGGAAAGTGGAAATCCAAGATCCAAAGCGGTGAATTTACTGAATCCTCTGTAATATTCACTTACGGATTGAGCAACATGTTCCTGGAGCACCTCAGCAGTTGGGGCGGCGCATGGAGCGCGACAGATCTCGAGCACGTATCGATATCGATCATGTTTTTCGGCGGTGGCCTGTGCGGCATGCTTTTCGAGTCGAAGCGTGTCAAGAGCTGGCTGAACAACACTATTCTGCACCAGTCATCGCAAATGGAGACTCACGGAGCTCCCGACGCTGCCTGGAAAACCCCTGACACTCAAAATGTTTCCCTCAACCCCATGCCAGCTTTGGTGATCCTGCTTTTGGGAATGATGATGGGAGGGCACCATCAGACCAGCATGACCTCCACCATGGTGCACAAGCAATGGGGTAACATGCTTGTCGGATTTGCGCTGGCCCGTGGTATGACCTACGTCTTGATGTACCTAAAGCCCCCGACCTCCTATCTGCCATCGCGACCTCCGACAGAGATCGTTGCTTCATTCTGCTTGATCTCGGGTGGTCTGATCTTCATGCTAAGCGTAAGTCAAGTTCTCACTGTCTTTACACTGGATGCTTGAGCTAACCTGTATTCCCTAGACTCGAAACGTGATCGAAGCGCTCGAATATTATGAACTCGACGCCATGTTCACCTTCACGATTGCCATGGGTTTGACTGCCTTCATTATGGCGTACGAAATCGTGGTCATCGCCCTCAAGGCTTGGGCGGTTAAGCGTGAGGCTCCTCCTCAGCTGGATTCTTATCGATTCCCAGCTTAAGGTTCCCTCCGCCCATATTTGCGACTATGGAGGTTCTGTGCGGTTCCTAGACCCGCGGGACTACATACGTATGGCTGGTTTGTCTTCATGCAAGTCCCGCAAACCTTCAAGAAAAAATCACCAAAAACATCACATAAAGCCCCCCCACCAAAACCATGCATGGTGCTTTTTGAAACAGTATTATACCCCCTTAAACCATTTGATTGTGCTTTCTTGAATCCTGATGTCTGAGCTCAGTCAGAAATTGGTTTATTTCTGCCTTGACAGAACGACAGTGAATGATATGGTATACCTGTCATCTATATATCCCAGGATTTATTTGCATTTTTGTTTTTTGCGTTTCCAGTTATTAATGTGATGTCTCTCCTTCTCTGTCGAACTTATGATACCTGAATTATGGATAATGAGGCGGTAATCAGTGTGATGTGATGTTGATGCCCTGGCCAGCCATGGGTGCTATGGTGAAGTTGGATTTAGTTAGTGGTCTGGTCAGTCTGACCTTGGAATATACCAGACCATATTTCTTCAAATATAATACTCTGATTTCGAGATTTGACTGATTTGATTTTTATCTTGAAGAACGGGGCTCAATAAAAACTATTCCTCTCATGGCTCCCTCTTAACTTTCCGGATAGTTTCAAATATGAGTAAAGCTTATCGAGCAAAACTAAAAGCGGAACTTAGTTCCCCAAAGCTTATATAAATACCTTGGAGAGATCCATGATCTGCTTCAAGCAACCACTCAGAGACTGCGGGTTATTGTTTCCCATCTTCAACATCCGTACCTTGAAGTATAAGCTCCATTCTCAGTTAGCTAGGCGAGGATTCTCGATTAGATCCCTAATTGGGTGTTTTAATGTAAATAGACTAAGGATATATGTAGCTTCTGAAGTAGATGGTTAAATGCGACGCCGGCGTACTGCGGATTTTTCTTTTTGTTGAATGGACCTCGGGCAGGCCGAGGAGAGCTACCAGCTATGTACATAGAATCGAACGAGTGGACGAGTAAAATAGGGGGAAAGGTGTAAAGATAGTGCTTATACGCGGGTTACATAGATTCATGTTCCTGGTGCTTTGTACAATGGGAAAAAAAAAAAAAAAAAAAAAAAGAAAAGAAAAAGGTATAGATTTGATGGCTGTGAAAAGGCGAATGATGCTTGGGACAGTCAATTCTGGAGAAGGTCCCGAGCATGACATCACTCCGTCATACCGTTCTCGCCATCACAGTTAATCAGGGGGTGGTGGTAGGGGTTCCAGTGGCGGTGATGGTAGAGCTGGACTGGGCAACGTTGGTCGCACCCGCGATAGGGGTAGGACCGGGGATTTCATAAGTTCCGAGGACGGTGTAGATATTGATGAGGATACCGGGGTCGGTGGGGGTGTACAGCTCCGTGCCCAGGATACCAGAGGGGCTATCAGTTCCGGAGCCGGTGATGTGAAGGTTGAAGCATTGCGGGTAGGCCTGGGCGCCGTTCTCGCTTCCAGCGCCGTGGAGGGCGATCAGCTCGTGGCGGAGGACGTAGTAGCCCGGGGCGATGTTCTCGGGGATCTGGACCAGCCAGGCGTCGTTGTTTTCGATCAACTGGTCGTCGCCCCAGATGTTGTTTGCGCCGTCGACGAGCCCGACCCCGTCGATCTTGAAGAACTCTAGTGTGGTCTTGTCGACGGTCTCGCAGCTGTCGCCGCAGTTGGCGAGGTAGTCGATGACGGGGCCCTTGTGGGAATCAGGCCAGGCACTCCACTGCAGGAGGATCTTGTCGCCAGCAGCAACGGTTGCGTGGCCCCGTGCGTTGGTGGCGGATAAGTGACAGATAATGTCGTCTGTGTCGAAGCCATCGGGGGAGATGAAGCCATTGGCGGTGTTGGGGGTTTCCCAGCCCACCTTGATTGGGGGATCGGAGTTATAGGGGTCAGAGCCAATGTCCCAGCCCTCATAGGAGACACCGTTGATGACGATGTTGGTTACATGGCCGTGACCTGCTACCTGGGACGCAGCAGAAAGGAGAGTTCCCCATAGGAGGGTAGCCTGAGTATTGCTCTTCATGGTGGAAGGAGGGGGTTTCTCTTTTTTCTTTTTTCGTTGCTGAACTAGGGTTGAAGAAGAAAAAAACACGGTTCGAAAAGAAATAAACTGAGTTTTACCTGAGTTTACGTCTCTTATAAACCTTCTTGCTTCTGGATGGCACTGTTTGATATTACCCGGTAGCTCATACAAGAGTTGAACTTGGTATGACTCTAAACCTGCTAGAATGCTCTCGATACACGAAGGACTATAGCACCGTCCCCCATCCTAAATGAGGGGAAAGTGATGGATCGAGCTTCGTAACCAACTGAATAGCTCCAGTAAAACGTGCTATGGAGGAGTCAATTGACTAGAAACCAGGAAGGTGAGCTCCACCAGCGGCTGATCGCAGCCATCTTGCGCCTCGCGGGTCTTATGGCCAGATACTAACCCCATCTTTAATATCACAAACATTCACTTGTGGTGGAATTATTTATGACGATGGAAGAGATCGGGGTGGTGTGGAGTCCACGTCAACAATGAATCAATAATCATACCCCCGTTTCAGACTCTGAGCAATGGTGGTTTCAATCGAGCCATCTGTAGGATTTGTCTGATTTCCCCACAGGAAAACCCTTGCATTTGCACATTTTAATTCTTCAGGAGTCTAAGACCCGGTGATCCGCAGATCAATGTCCTCTTACGACACGGGCAAGTTCCGGAGAAATATCGCTGGGTGCAAATGCCTACCAAAGAATCACCGACAATCGACAGGCCCTGGAACGGGCACCCTTTAATCATGGGAATCTTGCAGCAATCATGGCTTAGAGTGGTCGTTATTTATCCGAATCCTTCGGTAAGGACTAGGTTTCCCACAGTAATGAAGTTAGGCACCAAGTATGTCACGGACGACACCATGCACAACCACCCTGACGAATACCGAGAGGGCCGGGATTTTGGACCCTGGGGGACAGGACGGGAGTGGTGCAAAGTTGAGGGGAGAGTCCCAGACGGATGTGCGGTCAGAATGTCCGGATGGGTAACCAGGGGAGTGACCCCGATGAGCCTATCGTCTGAGCGATGACACACAGTTGATACCGTTGCGAGATGCCGCGAATGCCGTGGGGGGGTAAATGTGGGATCGAAGGAGATTCTGGACCACACAAAGCACGTTGAGCTTTCTACCTTCTCAATCGCGGACGAGGAGAGGAACCAGTTAGTCACGCAACCATTCCCATCACTGGGCTATCGTATACGAGGAGCGTCTTGCCCAGAGTAGTCCGGCTGGTGTTGAGGTGTTTTCTTGGCATCACTCGACTTCTATTCAAACTCATATATCGAATTAAAGAGAATTGTGTGGTGTTGTTTGTGATTAGAATCAAGAGGCACAAGTGGTGAGAGAAGATGAAGTCACGATGCCTGTTCCGGCCCGAAACCGGCTTCAGGTAACCTGGACCAGCATGTCAGGAGACAAAAACCAACAACCCACGGAGACGATCCCTTCGATACAGCTAGAACTGCATTTCCAGCTTCAAATTTGGAACTTTTCTCTACTTTTACTACAGACTCTACAAAAGCCTGCGCTATGGCCGCATTGCTTGAGCGCAGCGTCTCCTGGCTCCTTCAAAACTATAAAGGCCACGATCAAGGCCTTTTCCATAGGACTGCTGCCTTCTCCAAATCCAGCAGTCCCACGATCCCCCTCTCGTGCAGTATTGGGCCCTCGAAATCCGAGATCCCGCCCAAGCATGGCGCCTTCGGAGAGGCGCTCTTCCCGACATTGAGTTGGCCGACACAGCCAGGCGTCTCGGAGTATCTACTTGTCATCGAGGATCCAGATGCGCCTCTTCCGAGCCCTGTTGTTCACGGCCTGTACTACAATATTCCGCCCACAGTGACGATGATCTCGCATGGTGATCTAGACCCGGTGGAGGGAGACGGTCCCGGCGTTGTGCTCCGCGGTGGGTTCAAGTATGGAATGAACCGGCGAGGGACGGTTTATACCCCACCGCGTGGGATGCTAGGCCACGGGCCACATAGGTACTTTTTTCAATTGGTCGCATTAGAGCAGCCGATTGATGTTCGTGGGTTGAGTGACGAGCCTACCAAAGAGGAAATCCTGAAGCAGATCCATGGTAAAGTGATGAGCTGGGGATGCTGGGAGGGAATCTGGGAACGAAAGGAATAAAAGCAATGAAAGTCATGTCGTTATATATCTGAGGGGCCTTTATTGTTTAGATCGCAAGTCTCATGGTATGCAAAGATACAATGAGATGTCATAATTTCAGGTTGACTCAGGTCGTTTCCCAATGTCAAGAATATCTTGAATTGAACCAGGGAAAAGAAAATAAACCGCAAGATAATCAGAAATGCCCCAGCATTGAAGCTCGGCCGATTACTTACCATGTCGATATAGACATCCAAAATCCGGTCTTTGACATTGTAAGCCGATTTTTGTTGCTCTCCAAATAGGGGTTCGACTTGAACCGTCGAGTCTCCTGTATGGGGATGCCTGGTATACAAGAGATACCCAAACCTCCGTATTTACTGCCTTCACTTCCATTCTCCCATAGGCAGGATGCCTCACGGGCCACAAAAAGACACCACTGGTGTGCAGCTCATGGAGTCAAAGCTGGGCATGACACTCTCAGCCGTAAGCCTAGCTTTGTCGACGTTGTGATGAAGAAGTTGTGCACATGGTCTCTAGCGGCCGACGTAAATTTACATGTGGATCTCAGTAACTAAACCAGACTCACGCATCATTTCGCTCACCTACCATGGGACAGAATCCCTGAATGTCCCTGTTCCTATGGCATTAAAATGTGAGTATCTTGTTTATTCTGCAAAATACCTGTCAAACCTTTAACCCAAATCCCTATCGCCTCCCTCCGGCACGGCGCATCTGTGGCCTATTACCCCGGATTTCCGCAAAAGGCCAGCTCAGACAGAACAATACTAATAGAAGACAAATGACAGCTGCAATCCGCAAGTTGCGGAGTAATCGCCAATTCCTGTATGTGCGCTTGCCGCACATTCTCTCGTTCCTTTGCATCGTCGCCGGAGTTATCTGGCTTCTTCTCCTACCCCTCCAGGACTACTCGCGTCGAACGTACATCTCCGAGAACGCCCTTTTACCAGGCCAGGTCCATGCATACTTCTCCGGTAGCGAACAGCATATTTTTCGCGGGTATAAGAAGGAATTAGAGGGATTATTAAGCCAGGACAGCCAAGAGAATGGCTGGGAGGGGAAATCCGAGGAGCTGACACCGGTGTATGTCCGATGCTGTATTCCCGACCTGACAAAACCACATACTGATATCGAATCTCTCGATGCTAGGATATCTGATAAACTACAGTCAATCCTGAAGGCTGCTGGGTTGAAGGTTGCCACACAGAACTACGAGTACACCTCCTCGGGAATCACACATCAGGGGCAGAACACCTATGCCATCATTCACGCGCCACGCGGGGATGCCACCGAGGCAATTGTGCTGGTTGCGGCCTGGAAGACCGTGGATGGAGAATTAAATTTGAATGGTGTTAGTCTCGCATTGACTCTAGCGAGATACTTTAAACGTACGTTCACTGCGGTTTGGGGAGAGTTCATCCAGCTAATGGTCTATATCTTTGTTGGAATCAGGCTGGTCTCTCTGGTCGAAAGATATCATATTTCTTTTCCCTCCTGATAGCAAGTCCGGCACTCAAGCGTGGATCGACGCGTACCATGACATGCAGCCACCCTCGGTCCAGCCTTTACCTTTAAAGAGCGGTGCGTTGCAAGGAGGTCTGGTAATTGAATATCCGTTTGACCACCGATTCGAGTACCTCCATATTGTCTACGATGGGATCAATGGACAGCTGCCAAACCTAGACCTTTTTAATACCGCTGTATCGATTGCCGGTGGGCAGATGGGAATCGGAACCAGATTGCAGGAGATGTGGGAACATAATGATAGCTACGAGAAGCGGTTGGAGACTATGCTAAGAGGAATGGTCAAGCAGGGATTTGGATACGCGGCCGGAGCGCATAGCAGCTTCATGCCGTACCACATCGATGCGATCACCCTCCAGGCGAAAGGAAACGGCTGGCAGGACGAAATGGCCCTGGGTCGCACCGTGGAAGGTCTCTGCCGCAGCTTGAACAACCTCCTCGAGCACCTGCACCAAAGTTTCTTCTTCTACCTCCTTATGCAGACTCACCGGTTTGTCAGTATCGGCACATACCTACCCAGTGCGATGCTTATCGCCGGGAACTTTACCATCATGGCAATCGCCCTGTGGCTTAGGACGGGTTACTACATGGAATCTTCCCAGGCGCCGTCTCCCGAAGCTTCTGCAGGCCCTAGTGACGAGAAAAAGACCAGCGAAAAGGACGTATCTTCGAAAGAGACGCCCGACGTCAACACGCCAGCATCAGCAGATAAAACCACCACCAACGTACAGGAGCGCCAGCTCGCACTCCCGCTAACCCTTGTCGCTGGTGTTCATCTCCTCGGCCTCGTTCCTCTCTACATTTTCAACAATCTTCCCCACGAGGTCAGGTCCACCCTCGCATAACCCAAGCCCTAGCACCCACTAACCTGTCATTAGTCCTTTACACTAGCCACCTACATCTGCATCGGCATAGACGCCATCCTCCCCCTAGCTCTCGCTGCCCTCCTCACCCACGGCTTCACCTCCACTCCAAACGCCCAGCAGTCCCTCCTCACCAAATCCCTCTCCTTGCTCCTCCTCGGCCTCTTCCTCTCCACCCTAGCGACCCTGAACTTCTCCCTTTCGTTCATGGTCGGCCTCCTCTGCGCCCCTCTCACCTTCGTCAACCGCATCAGCCGCCACACTGCCCCCGCCCTCCGCTACGGCGCCTCTATCTTCGGCCTGGTCGTCTTGAATCTCCTTTCTCCCCCGATTGTCGTCCTTGCTGTGTGTGAGTACTTCAATGTCTCGGTTGAGACGGCTCTGACGGAGGCTGCCTTCGGATGGGATGTCTGGGGTATGTGGACGCAGGTTGTGGTGTGGTGCGTTTGGTGGCCAGCCTGGGTGATTGGGTGTGCCTTGCTCGGGTTTTCGTTGTTTTGAGTGGATTGGACTTTAAATGGTTAGCTAAACTCGTTTGATACTAATGAGTCGGTATTGCTTTATTATAGTGTACGAAAACATAATACGATTTTGTTGAATACGGATATATATCTTGAGTTTTTTTATTTTGGCCAGGGTGGGAAACCAATACATACATCCACTACATCACGCACATGAAGGGAACCTACGACTCTGATTGTCTTCATAATTCTCGATTAGAAATCTAATACACCGTCATACATACATGCATGCTAGCGTAGTCTTTTAGATAAGTTTAAGCACCAAAATAGAGCTTAGACAGGGGTCTACGCAGCCCAGACATCCTTCCCAACACCCTCGATCCAGTGACCGAGTTGGTTAACGCCCGCATCCCAATCCTTCAGCCGATTCCGCATGCCTTCAATTTGTTTCATATCCAGAACCTTCGGCTGTACCCAGTTGATTTCGGCGACCTGAGCGGCTTGGTCAATGGCACCCTTGAGCAGACCCAAGGACAGCGCCTTCATGATCAGGTGCTCAATCTCCTGCGGCTTCACCTTCGTCTCGGCCGAGATGGAGGCAAAAGTCAGGTTGCGGTCGTGAGGTGGGCGGCGGAAGACCATCTCCGTGAGGGCCGAGAGGGAGATCTTCTGGTAGAGGAAGATCCGGTGCTGTTGGAGCAGTTGGTTCTTAGAGACGTTGCCCGCGAGGACGTCGTAGGCGGTCAGGTCGCCACGGTTGAAGGCAAACAGGAGGTCGCGCAGCCAGCTATGTGGTGTTTCGGTGAGCGAGTCCAGAATCGGGTGCAGAAGGAGTTCACCGAAGTTGTAGATGGAGTCGGAGACGAGGGCGGCGACGCTGAGGTTGTAGGCGCGGGAGACACGTTCGGGCTCTTCGAGGTCCTCTAGGTTGATGCAGGCGAGGTAGAGGAGGGCGTTTTTGTAGAATGAGGCAAATTCTTCTTTAGCCTATTTTGTTACTTAGTTGGGGCGTCCCTAAGCAAAGGAGGGGGAGCCGTACGTGATAATAGTCGGCATTGACTTTATAGAATGATGCGTGCACAATGGTCTCGACTGAGTCGAATGAGTCCAAGACATGTTGACATTTCTCTAGGTCCTTCTGTGCTCCATCTAGATTCTGTAGTCGCTGCTTGACATTGGCGACCTCCGCAAGGGCATAGATGTAAGCGTCTTGTGATTCGGGCTTGTCCACTTTGTCGGCGAGGGATGTAAGGAAGGAGAGTCGTTCTTGGTCATCTTGAGGCAGGCAAGGTCAGTATGGCTTTACACTATCGTATGGCGTCCTAAAATAGGCACGTGGGAACGAACCAGCGCATTCTGTTGATGCCATCAAGCCTAGTGAGACAAACTTCAGCTGGTTGATCCTCTCGGCGAAGCTTAGAACAAAGGTCTTGAATATCGGTAGCCGCTGGGGGGCGCTGTCTGGTGTACGGAAGAAATCGATCAGGGCATCAGTCAGCTGGTGCCATAGTTTTCGCTCCCAAAAGTCTTCAAAGGTCAAGAAGAAACCCTGATGCTGGTCGGGAGCTCGTTGCATCTGACTAGATAGGAAGTCGGAGATCTTCTGGTTCTCCATGGCGGGCAAGACGCGGGAGGGAAAGGCGGAGTCTAAGGATTAAGGATGGTGGATAGTCGGTAGTTGGAGGGGGAGGTAGATGTACCGGAATGCGAAGTGGGGATGGAGGACGCTGAAGCTGAAGCTGTTCTGATGGAGGTGGATGGGCGATCTCGTTTGGCCTGTTTGGAGTCGAAGCTCAAGCGGTGTCTCTGCGCCGCCCTAGCCACACGACGTTCCCAATTCCTCTTCTCTGCTCTTCTGAGTCCTTCTTCATGGCAACCTCAACTTCATCTCGCAAATTTTAATATTCAAATTAACCGAAGGCTACTTTTGCTTGATTATCTCAGAATCTGAGTCATTGTTGAGCATATCGGCGATCAAATGCTACTCATTCACTACTATCTCAAACTCCAACTCAGCTAACACGAGGACCGCTATCACTCATGCTCGCTGTCCTCGAGCAGTAAACCAAGTCATATGCACCTCTTTCCCATCCTTCTTGAACACCAAAGGCGCTTCAATGATCTTATACTCAAATCCAATTCCAACACCCGCGCCTTCATACAACTTCTGCATATCTTCCTCGCTGAATCCGTTCCTGGAAATGGTATGAACAGCCCCTCCGCCACTCTTTGCTAGATCGCCGACCGGTCCATGTGCACCACCACCAGGGATCATGTCGATAATGAATAACACTCCACCTTTCTTGAGCCGCTCACCAAGTCGGGCCATGGCTCGCTCAGGCTTCTCAAAATGGTGAAGGGCGCCACTCACAACCACGATATCAAAATCGAAGAACTGGGGCCCTGAGACTTCTGGCGGCGCAGGCTCTGCCAGGAGGTCGGCCTTCATCCCAACCATGGTGTCTGCAAGACCCGCTTCCCGAGCATTCTTGTTGTACTCATCAACCATGCCTTGCGCGATGTCCATACCAATCACATGGTTCACGAAAGGTGCCAACGCCTTGCGCAAATCAGTCTTGACTTTCCTTGTGGGGATATAGGCAGTATCGCTACTTACTATCGAAACGACCCCAGGGCCACATGCGTACTCTAAAATTTTGATTTCTCTCCCCTTACCTGCTTCGGTGTCGGTCCATGTGTCGCTAACCCAGCCTCGCCGCTCTTGGACGGTATTGAAGAGCGTTTTGAGAGCGTCACCAAAGTCCCGGCGATAGGTCTTCGACATTTTCCTGTATCCCTTGGTCAGTCCTCATGTACTGGGGCTATTCCATCATTAGAGTAATGCGTACTCAAAAACCTCACGGTTCTTTTCTGCCCAATCGCTCGTCATGATTGCTGATCCCGTAGTGTTTGTCTTGTTAAGGGTACACTCTAAGTTTTTCAGTTGATTGTGGTCTGCTTATTGGATAAGCGTGCTAATATAGAGCAGAATAATTGTATCTACGGAAGGAGGATGGGAATAGGGAGCGAGGTGTTGGCCCTTTATAAGTTCTTGGTTCCCCTCCGCGAGGTGTCGGACAGTTCTCGGAGACTTCCATATGAGAGTCACAGCCACCCAAAGGTACCTCAAACTTATATAATCATAAGACAACAATTCTATGAGTCACGCGCTAGAGTTCCGGAGAGATATCTGTAGTATCTTAGATGGCTGCTGGGGTTTATATTTCGAGTTGTTGGATACTCTCCAAAGTCAACGATGACGCTGGTGGCCAATCAGAGCCTTGGAATAGTCAGACGTGAGGAGGCTCAAAACCTGAGCTGGAGCCAGTATTGCACTCGGAAGGCCAGCCCCAGAGCTGCAAGCTCTAGTATAGTAGATATATCCTGTTAACTAAAATTGCCACACTCGAGATACGTAATCCATTAAGAAAAAAAAGAGTGAATTGTAGGATTCGCGCGTTGCTTCATTCCTGACCGGAGGGCCAGACTGTTGTCCGAATCAGGATTAGCGTGCAGTCCCGTGACGGCTCTTCTTGGAGATGAACGACTTTCCGACCTCCAACGAGCACAAGTCCACTCGCTGAGCTCTGCGCCCTCTCCCCCTCCATTCTCACTTCCTGTTGTACGATACGCCCCTTCCCTCATGCAATCGCGTGCCCTCGTCTAATCTATAGTTAAATAGAGACCATGCAGAAGTGTCGGGCCATCAATCCCGTCGTCGGGGCCAGGGCATTCGTCCCCTCCCCCCTGGTTCAATTCCAGGTGCAACGCCGAAATCTCCAAGATGTCACAATTACTAGGACCGGAAAGCCGCTTGTGAAGGTCCAGGGTGGACGGTAATTCCCCAATTGACCCGTGTTGTGCACTTGAATCGCACTAATAGACCCCTCATACAGCTCATCCCTCGGAGGTACTTAGCTACCCCCGTTTTCCCTGGCTAATCGATTCGGATGGTCGTCTTTGGATTTAACTCGAATTGCGGTTTTTAGGACATACTGCGACTGTCTTCGGTGCCACCGGTTTCCTGGGTCGATACATTGTCAACAAGCTCGGTAGGTCTCACGAACGGTCCGAGGGAGAATCGAGACATTAATCTCCTTTCAGCTACACAGGGATGCACGGTGATCGTTCCTTATCGCGAGGAGATGGCGAAGCGGCACCTGAAGGTGACCGGTGATCTTGGAAGGGTCAACTTCATTGTACGAAAACTCTCGTGCTTGGCCCGAATCACCCACGCTAATCTCCCTGTCAGGAATACGACCTACGCAACACCGAGTCGATCGAGGAGAGCGTCCGTCACTCCGATGTCGTCTACAACCTTGTCGGTCGCCAATATCCTACCAAGTGCGTTTTAGTTATCAGCGGTGGTGGGATTCTTGCTGATAATATCCAGAAACTTCTCTTACACCGATGTTCACGTTGATGGCATCGAGCGCATCGTGGAGGCAGCCGCCAAGTACGACGTTGACCGATTCATCCACGTCTCCTCATACAATGCCGACCGAAACTCTCCCTCCGAGTTCTTTGCCACCAAGGTGCGTTGCGCCATATTTACCGAGCCGTAACAGGTCACTGATGTCTGATACAGGGATGGGGAGAGGAAATTGTGCGCTCTATCTACCCAGAAACTACCATTGTTCGACCTGCCCCTATGTTTGGATTCGAGGACAACCTTCTCCACAAACTTGCTAGCGCTACCAACCTCTTCACCGCCAACCACCTGCAGGAGCGCTTCTGGCCTGTTCACGTATGTCTCGCACTTCTTCTTATCTGGTCGACTTCGACGCTAATATCTATAGGTGATTGATGTCGGTACCGCTCTTGAGCGCATGCTGCACGACGAGACCACCGTCGGTCAGACTTTCGAGCTTTACGGCCCCAAGAACTACTCTCCTGCTGAGATTGCGGAATTGGTTGACCGCGAAATCATCAAGCGCCGCCGCCACATCAACGTCCCCAAGGCTATCCTTAAGCCTGCGGCCCAAATCCTGAACAAGTACCTCTGGTGGCACACCCTGAGCGCCGACGAGGTCGAGCGCGAGTTCATCGACCAGCAGATCGACGAGACCGCCAAGACTTTCAAGGACCTCGGAATCGAGCCCGCAGAGCTGAGCAACCTCACTTTCCACTACCTGGTACGTTGACCGTGCTGTTACACTGGTCGCAGATTGCTAACTCCGCTACAGAAAGGATACCGAAACGCTTCGTACTACGAACTCCCTCCGGCGACGGAGCGGGAGCGACAGGAGGAGAGGAAGTACCTGCACGTTCTCGACGACCAGTAGTCTTGTTTTTTTAGTGTACATAAGCTTACTAGACGCATTGATTTCGTTTGTCTAAAAATGTACTCCAACCAATAATCTATGTAATTCAATATCTCTCATTTGAGTCCTCCTTGGTACGGATTCCGGCCATTTGCGGAGCTACCCCAGAAACCCCTCCACCTTCAACGTACCCCTTCTACATCAACTCAACAACCACCCCCTTCGCCCCCAAAAGAATTACCAAAACAGAACCCGATGAAAATTCAAATGGTAAAAGAATAAAGATTCCGAACTATAAAGAACGAAAGACGGCAAGATAAAACGAAATGCCCACCCCAATACTCCTTCTCAAAACCAAATCCACCCCGCACGACGGCTACGACGAATTCTTCTCCGACCCCTCCTCACAAGACTACACCCCCTCCTTCATCCCCGTCCTCGAACACCAACTTCACACGCCCAATCTCTCCCATATACAATCCCTCTTCGAATCCGGTTCCCTCAACCCCGGTCCCCAACGGAGATATGGCGGGTTGATCTTCACAAGCCAGCGAGCCGTAGAGGCATTCGCAAGTTTACTAGCTAGTCTTCCAGGTTCGTCCTTCCCTCCAAAAAAAACTCCCCCGGTAAATATACGAACCAGGCTACAAAAGCAGAGTAAAGCAAAGCAAAGCTAATATACATGTATCTTTCTCACGGAGGGGGGGAGTATAGAAACAATAACAACCCGCGCATCCCAAAATCTCATTCTGTATACCGTCGGCCCCGCAACGGCTCGATCCCTCTCGACCCTCCGCGATGCACATCTTCCACAGGCAACCATCTACGGGTCCGAGGCTGGCACCGGGGAGAATCTGGCCGGGCTGATACTGGACCATTATAATGGGCTTTACCCGGATGGTTCGAGCACGAATAGTACGGATACAGTTGCAAGTGCAGGTAATGCTGCCGATGCTGATACCGACGGGGGAGGGGGGAAGCCACCGCTTCTGTTTCTGGTTGGTGAGCAGCGGCGGGATATCATTCCCAAGACTCTTATGGGTGCGCCGGGGGGGAAGAGGATAGGGGTGGACGAGGTGGTGGTTTATCAGACGGGGGTAGTAGAGGGGTTTGAGAGGGATTTTGCGGATGCGGTTTCGAGGGGAGGTGATGATGGGGAAGGGGCATTATGGGTTGTTGTGTTTTCGCCGACGGGATGTGCTGCTATGTTGAGGATTCTGGAGGAGAGGAAGAAAAAGGGGGAAAGGGGGAGGAAGAGGGTGTTTGTTGCGACGATTGGGCCGACGACGAGGGATCATTTGGTGAATAACTATGGGGTTGAGCCGGAGGTTTGTGCGAAGATGCCTACACCGGAAGGAGTGGGAAGTGGGATTGAGGAGTATATGAGAGCTGTCAACTAGCTATAGTAGATATACCCATTTTTTTACTCAGATATTAATAAACTTAAAAGGTAAAAAAATTTATATTCAGGCTGACGCTGTCATTTCGAAGGAGGAGGCTCCAGGCGCCTCACTTAAAGCCCCAATTTAAAGAGGATAAATAAATGAAAATAGAAAGCGACGAGAAAAAAGAAACATAAAAAAAATCGCAACAGATTAAGCTCAAAATGCGCGAGTATAGAGTAATGAGTTTACCCAGACGTTTCTTCTATGCAACTATGATGGTATGTGCATGGGCAGTCGACTTCATTTGCACTTATAGGCTCTGCCTCTGTTTTTTTTTCTCTTAATCTTCAGTGACTTATTCCAGTTGTTGGTCATATGACAAAATCATTACGGCTCTCTACCGCATGATCTCCTCATAGATCAGAGCTGTGAGCTGTTAGCAAAGAACAATCGGTAAAGCAAAAATTGGGAAGAACTGACTCTTCAACTGTTCCTTGCTAAGCGCATCCTTGTTCTTATCAAAGTCAAAGAAGCCTTCGGGAATTGGAGGCGCTGTTGGCTCATCCTCGGGGTCATGATATGGCTCTAGGTATGGGTGTCGCAAGGCCTCCTCAACGGTGATACGTTTTGACGGGTTGAAGGCCAGGAGCTTCTCCAGGAGGTCCAGGGCTTGGTCGTTGCTCTTCGGGAACAGCGCCTTGAATGGGATCTTCTTCTTAAATGGTAAAGAGCGGATATACTCCCGAGCCCGTCGGGATTTGATACCGTAGTAATCCTCCATAGTCGGTGTTCCAAGAACATCAAGAATCAGAGTGAGTTGGTGGTGATCTGCAATGAACATATTAGCCGTCAAACAGCGAGCAGACTCCTCGATCTACGTACAATCCTTTCCGGGGAAGAGGGGTTTGCCACTGAGCATCTCAGCAAGGATGCAGCCAACACTCCAAACATCAATAGCTTTAGTGTATTCCTTGAACGTCAACATAATCTCCGGCGCACGGTACCATCGCGTTGCCACATATTCCGTCATGAATCCCGAGTTATCGTCGGTGGATGCAGCGGACCGAGCTAGACCAAAGTCGCAGACTTTCAAGTCACAGTTCGCATTGAGCAGAAGGTTCGAGGGTTTCAGGTCACGGTGGAGGACGTTTGCGGAGTGCATGGCTTTCAAGGCACGTAAAGTCTGATAAATGAAGTATTGGCAGTGATCATCCGAGAGGTCTTGGGTTCGAATGACGCGATGCATATCTGTTTCCATCAATTCCTACTAGCTCGGTTAACATTTGCTAGTTAGTTGCTCGAGAGCATCGGGAGCAGCTGAAAAATACCTGGATGAGATAAACCTCATTGAAACTCTCATAGTTTCGGGGTCGCTGAATATCCAAAATAGAAATGATGTTCTCGTGGTTGAAATATCGCAGCAACTTCATCTCACGCAACGTTCGCAGGCAGAACATCGAATGGTCGAATGGGGTGATCTTCTTAATAGCAACTTTCTGTCCGGAGGGCTTATGGATGGCAGAGCTGTGATCATCTAGTCAGCTGCAAACCGCCTTCTCAGTGGGCTTCCGATACTCACCAGACTACGCCATAAGCACCCTCACCAATGACATCCTGGATCTCGTACTGGTCGGAAACATTGAAGGAGATTTTTCGGGAACCCCCCTGAGGCGGTTGTTGCACCATCTTGAACTAGACAGTTGTCAGTGACATGCCGAGGCGAGTACTTTTACTCAGAGGTTTGACCCAGTACGCTGGCTGCGCTTTAACATCATGTCTCTCACAGTAAGCCAAAGCAACCAGAAAAGCACTTGGCGCACTGCGGGATCGACGCATAGTTGAAGCAAGGCCAAGGTAATACGTCACAGGCACCCCCAAATAAATTTCACGAACAGTAAACTCTGCCCGGGTCCATGGCGAATTGAAAGAGGTATAGAAATAGCCCTTACATTCGTTAAGTCGGCGGATGCCTTCAGGTGAATTGGTGGAGGTCGGCAAGTGGAAACAACTGCGTGTCTCTTGGGCTGTGCGCCGCTGAAGATCTGTCAAGGATCGAAAGCGGGGTATAGCGCGCGAACTTGTTGCTATCGAGCCTCGTAACACAAGACAATCCCCAGAAAGATCGCGGAGGTATGTGGAAATTGCGGGATATATAAAATTTTCGAGATAGGGGCCGATTCGGGAGAATTCGGTGGGAGGGAGGGAAATGAGAGGGAAATAAAGCTGATCACGAAAGCGCCTATGTGGATGGAATCGGAGTCCTAGTAGGCGACACGGGACGGGGCGTCAATCAATCGCCAACACAGAACATGAGAATTCACGGTAGAAGAGATGCGATTTCAGGTAGAATATATCCCAGCTGCGTCGGGGGTATGAAAAAGGGGAGGCCAACCTGCGAGGGATTACTGTTGATGTTTCACAGCTCCGTTCTATTTTTATTTCCTTTTTTGTGGTTATTCCCGTGGGTTCCCCTTGATTTCACACCTGTATCTGGGTTCCAGTCAGTTCACAGGAGCCTCAACACAACGGTTCAATGACGAGAAAGCTGACCAGGGGGGAAGATAGACAGATGGAGGATGAAAGCAGCAGCAGCTTGCTGATTGCGGAGGGGCTGGAGATCCAAGAAAGAGCAGCAGTAAGTAACTACTAAGGGTAATAGTAGGAAGTTAATAAACCGGGCGCCGATCGGCCAGAGTGGGGTGGGGCAGCAATATTACGAGGAGACAGAAGACGACAACGACGACAACGAATGGAGGGGATGTTGGAAGTTGAAATAGATGTTGGGTAGACCTACTCTTACCGTATCGAACAGATCTAGGCCTTTATCGCGAAATTGTTAATGCCTGGTCGCAATCGAGAGCGTTGAGTATACCCACCTCAGCTATTGCCAGACAGCGCGGGGTGAAAGAGGGAATAGCCACTGCGAGAGCCGCCGAATCAAGGTGAAAACAGGATGAAGGAATAATCAATAATCAATCCACCAGCAGCCACGTTAAAGAGGGATTGTGGATTGGATGAGATGGGGAGGTGATGAGGTGAACCTTGGTTGGGATCACGGAGGGGCCGCTGGAGGAGGACCAAGTTGGAACAGAGCAGGTTCAGGTTCAGGTTCAGGACTCAGGAACACCCGAGCCTATCTTGAATGGATAATCAATCCCGAGCGAGGGAGGAGGCGATGGTAAATATAAATACGTCCAAAAATAAATAATAATCAATCGAACCACGTTGGGCTTGGAGTCGGGATGGATCAGATGGGGAGGTTTCGGATATCCACTACCTCACTATTTGATGCTCTTGAGCACGATCTCGCCATTTATTAACTATTGAATAACAATTAACGGAATATTTGTAACTATCGACTGGTATCCACGAGGATTCTGGTTCTCTCCTTGATCTCTCTCCGGCGTCAACACACCCCCTTCCTCCCACCCAGTATCTATTATCCAGCCTCGATGTCAATGTCAATCGAGCCCAGAAAATCCCCGAAGAAACCAAACTACCGTCTCAAACGCGCCCAACCAGTGTTTCAACTGGCACCTTCTGGCCCAGCCCAGTCCCTAGACAGCCTACCATTTCTCCAGCTCTTGCCCCTTCTCTAACACACCTCTCAGTTCCAGATCCACATTCTCCCCCCCTCTCTCTCTTCTCCTCATGATTATTTTTTAACTTCTCCCTCAGATCAAAGGATGGAGGGGCAGTGCCATCCTGAGGCAAAGACGCTACTGCTGCCGCTCAACCACTTTAATCACAGTCTAACTCACCATCACATCAAATCAGCTTTTTTATTTTCCTTTCCTTGCCCAGCCCTCCGGGTTCAGGGTTGGTTCTTTTCTTTTCCAACCCCCTCCGTCCTATCCTGGCTATCCTCTCATCTCATAGCCTGATTTGCTGATGGCCGGTCTGGGCATGCGTCCTTCCTGACATGCTAAGCTGTGATCTAAAGTTTACAGTGCATGATCGGCCAAACAGACGCCCAGACCAATGCAGCTATCTGAGGTTGGGGATACAACGAAGGGCAAGGCTAAGTCATGAGCTACTGCAGAGATTTTCTTTGGGAATTCCCTACTATCTGCCCTTTTATGACTTGATTTTGATTTTGATTGAATGATTTTCGAGGATTTTTTGTGTTGGTTCAGTCTTTGAAGTCGTGTGTACCCCCAAGCCTATTGTATTACCTTCCCACTTCCCACCCAAGGGCTAGTCTTTGCTCGACGATGTTAATACAAGGTAATCTTCTAGAGGGAAGTAGTAGAGATGAAAGAAACGGCTTCTCCCGCGCATGGCCTCTGGTAATCCAGACTTCAAATTGAAATAACAGGAGTCGGAGTGGTGGTGATACAGTGGAGAGCGGCTAAAAGAATCTGAAAAAGAACACCCCCACTCCCCCCGTTTTGATCCAGCAGA
This sequence comes from Aspergillus conjunctus, assembly GCA_027569095.1. NCBI lineage: Eukaryota > Fungi > Ascomycota > Eurotiomycetes > Eurotiales > Aspergillaceae > Aspergillus > Aspergillus conjunctus. The sequence continues at coordinate 128,336 of JAPDEL010000032.1, read as the reverse complement.
TAGGATGAAGAATTTCAAAATTTTTATTGGATGTATATCTCATATAATTTACCAAAATTGTAGAAAGCTATCATTACTGAACAACCTGTAGGTTTGTGTTCGAGCTCGTCAGTCTCAATGTTTCCAAGTAGAACTTAGACTTTTGAGGGCGACTGGAATTATGACAAAAGAAAAAGAAGAAGAGGGTGAGAATAAAACCTAGAAAATGGGGGCATCTCAAACCTTTTCCCGCAACAAGCCCATCCACTGTACCAGGCTGACGCCCTGGTCGGCCCGGTCCTCCACCAACATCGTCTGTGCCCATAGGCGGAGCCCAGGCTCTCCATCCTCCTTCACAATATACAAGTGCGGCACCACAATGCTGCCGGCGCCCTTCGATCGGTGGTCTCTACTCTTCTCGATCACCGCCCGCACCCGTCCGTTGAAGTCGTTATCAAGATCGGGCAGGTTTTGCTTACCAACCCGAAGTTGCGACTTATCAGATAAACCAAAGACGTCCTGGACGAGCTGCGGTACCGCATCGCGGCCAACCCACAGGAATTGAGTTTGACCATCATCGATGAGGTAGAGGCCGTAAGGAACAATGCGTTCGGATGACAGGTTGATAGGTGGGGGGAGGACAATCTCGCCGGTTTGGTCGTCGGGCAATCCTGCGCTGTCCGGCATATCGTGGAGAGAGTACATCTTCGGATAAATGTACTGGATAAGAAGAGGAAGAGGAAGAGTCGATAGCAGGCAAAGAGCGGCGGATCTCATGTCAGTTGGAATTTGGGCAGATTTTCGAAGACCAAGCTATACACCATCGTCAGCAAAGGCAGAAAAGCAAAAAAAGAGAGAGGGTTCGGAAAAAAGGCAGAAAGGTCTCACGTTTTTGGTCAGTGCAAGGAAAAGAACAGGAAGACCTCTGAGGTTAGCGGGAAACTGGAGGCCACCACCACCAACGCTGCCGCCAGCAAGCTCCTTCCTGTAAGTAGAAAGAAGCTCCACGGCTTTCGCCTGGAGAGCCTCTCTGGCAGGTTCCAGACCGCTTCCAAGTGCCCGTTCAACGGCCTTGTGGCTGAAGAAGGTAGTGATCGCTTGCTGATCAGCCGAAGCATAGATGTCAGCCAGGTTCTGGGTAGTGGGAAGGGCCAAGGTCAACACCCTGATCCTTCGCTCGCCATTACAGGTTGTGTGAAGGACTGCAGTCTGCATGCAGACAACGGGTTTCGTAACGGTTTCATCGATCGCAACTTCAACAACATAGGCTTGGTCACGTGGGAATGCTGGGAAGGCGCATAGGTCGGAGCTGCGGTTGAAGAAGTTGCCGTAGAAGGTGTTCATACGCAAACCAGTGGTGGCACGAACACGGAGAACTGCCTCCAGTCCAATCTCTGAGGATAGATATTCCGAAAACTCGCGGGCGAATTTGATCGCATCCTCTCCCCGAGCGGCATTCCATCCAGGGTAGAAATATGTTTGGCCACCAGTATATCGTGGCAGGTTGCTAAGAGAGGCGACGTCTTGATATTGAGAGGAGAACAAGAACATATCCACCGAGACTTGCGCCTTGGAGCACTCAACAGCAAAGCTTTTATAAAAGCTGTTGGCGGTCTGCAGCAAGCTGCTCTCCTTGCTTGTGCCAAGAACCTTCTTATCTTCTCGCATGGTCAGAGCGCCGTGACCGATATTAGGTAGAGACGAGCTGAGGACGGTCATCTTTCCTCCAACTGGGGAAATCAATTTGTATCCAGCACGCAAAGCGGAACCCATGGCACAGCCATTATTCTGGGTGTTCTGGAACATTTCCTGCAGCTTGTCAAGGAAGATCTCAATATTCTCGCGGCATTCGCTCAATGTCACTAGGAGATCCCCAGGGATAGGAAGGAATGGCTCATCCAGGTCACTAACGACCAGCATCCGCGGGTCGGAGACCTCAGAGCCATCGCGAGGAATGGTGAAATAATGAAGGCTAGAGTCAACGGCAACAAAACCCAGTCGAGTTCGCCGGTCCGCGTTCGGAATCCTATCCAAGCTTTCCTTGATGCACCGAGCACTAGTAGCCAAAAGCCCATTTGTAACTGAGGCATAGCTCACATCAATCAAGAAAAGGTAAACCAGTGGCTGTGGAGGCCGGACCATGTATTCCTGGGGAGCGACGAATTCGACCACCGAGTGGTTGAGGTCGGGTCTCAGCGCCCGGTCTGCCGGTTTCTGCAGAGTGGCATCCCAATCAAATGCCTGGGGTACATCGTTGGTCAAGTTACACATATTGCAGCGCCAGCGGTGTCCATGGTCAAGGAAGGTCACAAAAGGATTGATATAGGATCGGCAGCGTCGACAACGGGAAATAACTTGGTCTGGGATGACGGGGATCGGATCTTCCGCATCATGGAGGGCCGCGTACGGCTGAATAACGAGAGCAAAAGGGAGCTTGGACTTTTTCAAGAGCGAGTGGGTGGTCGGAACGGCATTCAGCGTCGATCGCACGTATTTAGGAGGGCAGTTCGCATAGGGCGAGGGGTAAACACTAGTCTGCGGCGAAGTTAGCAACATAGACATGGACAGAGGGTCCATATTCAAGTACGTACTCCCGGGGGTAAAACAATGGGAGGCGGTGGGTAGTCAAGCTCTGCAACATTGAAGGGCTGGGTGAGGAGATCGGTTGGGTAGAGCTGGTTGAGTGGAACCGGTCGCGGAGCTTGAGGAGCTTGAGGAACTGGTTGCGGCGGCATCAGATGAGGATCCGTCATTCCCATCGCACCAAACTGCTGGGTCATTTGTGCGACTCCGGCGGCGACAGGCGGAGCGTATCCCTGGGCCACCTGGGTTGGGTCCGCTCCATAGGCAGGCTGTTGCTGTTGAGGTTGAGGGGGGTATGCTCCATAGACGCCACCAGCCGCCGGCTGGCCTCCCAGAGCAGCATTGGCACCCGAACCGATATCGAAGGCTTCCCCGGCATATGCTCGCTTTTTCTTTCCTCCAGCTTGGGCCTGGGGAGCCCCCACGGGCTGCTGAGGGGTCCCATAATCGGCCGGCTGACCATACCCTTCCTGCGGAGGGTAGTCCCCTTGTGGTGACGCCATGAATGGTATATGTGTTGTCTCTTATAGCTTGTGTAGTCGAAGTTATTCGCAGTGTTCTCGAATCAGGAACGGAGCCGTGGGAGGGAAATCGTATGCAAGTGTCGCGTAAATTAATACAGGCTCACTGGGAGTGCGGGTCAGTTGGTTGTTCACGGGTGCGAGGATGGCATCGACATACTAACAACACGAGAGGAGAAAAGGCAAAAATCAAACAGAGGAGCAATAAATTGATGGGATGAGCACACGTAGCCACCGCAAAAAGAGGATGTGTCAACGTGGTGTGGAGGAGGGATTATAATGGGGAAGCTGTGGATCGGGGCGATGAGGTCGGCAGTCGAACTACGGTGGCCTTTCTTGTTCCCCTTGCGCCAATCACAGGTGCCCCGCAGCTTAACCGACAACCTCTCTCAGCTCAACCTAGGTAGAATAATAAATCAAGAAGCGGGTAGATTTGTCCAAGTCTCAGTGGATGGGATTTATGGAAGCCTGTTAATTGCTATATCTGTCTAGTCGTCGGATCAGAGAGTTGGGTCAACAACAACTGTTGTAGTCCTCGGTCATTTACTTTATCTTGTGTGCGGTCCGCTAACAATAAAAGTGATCTTCCGGAGAGGTAATCCCAACATCGAAAATATGCAATGTCTTTCATGAGATAGGTACACCCAATATAAAGAGAGAGTCGGGTTGTGATTTGGTGGTCTATCAAATGCGGTCATCCCGGTAGCAACAATGTGAGAATGAAGTTCTCTCTCATACTTCCCTCCGAAACATACCATCCTACTACTTAAACAGCTTTAGCCTGAATCAAAGCGAGTGTTCCCCGTCCAGCTCCCATCCTAACCACGGGATCCTTTGCTGATTTATGCAAGGCATTGTCCGCAATATAAGATGTATGTGTAGCTGGCAAGACCCCTGGCCCAGAATTTAATAGACCTAGGGTATTTCTCGAGTGTACCTGGGTAAACATGAGTACTTCGCTCCAAACCTCAGTTAAGCTTAATAAGAGAAAATGAGAAGGCTTGAATAAAGCTGGGCTCTCTCTATATAAAGAGAACCAGGCAAAGGCAATGATGTGGTGGGATAAAATGTGAGGTCGGAGGAACGTGTGGAGGACAATGAACGTGGGAGGTTGCCGTGCCAACAGCTTTTGACCGCTACGAATCCCACACAAACGAAGCTATCCCGGTCCCTCAGCGCACACGATCGCTTTCCTCTCACCATCTCCCAGCGTCCTTCCATTTGTTCCTCACTTCCTTTTTCCCCCTATTTCTTCCCTTGTTTTCTTTAACGGGCTTCTTTCGGGCTAATTCTTCAGCGGGGCCTCTTTTAGCATTCCAGTTTTGAAAGGGCAGTGATCGTGTTTTTATCTTTCTTCCCAAGCGCGCTCGACAGCATCCGGGCGTATAGAATTCGTTTCCTTCTTATTCGAAAAGGCATTGTTCTCATGCTGCGACAATAGATCACCAGTCAATTATTGGAACGAGAACGCTAGGCGATACCGCACCTACACTAACGGTCAGAGAAAGAACTTACATTGGAATTGGCATAGCAAAATGAGTGTTCGGGTTGTTGCTCGTGTTCGCCCTCTCTTGAAATCGGAGAGAGAGCTAGACGTCATCCTCCACACAGGGTCCAACCCGAGTGTACACTCCAAAGGAGACAGGAAGAGCTCCCAGGACAATGCAAAGTTGGCAGCATTGAGAGATCGAGATACGCGAGTGCGGATTCCGAACCCAAAGAACGAAAGCGAAGAGTACTCGTTTCAATTCAATGCAGTTTACGATGCAGATGCCTCTCAACAGGAGCTTTTTGAAGCAGAGGGTTCGTGCTCTGCAACTTCATTTTAATGCACGGGTCCGTCTGCTGACCATGCCTGCAGTTGCCCCCACAGTCAAGCATCTATTCAACGGGTTCGACGTCACACTATTTGCTTATGGAGTCACTGGAACTGGGAAAACACATACGATGCGAGGTGGTAAAAGTCTTGCTGAGAGAGGTGTGATCCCCCGTCTCCTGAGCAGCATATACAGACGCAGCCGAAAGATCGAAAAGGATAGTGAAGGCGAGACGGCCGTAAATATTTCCTTGAGCTATTACGAAATCTATAACGACAAGGTGTTTGATTTGTTCGAGCCTCCGGAGAAGAGAACATTGGCGGGGCTACCGCTCAGGGACAATGGTGGGAAAACAGTAGTTGTAGGTTTGACGGAGAAACCATGCTACACCTTGAAAGAGTTTGAGAGCTTGTATGACCAGGCCAATATTAACAGGTCTACGTCCGCTACGAAGGTTCGTGCCCCAGATTATTGAAGTGCCAGCGCGATTGAGTGGCTGCTAACACTTTTGACAGTTGAACGCCCACTCCTCACGCTCACACGCGATTCTCTGCGTCAAAATTACAATTATTTCCGGCGACAAAACCCGCGTTAGCACCGCATCGGCAATTGACCTGGCTGGGTCAGAAGATAACCGCCGAACGGACAATGATAAGGAACGTATGGTTGAATCCGCTAGCATCAACAAGAGCCTGTTTGTGTTAGCACAGTGTGTAGAAGCAATAACCAAGAAGCACCCACGGATCCCTTACCGCGAATCAAAGATGACCAGAATATTGTCCTTGGGCCAAAATAATGGGCTTACTGTGATGATCCTTAACCTTGCGCCTGTGAGGTCTTACCACTTGGACACCATCAGCTCCCTTAACTTTGCCAACCGCACCAAGAAAATCGAAGTTCGCGAGGTAGAAAACGAGCTTATGTTCAAAGGTCCTCCGAGACCTACGGCGCGAGCCTCTGTGGCGAACTCGCAGCGACAACCGTTACGGCCGTTGACCGCATCCGTGAATGTCAATCTGGCAGCTGCTAACAAGGATAAAGACTCGTCAAAACCTGGCGACAGCAAACCGGTGAAGGCTTTTAGCGTCTACTCTGATAAAACCCGCTCCAGGAACTCTGCCCAGTTCAAGAAACCCGAAATCCCCAGCCGACCATCTCTAACCTCTGAGGTCCCAGCCCGCGCATCGAGGACACCCCGGTTAGCACAACCCACTGCTCAGCCACAGAAAAATTTTGAAGATATCTCTGCGGCTAAGATCGAAGAACTGGTCGAGAAAAAGGTCGAAGAGATATTGGCCGTACGGGCAGTCAGCGAGCAGTCAAGGCAAACGCAGGTTCGTGCTCTGAACGAGCGGGTTCAGAGGCGTTTAGAGCTTCTCGAGCAACGAATAGAGGGTAGTGAAGATGCACGTGCCGAAGGTCTATCATACTTGCTCATGGCCAAGCAACACCAAGCAAGAGGAGAGGATGCTTCTGCACTAAAGATGTATCGGCTTGCTCTTCCCTTCTTCCCTCACAACGAGAAGTTGGTGAGGAAGATCGATAATCTAAAGGAGCGTATTCTGAATAATTCCCGCCAGGAACTCGAGGTCAGCACTACTCCCGCACTTCCAAGTGCCAAGAGAGGGCTTGGAAGCATGCTATCTCTTAAGAAGCTACCGGGAAAACTGGGGATGAAACGTCACGCGGAAGGCTCAGACGATGACTACGAGGATGACACCCATAATCTCAGTGAAGACGATGATTTTGAGGAAACTTCTCGCTCGAAACGCAGCAAACGCACGAAAACAAAGCTAAGTGAAGAGCCGGAAGATTCTGACGGCGGAGATTCAGCCTCTTCGCCGCGGACCATCCATCTTCTGTCCATCATCAACTCTCGTGATGTTAGCCAAATCAAATTACTCAAAGGAGTTGGTGTCAAGAAAGCAGAGGCTATCGTTGACTGCCTCTGTGAAATGGACCAGCACCTGGAAAGCCGCGAAGACGACGGCCATGTCCGGATAAGCAATCTACTTGAACTAGGCAAATTAAAGGGCGTGGGTGTGAAGACTGTCCAAAGCATGAGAAACGGGGTCTTGGTATAGACGACAACACCGGGGGGTTCATATCTGCATTTTCTACATTCTGTTGGAGCCCTGGGGGATGCATCATGCATGTGATCTTCATGATATTTCATCTTTTTTTGCACGACTTTTTGGCATTCTCCTCTAGTCCATGTTTGTTTTTATTTCTGCATATTTATGTTCGGCATTTGCATTGGGCACAGGCAGCATTTCTGCATCTACATCTGCATCACTTTCTATCAAGCGATGGTGTTGTGGCGCTTTCTTTTTTTTTCCCCATGACACTTTGGATATCCATTCCTAGCATGTTAGACTCATCGAATTTTCAACTTTATTTTCTCGCATATGAATATTTTTAATTCAGTGCTCAAGATGATATGTCCCATCAACTGACCCTTCCAACGAAGTTTACAGGATCGCACGTTGCGCCCTGTTTTCATCACCTTCACCACCTTCCTCACCTTGATCCCTGCGATCCCTCTTAAAGACAATGCCATTGTCCTCTTGCTCTTCCTGGTTTCTATTACCTTACCTTGTCTTCACACGTCACTACCACCAACTATGTAATGTTGCCTCTGGCATTCATCGCCCCTGGTTTGGTTCAATTTAAGCAACAACCTCACTCGATGCTTTCTTGCTCTTTTGTCATCTTATAATTAAATGTCCCTTGCCTAGGCCACCCCGCCCCCGAACCATTGTGCATATGAATGCAGTCTTCCTCGTCAACCTCGCTATTCTGCTGTTTAGTAACTATCAGGTTCCTAAAGTGATGAAGACAACAGTTTTGATCCTTAAAAGTACAACCATATTAGTATAATAGAAACACTTATGGAGAAAGAGATGAAAAAAAATTCATAGGGAAAGTCAGCCTGCCAATTCAGGTTATCTATCATACATTGATCCGGCAATGAAACACGTCTTCAAAAAAATAGGCGCTTTAATCTATGCATATAGGACAAGTGGAGTTAAAATATTTGAAATCAGCTCCTTTGTCCGGGTTTTTCAAAAATCATCTTTCCCTCCTTTGTAAGGACCGCGATACTTTGGCTGACGCCTTCAATTTCATTTTTCAACTCCTCAACCGTCCTTGATGTAGGTGCGACGTTTTCTGTGGAGGACGATTCTGGCTTTTCCTCTGGCTTCGCAGGCCCAATTGTTAGACCGCGGGGAGCGCTCGCAATTTCATTGACCTCGTGGGTGGTCAGAACCTCGTTGATGCGAGGGCCGCGGGATTGTAAAAGGATTGTGGAAGGACCGTCGAATTGAAGAAACAACTGGTTGCAAACACGAGTTAGTATAGTTCATCCAATAATTAAATGTGAGGCCGTACCCTATCTCCCCAAATAGTCATCCGTGACCAGGTTCGGACCCGGTGGAAGATTCTCATTGCTGTTTTCCATGTATCTGAATCCGACATGGCCTGGATAAACTTGGCATTCTGAATAAAGCTAGGGAGGCCTCTAAGGCCCGGGACTTGGAACTTTAATGTAGTGGATTTAAAACGGTAGGGACGAGGAGGGTTGGAGCTTATAGTGTAAGCCACAACATTGCTTTCGGATGTTAGCATGGCTCACAGTTCGGAGTTAATTTTTTTTTAAAAAAAAAAAAAAAAAGACGTACCTTGGATGAACGATATACTGTTCACCGGCCTTCAATTCAACCGAGTAAAGTTGGCCGTTGCCTACCAACGCCAATAATCCCCTTCCAGTGACCTCGGAGCTACCCCAGTGGGCCAAGCTCTTCGTAAATTAGTCCAACTTTTCATGATACGGCAGAGGAGCATAACGGACCAGCTTTGTATTAATTTTGGGTCGGACTGTCAATGAACGGCCAGTCCAAGCCAGGAGTGCCCGCCTCTGGGCGATCATCCAATCGACGGAACCATTTAGGTGTACAACGGAGAAGGAGGTAACGGGGGATCGGACGGAGATCAGGGCGTTAACTGGGCTGGCGGAGGAGACCTATTAGAGGTTAATTGCAATTCCAAGTTCCAGTACTCAGGATAGTAACTGCACCTTTTGATAAAGGAAGGGTATGCCGACCGGAGCGCGTCGAAAGGGTTCCAGAACACTCAACGTCGAAACGACCTAATCCAACATTTCTTTTTAAAAAAAGCGCGGAACAAGTAGGTTATAGCTGCCGCATACATTGTCTGCCTTCCCACTTAATCCAACCAGTGTTCCCCGTCGAGTATAGAGGTTCTGTGAGGCGGAGAGCGAAACCGAAAGGAGTGAGTACGGTGCGCCAACGACATCGAATCGCGCATCTGCCCACGGCGACGTCAGCAAGATTCCCTTCGCTTATCCCTCCAGACCTTTTCTGTGAAAGTAGAGTCGACTGACCTGCAGATTCTGCAGAGCTAGGGGTGTCGACAAGAGGCAGACTATCCCCATTGACGGTTGCTGGCTGCTCCGCGGGCGCAGCACGAATCTGGACGCATCTCGCCTGTGCTCCGCGATACAACAAGGCCCCTTGGCGCGTTCGGGGAGGGAGGACTCGAGTCCAAGAAAGAGCCCTCGCTCCTCTCCTCAGGGGCTGACTCATTGTCTGACTTGACGAAAACCTGACCCAAGAGAGTGCAGCTGGTGAGCGCAGGGTAGTATACAGCGTTCTGGGCCTCCGCGGTAATTCTTCTCCTCGATTGCCCGGATTTGCGGTTCCCGATCGGGAACAGTGCTGGGTGGAGGCTTGGCGCCGCCTGGTTGGTGGTGCTTTCGCTGAGGATTTCAAGATTCTTCAACTGCAGTAGCCAAAGTAGGCGTTTTTATATCTTAAATCTCTATTTCTCATCGTAATATCTTGTATCTTAACAAAAATTGGCCATCTCTGTGGGCTATCCTGGTATGGGATTGTGTCTCGTCGCTTGTTTTCACGCTCTGATGTCATTGATATCTCACAAGTAACTATATACCTAGGTAGGTCCTCCGCAATACAAATGGAATAGAGTGGTTATTTGCTACCTAGGTACTGCTATTTTACCTTGCAGGTGCTTGTTGGTTTAAAACGCAAAGGAAATCATCACCCCAAAGGTCCCCTCGTCCCATCGCAAGCTTCAAATGGCCTGGGACATTGTAAGTTAACCACTCCTGAACCAATCAATATATTTCCACCGCCAGCTCGGTTAGAAGGTCCTCTTGTATATTCTAGATCTGTTGGATATCGTCTCCCTGTGAAGCTTAGCATAGTCACAATACTCCGGAGTAGTACCGAGATGTTCATAAAACTCACGGATTGCATCATCTGAGCTTATGACTGGGATACGGTGGTCTCTCGGCAGTGACCCGGCGATTGCAACAGAAGAGGCTCACATTGCGATCTCATTCGCTTTGGGTACCTTTGAGCACCCTCGCAATTTGGACAGGTTACCCTTTTTATTTACCTCACTCCCTGCCTGCCACTAGCTGTGTCTCGCGATCACGAAAAAGAAAAATCCCCAATCCTCCATGTTTCGTGGGAGGGGCAGCCGAATCCGGTCCTTCACCCAACCGCAAAAGCACCTCATCCCGCCTATCTTTTTTCCTCCGAACCCGGCGACCCGCATCACGAGGGTGTAAATCACGCAAAGCAGTTGCACTCCCATCTGAACAATGCTCCATTGAGCGACGGATATTTTAAGGCTATTGCACTCCGGTCTCAGTGAATATAATATCGACAGGCTATCATGCTGCCTAGGGCAGCTCGGTCGCCTTGTTGGCGTGTCCCGGGACGCTTTATACACTGCGGTCCCGCAGTTCCGCGCTCAACCCCTCGAACAGCGACTTTCCACGGAGTTCAACTAAGGGCATTCTCTACCAGCAAAGGTCCATTGAGGAAACAGGTCGTCGAAAATCCCCCATCCGAACAGAAACCTTCAAGTAACACACCTTCCACCTCCCAACCCGCCGCGACTCCGACCCCGAAGAATGCCCAGAATGCGACGGTTGCGGGGAAGAAAGACCTGCTCAGTGAGACTACGGTGGCCAGTAAGGAGCAAAGGAGGGCAGACTGGGCCATCATGAAGGAAATGGCAAAATACCTGTGGCCAAAGGTGAAGCTCTGGGAGACCATGTTTGACAACCTCGGCTCTTGGCTAATCGGGGACGGTACAGGATGACTGGGGAACAAAGCTGCGTGTTGGAACTGCCTTATCGCTGTTAGTCGGGGCGAAGGTCGGCTCTCATTTCAACTCTTGGTAATTGTTCAATCGTTGCTTACCGCGTGCGTTTAGGTTCTAAATGTGGAGGTGCCCTTCTATTTCAAGAGCATTGTTGACTCGATGAATGTGGACTTTGCTACTGTCGGCGGCACAGCTTATACAGTGGCGGGATCAATGATCATTGCATGTAAGAATGGGATCCTTCTCTGAAATGCCAAGTACCTAACAAGATTCTCCTAGATGGTGCTACTAGGATCGGCGCAACGCTCTTCCAAGAGCTTCGAAACGCTGTATTCGCCAGTGTTGCCCAGAAAGCTATTCGCAAGGTCGCTAAAAATGTCTTTGATCACCTCCTACGATTAGACCTGAATTTCCATCTCAGCCGACAGACCGGTGGACTGACAAGAGCAATTGACCGTGGAACTAAGGGGATCAGCTTCCTGCTGACCTCAATGGTGTTCCACGTCGTACCAACAGCGTTGGAGATCTCCCTCGTCTGTGGTATTCTGGTACGATCCAAAACCACATTACACAAAACTAGGAAATAGCTAATCGAGACCGCAGACCTACCAGTACGGCCTCAAGTTTGCGGCGATCACTGCGACGACGATGATCGCATACTCCGCTTTTACAATTACAACGACGGCTTGGAGAACTAAATTCCGCAAGCAGGCCAATGCGGCCGACAACCGCGGCGCAACCGTCGCGGTAGACTCTCTTATCAACTACGAGGCTGTCAAGTACTTCAACAACGAGAAGTACGAAGTTGCACGATACGATAAGGCCCTCAAGGCTTACGAGGACGCCTCGATCAAGGTTACAACATCCCTGGCTTTCCTCAACTCAGGACAGAACATGATATTCTCCAGCGCCCTTGCCGCCATGATGTATCTGGCCGCCGATGGAGTAGCAACCGGCAGTTTGACGGTTGGGGATTTGGTCATGGTCAATCAGCTCGTCTTCCAGCTCTCCGTGCCACTGAACTTTCTCGGATCCGTGTACCGCGAGTTGCGTCAATCCTTGCTGGACATGGAGACTCTCTTCAATTTGCAAAAGGTCAATGTGAATATTAAAGAGCGACCTGACGCCAAGGCTCTCGAGCTCAGACAGGGAGGCGAGATCCGGTTTGAAAACGTTACGTTTGGCTATCACCCGGACCGCCCCATCCTGAAGAACGCTAGCTTTACAATTCCTGCTGGTCAGAAGTTTGCTATCGTGGGCCCTAGCGGTTGCGGCAAGTCAACGATCCTGAGACTCTTATTCCGATACTACGACGTCCAACAAGGCCGGATCCTGGTCGATGGCCAGGATGTACGTGACGTAACTCTTGAAAGCTTGCGAAAAGCCATCGGTGTGGTTCCCCAAGATACGCCTTTGTTTAATGACACGATTGAACACAACATCCGCTATGGAAGGATGGAGGCGTCCGACGAGGAAGTTCGCAAGGTAGCACGACGAGCACGTATCCACGAGCTTATCGAGAAATTACCCGAGGGCTATAAGACCGCGGTTGGTGAACGCGGGATGATGATCTCTGGCGGCGAGAAACAACGACTGGCTATCTCTCGACTTCTCCTGAAAGATCCACAACTTCTCTTCTTTGACGAAGCAGTTAGTCCTTCCCTTGCGTCATGCATTTTTGCAAGCTACGAGTGTTTTAAACTGACCGAATTGTACAGACCTCCGCCCTAGACACCTACACCGAACAAGCATTAATGCAAAACATCAATAGCATTCTGAAAGAGAAGGGACGAACTAGCGTTTTCGTGGCGCACCGATTGCGAACGATTTGCGACTGCGACCAGATCCTCGTGCTGAAGGAGGGACACGTTGCGGAACTGGGTTCCCACCGGGAGCTGCTCGAGCTAAATGGCATCTACTCTGAATTATGGAATGGTAAATACCCTGGACCTCCATCGAGCCGACGATAGAATCACAAAGCTAACATCACCTCACCCCACAGCCCAGGAAACATCAATCGCACAGGACCCGGAGTATGAACGGAACGTCGAACTCGAGGGTGAAGCCGAGCAGGAGGCCAAAGATATGGCCCCGGGCCCGAAACAAAAGTAGACGAGCGAGCATGACTCAAAGCTTGGATACAATGACCGGCCCTCTTTCCTCGACAATTTATAGTTTCTTTTCTCGTCTTGATTCCAGTCCATCCAGCCTTTTGCGCTGGAATCGGGTGTACAATTATCCTATCACACATATTTAGAGGGAAACAAGTATATAGCGCACCGTACCTAAGTAGTATTAAAATCTAAACAATTGCGGGCTGGAATGCAAATAAATGGTTGGTAAAGAAATAAGATCTTACTGGGTGACTTACTCGCTCACTACACATGGCCAATCACAGTAGAAGAACCTGGTCAGGTAGCATCAAAATCAATTTATCCACGGCCTACAGCTGAGGGGTAAGTTTGCCTGTAAAAACCGCGCCTGGAAGGTCGATGGCACCATGGCTGAGCCCGTTCGTTTCAAGTAGAGGCGCGCGGAGCCGCCGATAGAAGCTAGAGGAGGGTTAACTCGACAAGGTGTCCATATGGGTTCATTTACGGCTTTTCCTGTTATTGGTTAATAATCTATATTTCTTGTAATATCCAATTCAAGGTGTGGGTTCGAGCATGGTTTGCTCGGGTGTTTTTACACCGTTGCCGGTGCATATATTGACGAGATGCCCAAAAGCGTTGGCTACTACAGGACGAAATCTCCAACTCCAAGGAAGTATTGGGCCATGTATGGTTGGTAGGTTACTATAGTTTCCACTACTCCAGAAATGAAGCCGATTCTTGTTATGATAAGCCCAACTCAATATTTAATAATCATAATTACTCTGTGTCACGTCCGCAACTGATGATGGGATTGATGAAGCAAGATCTCCAACTCGCAGCGTGGGCCGCGCTAAGTTCTAACAAGTAAGTAAAAGTCCCTAGTTCCTTGAGTGATGACAATTTGTCATAGGCACCTGGGAAATAGATGTGCTGATCGTCGGTTGATCTATTGCCATGAACGTATCCTATATGTAATTCTCATTCAAGGCACGGAAACAAATCACCTGTCGCCTGGGGGTTTGGAAGAGCTTCCCACAATCCATCGGGCCAGTGAAAAGCACGGGTGATTCTTGACCGTGGAGACCGAATCCAAGCGCCTGACATGAATGGGGCCCGCCGCCCACCCAGGAAACTGGGAAACGAGTCAAACGACTCAGGAGACTCGGAAGCTGAGACTGGGGAGGCAAAAATCATCTCACAAGAATCGACTAAGATTAGCCCAAGAGCCCCCTTTTGTGAGGAAGATTCATACTAAAAGCAATGGTCAAGAATAATAACATTGATTAATATTGACTAGTAATCTCTGACGGAACTGCTGGTCTCCAAAACCTTCATCCCAACCGGCATAGTGCGGAGGTCAGCGCCCCTGGCTAGACCTAAACAGGCCTAGTGTCCACGTTGCAGCGACACACGCACGGCCTCAGGTATCCAAATGCCCGGTTAGTCTTCCTTCTAGACTCTTTTTCTCTTCCAAGTTCCCAGTTCGTTCCTCCTCCTCCTCCTCCTCCTCCTCCTCCTCATCCCTCTACCATCTCTGCTCGTCTGTCGTTATCACCTCTGTCTCTTCTTCCGTGCATATTCTTCTCTGATTTTCTTCAGTCCTTCTCTTTTCCTTCAATTATTGTTTTTTTTTTTTTTACTTTTCTGCCCCCCTCATTTTCTTTGCATTCCTTTCCCACATTTAAGATTTCTGGAGACGTTATCGCCATAGCTTATTGTGGCTCGTGAGCAATAGTCGCTAACCAACTATTGGACTCGAACGCACATAACTGCCCATTCCCATTCATTCTGGCTCTTCCTACCAGCCATTATTATTCCTTCGTCCCTCCCTGGCTCCGTAAATTCCAACCACGCTATCGAGTCCCAGCCGTATTAAACCAACCCTCCCCTCATTAGCGTTTCTCTTTTGTTATGCACGATTTCCCGTCCCACCACCACTGCTAGCCTCCCAGTACTTTTGATCCTTGACCCTGGACCCTCCCCCTCAGCAACCCCCGCGACCTAGTCTTTATTTTTTATAAACCCTGGTCGTCTCTTCTCAAATCCATTCACTCGACAGTTCGCCTTGGATCACGACATTGTCTTTTCACAGTGCTTAATTGAACCTGCACTCTTGAAATTGGTATGTTAAAACCTATCCTCCACTCTTCTAGACTCCCCTGAGAGACACTTGAACATGCCTGCCGATGAACTCTTGTCTAACTTTTCCTGATAGCCATTAACAACTCGCCGGCTTAGTTTGCTGTATCAACTAGTTTTCACCTCCATATCTCGGCGTATCGCAAGAGTCCCCGCGGACCCCTGATCGAATCGTCGCATAGTGTGTCTGGTTCGTCGAGGAAGTCGATCAACTCTATCATTTACACAAACACAATACATCTTACGCAATGGGTCTCATTGAGAAGTTGCAAGCAAGTATGTCCCCTGTACCTTGTCTCGGCTGATGACGACCTTGCACGCAAATTTTGAAAATAGGCAATTGGGTGCTAATGAACGGTCTTCTCAGAACTCGAACTGTATCGGCTAGAGCAGCGGTACGCTCGTCGCAAACACCGGAGCACATTCTCGGGTGTCCAATACGTCGATGGCGAATATGTATATTCAAATGGATCCAATTCTTCTTCCACTGGGACTGTATCGAAGCACTCCACAGGTTCCCATTGGAAGGCGCCCACATGGGGCTCATCAGACTCTCGATTCCGGTGATCTTTTGGTCAAACCTCGTCTCTTATTTTTTACTGCGATGACGTTATTTCGACTTGATGCCCCACGTGAAGGGTACGATGACCATCTTCCTACTGGATCCCGTTCCGAATTAATGAACTGGAACTTCTCATGACCTTTCTTCTGCCCTACCATCTTATCAGTCATCGGATGCAATCTGTGACATGATGAACGAAACCTTTTTTTTTTTTTTTTTTTTTTTTTTATTTTTATTTATTTTTTTTCATTTCTCAAGCTGTTTGATGTCGATATGTCATTAGCTTTGCATTCCATTGATGCCATTCTCACGGATGATTTTTCTCTTCTCGGATTTGTTTCTCAACTTTCATTTTTTTTTCTCACCCTTCTCTTTGGAGAAGGTCAAGGCTGGCTTTATTTCTCGGCCTCATCTCGGCCTCTGTGATTCATATATTTAGGTGCTTTAGCGATCTCATTTTCTTCGCCGGCCTGTCGGTGTGTCGTGTCTATACTTGGGAGTGGACAAAACCGGCTCAATTGTACATAGAGTTTTACCTAGGTTTTTCAAAGGGACATAGGATATCAACATACTTTGTGGCAACTGCTATCCTATCTTATTATACTAGGCCTCGGTTTAGCATTGTAGCATGTCAGCATACACATATAACGCAATGTTTCATGGGAAGAAGCCTGTATGTTCCATTATTTCCTTGTACTTTCACTTCCCGCATAGCCCTGTCAACACTATATTCACCACAAGCTCATCTTACGAGCATTAGAACTGGATACTCCCTCCGCTGCATCCACCATATAGTTGGTATCTTAGCGAACAGGAAAAGATAAAACAAGGCGAGCAAAAAAAAAAAAAAAAAAAAGGGAAAACAAAGCCCTAAATATAGCGTGGTAAATACAAACTCTACAAAACCCAGCCCCCCCTCCCTTCCTTTCCCCCCGCAACACGCAAAAATTTAGCGCTTCGATTTCCTACTTCCTATTCCCAATCGACCAAGATTGGGAAGACCGGATTTTTGTTTTTGAGCACCACCTAGAATCGAGCCCCCTTTCTGAGGGGTCGGAGACTCAGCGGGGGGGCCGCCGCGCGGGTCGGGAATTATCCCGAGCCCGCCACGGGGTGTATCGGGGAGATTGGCCCGGTCCTTATTGCGGGATTGGTCCGCGGCTGAGAGAGCTGCGCCGAGGGATGAGTGGTGGAGGCTGCCTGGGCCGCTGCCGTCCTGGTCGAATGTATGCTGCGAGGTGCGTTGGGCTCGTCGAGCTCTCTCCTGGACGGTTTTGAATTTATCGAGGAGTTCTACCCAGCGAATGGTGTTTTCATCGCGTTGTTTTAGGCGGTTTCCGGAGCGTTCATAGCTGGAGGATGAGGAAGATGCTGTGGGTCTTGAGGAAAGAGTTGCAAGGTTAGTATACAGTAAGCGGGAAATAGTTAGAGGGGGGTTTACTGACAGACGAGGAGGCCCTGTGTGAAGGAGTCCAATGTTGCTGACGCTGTTGAGTCGGTTCTTCAATGCTGCGAAGGCGGAACTCTGGGGAAGGAGCATGAGGACCCCAAAAAGACATTTATACAGATATGGATACCTTTCGGGCTCAAGAAGCTGGAGACGGAGGTCTAGTAGCAGGTCAATATTAGCGGCGAGGTAGGTGAGCAATGAGACGTACATGTGAAGACTGGAGACTCCAGCAGTTGGACTAACTTGTCGATTTGGATCAACATGTTCACGGTCATTTCAAGCTCAGCGCTGATTAGAAATATTAGTAATGCTCGTACAAATGCAAGGATATTCCACTGACAAGACTTGGAGAAGATTATACGCTTGCTCATAGGCCTGTGCAAGCAGACATAGTGAGAATGTAGAGACAGCATTGTGGCACCAGGACCTAAATAACGCCACAAAAAACATTTGGCCCTCCTGTGATTGAAGTTAGTATACTAGCCATACAGGCCGAGGTGTGGGAGCCCTACCCTCGAATCTAAATTCCGCAGCCGCTTTCTTAATTCGGAAAGCTCAGGAGCGGTAATCAGGTTGTTATTCAGGTTCTGAACCATAATACTGGCAAATTCGATATCCTATGTATCGAGATTAGCATAATATCTTGCCACACAGTGAATTATAAGACTAACCTCCTCTTTTTCCAGGCAGTCGGCTAG
The DNA here is from genome assembly GCA_027569095.1 of Aspergillus conjunctus. Lineage (NCBI taxonomy): Eukaryota > Fungi > Ascomycota > Eurotiomycetes > Eurotiales > Aspergillaceae > Aspergillus > Aspergillus conjunctus. Next base: position 110,335 of record JAPDEL010000032.1, on the reverse strand, counting down.
GGTCCGGTATATCCGCTCTGGGCTCAGGTTCATACAAAGTTGCCGAATAATGAGATTTCCACGGACTTCTAGGAGGTTTCTATCTGTCGAGAAAAGCTGGAGTAGATTCACCATAAACGATTTGAAATAACTATCCTCGCTGTTTCTTGATATTTGTGAGAGAAGTTGGAGGTCCTTCGTGACAACAGCTTCTGCGGGATCGGATAGTGTCTTGAGCAGGGCAGGGAAAGTCCCATCATTGAATGCCACGACTTTCTTAGGAGCTTTACGGTGTAGCATGATAAGCCACGAGAGAGCTGCTACCCTTGTGGCTTCATTTTCATTCAAAAATTGGAGAGTCAGAGAATTGACTGCTGCTGCATAATCGAGGTCTGCGGGTGGCAAGGGAGTGGTTGACCTAATACTGCTTCGAGGTGTTTGGTCGTCAGGGATTTCTTGTAGAGATGCTCTCTTAGAGTCAATCGAAGATGCTTCTGGCTTGCTTGGTGTGGAGGATCTCCTTTCGACGAATTCCTTGGTAGTTGTCACTGATAATCTCGAAGACGCCATCTGTCGGGTTTCATCGAAAGTATCTTCCGACAAGGTAACGATATATTCAAGCAGCGATGTATTGACGCGGTTGGCAGCTTGTCGAACCTGATCCGAACCACTTGACATCGCAGGGAGTACCTGAGTTAGAAGACGTGGAACGAAAGGAAGAATATCCTCCGGACTGATTTCGAAGAAGCTATCAATCCATCGGAGTGCAGTCAGCTGCATCTCCTCATCTAAATCTTTCATGAGTATGTATCCCTGGATAATGTGCGAAGGCGAGATTGCTTACCAAAAGAGGTGTCAACAAAGCCTACGAGGATATCCAAGATCTTTGGATAGTCAATCTGGACGTCTTGCCCAGGGATCCAATCACCATCAACATGCAGCCCATCATCATCAAGAACGGATCCGGTTTCAGAATCTTCAATGGCATTCTCGTTCGCCACAGTGTCGACAGCAGTTTGATCTGTGATCATGCTGGCACTGTCACTCGCAGTCGATTGCTTATTATCGCTTTCTTGACCTTTGCGGCTTTCCTCAATTCCTTTCTTGAGCCGAGCAATCCTCTTTATCTCGGATAGAAACCGATCCAGAAGGCCCTGAGTAGCAACATTAACATCCCGGTTAGGGTCACCAAGAAATTTTATCAGGCCTCCTAGGAACTCTGGTAAATATGTCACTAGCTCCAGGTCCGGGATGGTGTCAAGTAGAGTCAGCCACGACACCAGGAATGTCCGAGTGAAAGCGCTGATAACGTGTATCCTCTCCTTAAGTAAAGGGATGAATTTTGGAAGCGAGAACGCAGTCGGCAGGTCCGCCTCCACCAATCCATCAGAGTCTGCGGTAGCCTGTTTCTCGGATATCTGTAGGACAGAAACGTGGTGGGCGGCGGATTCGGAAACAATGTCTTTGACGAGTCGATCAAGTAGTTCGGCACCATTTTTGACGGATAGCTCAGAGTCAGAGGCAAGCTGTTGTGCAAGTTAAAAAAAATAAAAACATCTTTCGTTCACAAACGACGGGAAGTAGGTACCTTGCTTAGCGCATCGAAAATATCATTAAAGAAGAGTAGTATTTCGCCCTTGGCAACTTTGGCAATGTTGTACATACTCTCACAAGCGTAGTATCTGACTCGGGCATCTTGATCGGAAAAGCAAGCTAGTACCGGTGGAACGATCTCCTTGAGATAAGGCGCAACACCTTCCTGTTTGTCTCATTGTCTCAGCATCGATAACCTCGCCATCTCTCTGTATTTACCGATGAACTCACTGATCCCAGAGCTATTGAAGCTGCGGCTAACCCTATCAAACCGCCGTTTCTCGCATGGGGCTGGTGAACCGCGTAGGCATAGTCGTGGCACAGTTGGTCAACGATCTTCTGGATGGTATCGTGATCTCCTTTGAAGGCGGCATCGCGGACAACTTTTTCGAGCCTATGAGTACGCACTTCAAGTTAGCAACCAGGATTCCGACAAAATAGAGAGGATAGGTTTTATCATTTCCAGATCAGGCTGTCGTACTCCAAGGCTCCCTGTTTCCTCCGATCATAGAGCTTATCATTCAGCAACCGCTGGATTGAGTGATCCATCGCTCAGGCAAACATGAGTTGCAGCGAATCCCCAAGCTCGGTTTTAGGTACTCCTCATGATGAGACGGAGCACGAGACTGGGCGGTGAGATGGTGGTGATCTTGGGGTCTCTCGAGCTTGAAGACGGAGGAGAGCTATCGCTATTGCGGGAGAAAGAGAGAACGATCGTGCCTAGTAATGGATTTTGGTGCAAGATTTTCCTGCAGGAAGATAAACCAAACAAACAGTGGGAGAAAAAAGCCAGTTGAGGTGCCTTGTCAAGAGCTCTGGCTGTGCGCGCGAGTGGGTGGAAATGGCAATGTGGGGAGCACTTTTCACGACGGAGATGCGTTGGCAGCGTGGTTGGGGTCCCAGTAGACGCTATGTGACGTAGGGCCGGGCGCCGCAGTGGCTCGACCATTCGATTGCATCGATCCGGCTTTGTGCCCACAGTTCAAGGTTGCATGGGAACCTTCCGAAAGCTTCTCAGGAGAAACTATTATGGAGTTACTACGGCGCCTGGATCAATCATATTATTAAATTAAATAGTTTGTCGATAATTCCAATACCTATCTATAATCAACCTATAATAGATTGTTCCTCTTCTTGCTGACCTCCAGAATGGCTTAGATCCGTTCCGATACTCAATGCGGTGGAAAAGCTGCTCCAAGAACACCACACACCCCTGATAATAATAAAAAAAAATAAAATTAAATAACCCAATAGCTTCAAGGCTGCCGTAATCAATGACTGATATATTGAAACACCGCAGAGACATCTCTTTCGGTAGTCTCCTGTCGAATCAGCAGGTCTTGAATTTTGCTGAGCGGTCCTTGCTCCCCGTCGTTCACAAAATGATTCCAAGAGCTGGTGTCACCGTACAACAGGGCTGGAGCTTTGATATATTGGGTCCCATCTGGTCGGCATCTCTTGCATTTGAAAGTGTCGTGCGTGTCACTTGACGTCTCAGGCTTGAACTGGAATAGCTCCTTGAGAGACTCGATAGAGAAGTGTCTTTCAACATCCTCTGCTGAGTCTACAACGCATGAGGAGAGTGATTGTTTATGAGATTGACGCTGGAATATCTTCTCTTCGATCGAACCTGTCGCAATGAAACGGTAAACAAAACAGTCTTTCTTCTGGCCATCACGCCAAACTCTCGCCAGTGCTTGTTGATCGGCTGCGGGATTCCAGTCAGGGTCAAACAGTACAAGGCGGTTTGCGCCTATCAAGTTTAAACCGCAGCCTCCTGCCTTACTGCTAAGGAGGAATACAAACTCTTCACCATCAGGATCGTTGAACTTGTCGACCAACTTCTGACGTTTGTTCACGTTCATGGTTCCATCTAGCCTCAAGGAGCCATATCCCCTTGATCTGCAAAGTCTCTCAAACAGATCAAGTGTTTGAGTGTAGTTACTAATGAGGACGATTTTATCATTCGTATCTTGGCGGATGCGTGCCAGCATTCGGTCAAGGACGATCATTTTTCCTGAATACCATGACTTAACTTCCCTGTCACGCCCCCGCGCTTCGGGGGGAACATAGTCATCGGGGAAGGTGTGTTCGCATCCTGGGAGGTCGTTGGAGAGGTCAAGAAGGTCCGGATGATTACAAAGCTTTTTCAATAATCCAATAGCTTTTAGAGGTTGACTGCCTTTGCCTCTAAGTAAGCTTTTGATCTCAGGGCTCTGAATAAAATGATTGTAGAGCCCGAGCTGGAACTGAGACAGGTTGCAAAAAACAACGTGCTCATATTTGACTGGCAGGTATTTTGATAGAATATCGTTAGTTCGACGAATAATGAATTTGTTGACGATACCAGAAAGCTCTGCAAGACGTTCGTCACCCTTCTTTCGATCCTCCTCTGTTCCTGCCGCATCTCGTCCTCGAAGAATGGGTAGTTCAAATCTCTTACGAAAGTCATTTTGAGATCCAAGCAAATCGGGATTCGCAAAGTTGAGGAGGGCAAAATACTCCGAAAGATCATTCTGAATAGGCGTTCCAGATAAGATCACGCGACGCTGTACGTTGAGGCTATTGAGTGCTGTCCAAGTTAAACTGTCCTTGTTTTTCAATCGGTGACCTTCGTCGCACAGAAGTAAACCAATCGGGGTGTCTTTCAATGTGTCGACGTAGAGACGTAGCGTCTCGTATGAAACAATAAGGGCAGGCCTGACGACGGAGCGCCCCGAAGCCATGCACCATTGTTTCAGTTGGGCAATAAGCTCTGTTTTAGAAGCCTTTCCATCAACTGCAAAGGGCGTTATTGCATCTTTACCGAGCCATTTGACTACATTTGTAAGTACATGTGTGGAAATACCGAGAGTTCTACCTACCAAACTCGTTGGCCCAGTTTCTCACTAAGCTCGATGGGCAGGCAATAATGCACTTTTGGATGGTCGTTTTCCCTGCCTCTGAAGATTGCTTGAGGAGTGTCCACATCAATGTGATACATTGAAGCTGATATTGTTAACTTTATGGACTGCAAAAGAAAATAATTAAGCCAGCTTACCGTCTTTCCCAACCCCATTTCGTCTGCCATGATGCATCCATTGGCGTTTTTATCAATCATGCCAGTGGCACAGCGGTAGAGGAACTAGAAATTCTTTAGCTCGGGGCGTTGCAGAGGTTCAAGCCAGACTGGATGCCTACCTTGACACCTTCCACTTGATGAGGTCGTAGAATCTTTGCCAGTTTCGGGTCTATTACAACTGGAACCTTTGGGCGAGATTCTATCTTCTTCTTGAGACCAAGAATGTCCGCCAAGCTCTTATGCATCAAGGGTTCATCCAGCTTCGGTTGCTGCTCTTCGATGCTGTCTTCTATCTTCTTCTGTTCGGGCTCATCGATATCATCGATTGTCGGATCATATAGAACAATTGCAAACTCTCCGCTTGGGTCGTGCAGGGGCTTCACGACAAATGTTGCTCCTTGCCGCATCCCTAATGTAGGTGCCGGTCTCGCGCCATCGTATTCTCCAACCGTCTTATTGATCAAAGGGATTTGGAATCTTTGTTTAAATGTTGTCTCCTTGTCCTTTACTTTGAAAACTGGAAACCTGTTAACATCCCTTGTCGCAAGCGCAAGCCGCTCCTCGTTCGTATAAGGCTTCACGGTATTGTCATCGACACTTCCATCAGCACCGGCATAGTTCACCCTTCTTCGCTTTCTCGCTGGCTTTTCCGAAGCTCGTGTAGGAGTAGCCGATCCGGGGCATTTAAATGGCTTTGAGAGTCGGTCGATTGACAAAGCGGTACTCGGCGTTTTGGATGACGGCGTGTTACTGCCATCTTTCGTGGCTGGCCGTGGGCGATACCTATAAACGTTAAGATAAATGCGGAGACGGCGCATAATACACTGTGCTTACATTGACGAGAGAAATTAAGTCTTTAGTTCTTGCAATCGGAGCTGTCTTGATTAGCATAAATGCCTAGTCGATGGGACTCTGCTGGTAGGTTCGCGCGTGCTGTTTATCCTAGCGCGTGAAACGCCAAATTACCACGTGTTCACGTGATTATATCGAGAAGTGGGATGTCCCCCGCAGTTCCACAGTGCAAGGGAGCAGTAATCAGGGCAACATGAGACACTACAACGGCGACCTATCATTTTGGTGACCGGCACCATGTCTACGGACTTTTGGGCTGGCTATATCAGCGGTGCACTTGGGATAGTAATTGGAAACCCCCTCGACCTTATCAAAGTCCGCATCCAAGCCAGTCGTGCTACAAATGCTGTGTCACCCCGGCAATTGACCCAATTTGAGAGTGTTACCTCACTTGTCCGAGGTTTGCCGTCCCTTAGTTTTTTTATGGTGTTGGATCAAATTTTTAACATTGGGTATAGGTGCTGCAGCTCCAATTCTAGGATATGGAGCCCTAAACGCTCTTCTCTTTGTGGCCTATAATCGGTCACTCATGCTCCTGGATCCCTCCGTAACTGATCCCACAAATCCGCAGAACACTGTATTATACAAAGTTTGGCTCGCCGGTGCGGCTGGTGGAGTTGCTAGCTGGACTATATCATCCCCAACCGAATTCATCAAATGTCGAGCCCAACTTGATAGACGCCCTGAGGCTTCGTCCTGGACTGTTGCCAAGGACATCGTCCGATCCCGCGGGTGGAAAGGGCTATATTTTGCCGGAGGCATCACTTGTGCTAGGGACTCCATCGGATATGGATTTTAGTAGGTGAACGGCTTTCTTAACACTCTCAAGTGTCTTCTCAGCAGGTTACTTATTAAGACACTTGCAGCTTTTGGACGTACGAGTACTGCAAGCATTTAATGTCTTCCAAGGGTGACGATGATCCAAATTATGTCGCGATGAAGGTGCTCCTCTGTGGAGGAATCGCCGGTGTGGCTACGTGGGCTTCGATCTTTCCACTAGATGTGATAAAGACGCGATTACAAGCGAACACGATTGAGAGCACAGCCGAAAATCGTCCATTAGCGCCATCACAAAACAGTAGACAGGCGCCAAGCTCCTTCGCATTAGCTAAAGACATGTATAAGTCTGAAGGCTTTAGGGTTTTCTATCGCGGGCTAGGTATCTGCAGTTTGAGGGCATTCATCGTGAATGCTGCTCAGGTACGCCTGCTCATTTCTTACGCCTACATTCCCTGATAGCTAACAAATCTTACAATAGTGGGCGGCATACGAATGGCTCATGAAATATCTTTGAGAATCCATAGAGTCAGCCCTATACTCAACGGGGATAAAGCAAGTTTGGAGCCTAACTCTTGTGCTGCCGCCATTAAGCGATCATTCAAATCACGGGGCTGGATCTATCCTTGCCACTGGTTCCCAACTTGAGTTGGAAAACCATCTGGTGTGCCGCAGGACTATTCCAACCAGCGAAGCGCTACACTGACGTAGCGCAAAAGGCCGTCGAGATCTAAATTCCACCTTCTAAACTCTGGGTGGGAGAGAAAGTTAGTAGGTATATGCACACGGACCTTGACATATATAGTTTGATACTGTGATTGACTGCTTGATCTCCTGTTCTACGATCATGAACAAAAGACGAGTCCCGCATACTGCAAAGCTCAATATTATTTGGGGGAGGAAACATGTATTACTTAACCCAGCCATTCCATCAATCGATTTCAACCATCCACGGCGGAATCAGTTACCCGAGGTCGAGAGGTTGTCAATAAACCACGGCAAGGACAGCAATGGCGTTATCTCGGCGTTAGAAAGCAGGGAATGCTCAATGGTTTGGAGAATAGAGTGCGTGGGTCGTCTGCTTTGAAGTAAACAGTACTTATCTTGACACTTGACCAGTAGCTAAAGCGTCGATTTCGGACCTGTTGTCTTACTACTAGTACTATGCTAGTGAAGCGACGACCATTACATGCAAATAGACATTAGGAGGAGATTTTATTCTGTTCTAGAGAAGAATTTTGCTATAATATTCGTATTATTTGTTGTCATCAGGAAATGCTATCATTCCAAACTGCCGGTGAAGCTTGTTGCCTCCTCAACGGTGCGGTTTGCAGCGGCGAGAGCTTGTAATAAAAATTCGTCTCAAAAGCCGTCATCTGGTAAAGTGGGACTATTTCATACAAATTCCGATAAACGGCGGCCGTCAATGGGGCGCGTCCTAAAACGGAGCCGGCGGACTCGGCTGGTGGGCGCCTAAAATTGGCGATTTTCGGCACATGTGGTTTCACGTGCGGCCAGATTTGAGGATCCGCTGATTGGTTGAAAGAGAAAAAAAAATTTTTGAGCTTCGAGACCTGTTCTCCGTGGCATGAGCGTAACCACGTCTTTCGCGAAAACTCGCGCTTGGGTTGTGTAAATTGAATCTTGATAATGGCCGTTTTGGCTTCGAAAGAATTGCAAAACTGATGATATGATTTGCATCGACTTGGCGAACGGGCGCGGAAGCCAGTCGCCAATTTATGCAAGCCGAAGAGGACGACTCAATCCTCCATCTCGTCGATTTCAGCCTTCTCTGGTCGCACACCGTTATCTGTGCCTAAGCCCACCGCCGCTTCAGCGGATTTCTGTGTATAGGGTTCTTCACGCAGTAGACGGACTCTAAGACAGCAGGTTATCCAGTTAGCGGTTCAGTCGTACGACACTTGCGCCGGGTGTAGAGTTATTGACTGACCTCCGTTTATGGTTCTTACCCTTGCGATGGGCGACTAGATTGTACTCGCTTTCAAACCATTTCGAGCATTCAACACAGTAGTGTTTCCCAAGGCCTGGAAGATCCTCTGCATCTTTCGTAGCTTGGTATTGCGCAAGGTGTTTAGGGCTATCGATGTCTGCGCGGACCTGATCGTAATCTCTGGGCAGATAGTATCAGCATTGGAAGTAGCGAGATGCCTATATCTCGCATAGAAGAGGTATGAAGGGTTTGATGAGAATAGCAGAGGGAATATCATACCTAGTCCTGCGCTTCGTCTTGGTTCTTCTCACAGCTCCCATTTTGGTGTTTGTCGGCCCAAGGCAACGTTTGATCCCTTCTTCGTAGTGTAGGTTCGTAGTGTGGCTGAATACGGAAAAAAATTTGAGTACCGATAAACGGACTGAAGGTCAAACACGCAGCGGCACGGAGGCGGGTCACTGATCTGAACCCGTCCGGCCGTTTGTGTGAAAAGGGTTTGTGAGAAACAAGTCACTTTCCATTGGCCCAAATCTGCCTGGTCTTGGCAGCGGCCCGCGGGACTGCCTCGGCTCAGGCTCGGCTCAGTCAGCACTCTAAGCTGGTCGCTTCCGTACCGTGACGGCCATTCTTTCACCTGTTCCGTAATTTATGACGTTTCCATTCTTTCGGCACGTTCCTCCGAATCTTCGCTGTCCAGTTGCGATGCATGTAAAATAATCCCCAAGACCCTCCTCGTAACATGTTCAGGGTTCAATATTGCCTAGATTTCATCCAGTGAATTGATGCCCCGGCAAAGGTTAATAGTTCTATACCTTGAATAGAAATCAATACAAATTTGTTCAAGCAATACTATTCATCGAATGAAGCAATTGAGACCAAGAAGTCCTCTTGCAGTCCGGCGTAATCATTAGCATATCATTGGCTGGCCAAAATTACCCGTCTCACATGCGCCTATTGTCAAAGTTACCAAGGGTGTAAAAATTCGTCGTCCTTGTATGTATGTTCATGAGCATGGGGAATGGCCTGGGTGATCAATTTACTTTGAGCCAGAGAGCCACTAACAGTGAAGGCGTTTGGAATACTCAGCCAGCCCTGCGCTGTCGGGCAAACACATTATTACGGATCCCCAGAACTCGAAGAGGTCTGCAGGACAATTGAATTTTTTTGGTCTTCTTTCTTTCCCCATGTTGTATAGCCAATTTCAAGCTGCAAAGAATAATGAATTAATGGGGGTGTGGCCGCGGGAGGTGGAGGGTCGCCCACCTCTTCCTAGTCTCCGGTTGCATGAGGTTTGGTGCGGACTGTCCCGAATGCGTATTGGCGGCTGTATTGTAATGAGCGGTTACGGGTCCTCTCCTCCGGTTCAGTAAGAATGGTCGATGGAGTAAAACAAGAATTCTCGCACTCGAAAACCCAAGCTTCCTTTTAACCTTCACTTTTCCCTTTTCTTCCGTTCCCTTCCCTTTTCCCTCTCCTCCTTACTCTCCACTCCATTCTTGATACTCCTTCAAGTTGTAGCTCGCCATTGCTGCTGCTTGGATAAGCTCTCCAGTGTGTTGCGGCTTTGCCCACCTTGCATAGAGAGCTGGCATCATGATCTCCACAAAGCTTGCGCGCATCGGTGCGCTGGTGAGTGAACCCAGACTCCCGCTGCCCGACCGAATTGGCATATCTATTTGTTATGGATGCCAGACTTTTCGGTCCGTAGACAACTTGGAGCTGTGCTAACGTTGATTTCATGATAGGCACCCAAGTCCCGCCTTGTAAGACGTCACCTTCGTTTCCCCTCGGTTAATTGAGCGGGGCGTTACGAACCACCCTCTTCTTGGGAAAGATGGAAATATACTGATATCGATTATTTGTAGCTCCTCGGGACTAGGGGTATGGCCACCGTCAACGATGCCCTCGACAAGAAGGTCGAGATGGCTAATACTGAGAAGGTGAGTTGCGCTACCGCACCCTCGGCTATCTCTGATTACGAGTAATCTTAAACCAAAGCAAAATTGCTAACAATGATTCCGTAGGGCAACTACATCAACTACAAGTATGAAACCACTTGTCTGGGATGCGCCTTGAAGTTCATCCCAGAATTGCTCTGCCGAGGTCAAATGGCTGTGTGCTAACATGATTTTCCCTGCCTAGGAAGATGTCTGAGAACCTGGAAATTGTTCGCAGCCGTCTGACTCGCCCTCTCACATACGCCGAGAAGGTTCTTTACTCTCATCTTGATGATCCCCATGGTCAGGAGATTGAGCGTGGATCGTCCTACCTAAAGCTTCGCCCCGACCGTGTTGCTTGCCAGGACGCAACCGCCCAGATGGCTATCATGCAGTTCATGTCCGCTGGAATGCCGTCCGTCGCGACTCCCACCACCGTCCACTGCGACCACTTGATTGAGGCCCAGCTTGGTGGTGAGAAGGATCTTGCGCGTGCCAACGAGATCAACAAGGAAGTTTATGACTTCCTTGCCTCTGCTACTGCCAAGTACAACATTGGTTTCTGGAAGCCTGGCTCCGGTATCATTCACCAGATCATTCTGGAGAACTATGCTTTCCCCGGTGGTCTGATGATTGGTACTGATTCTCACACTCCTAATGCTGGTGGTCTCGGTATTGCTGCCGTTGGTGTTGGTGGTGCTGATGCAGTCGATGTCATGGCTGGTCTTCCTTGGGAATTGAAGGCGCCCAAGGTCATTGGTGTAAGGCTCACTGGCGAGATGTCTGGCTGGACTACTCCCAAGGGTAAGTTTCGGACTTTGTCACCTCTTTCATCATTCACTATTCGCGCTGTCTAACATATCGGTCAGATATCATTCTCAAGGTTGCCGGTCTCCTTACCGTCAAGGGTGGTACGGGTGCCATCGTCGAGTATCACGGCCCTGGTGTTAACTCCCTGTCTTGTACCGGTATGGCCACTATTTGTAACATGGGAGCTGAAATTGGTGCTACCACATCTCTCTTCCCCTTCAACGACCGCATGTACGACTACCTGAAAGCCACCAAGCGTCAGCGCATCGGTGATTTCGCCCGCTCTTACGCCAAGGAGCTCCGCGAGGATGAGGGTGCTGAGTACGACCAGCTCATCGAGATCAACCTGTCTGAGCTCGAGCCTCACATCAACGGACCTTTCACTCCCGATCTTGCCACCCCCATCTCCAAGTTCAAGGAGGCTGTTGAGGCCAACGGATGGCCTGAGGAGCTCAAGGTTGGTCTGATCGGTTCCTGCACCAACTCCTCCTATGAGGATATGTCCCGTGCCGCCTCCATTGCTCGGGATGCTCTTGACCACGGTGTGAAGTCCAGATCTATCTTCACCATTACCCCTGGTTCCGAGCAGATCCGTGCTACCATCGAGCGTGATGGCCAGCTGCAGACTCTTGAAGAGTACGGTGGTGTTATCCTCGCCAACGCCTGCGGTCCTTGCATTGGACAGTGGGACCGCCAGGATGTGAAGAAGGGCACTGCCAACTCCATTATCTCTTCTTACAACCGTAACTTCACCGGTCGTAACGATGCTAACCCCGCTACCCACGCCTTCGTCGCCTCACCCGACCTTGTTGTTGCCATGACCGTCGCCGGGTCCCTCAAGTTCAACCCTCTCACCGATACCGTGAAGGATAAGGATGGCAATGACTTCAAGCTTAAGGCTCCTAGCGGCGATGGTCTGCCTAACAACGGCTACGACCCCGGCCGTGATACCTACCAGGCTCCCCCTGCCGACCGCGAGTCTGTTTCGGTTGCTGTTTCCCCCACCAGTGATCGTCTCCAGCTCCTCGCTGGATTCCAGGCTTGGGACGGCAAGGATGCTAGCGGCATCCCCATCCTCATCAAGTGCGAGGGCAAGACTACCACTGACCACATCTCCATGGCTGGCCCATGGCTGAAATACCGTGGCCATCTTGACAACATCTCCAACAACATGCTGATTGGTGCCATCAACGCCGAGAACGGTGAGGCCAACAAGGTCAAGAACGCCTTCACTGGTGCTTATGATGCTGTCCCTGCTACTGCTCGTGACTACAAGGCTCGTGGTGTCAAGTGGGTTGTCATTGGTGACTGGAACTATGGTGAGGGTAGCTCTCGTGAGCACGCTGCCCTCGAGCCCCGCCACCTTGGTGGTCTCGCCATCATTACCCGCAGCTTCGCCCGTATCGTAAGTATTTCCCCAACCTAAAGTCCTGATCCAGTATCATTACCGAGACTAACCCAACTCTTAGCACGAAACCAACCTCAAGAAGCAGGGTATGCTTCCCCTGACCTTCGCTGAGCCCGCCGATTACGATAAGATCAAGCCCGATGACACTGTTGACCTACTCTGCACTGAAATCGCTGTCGGCAAGCCCATGACCCTCCGCGTCCACCCCAAGGACGGCGCCTCCTTCGACGTCAAGCTTGTCCACACCTTCAACGAGGGCCAAATTGAGTGGTTCAAGGATGGATCCGCCCTTAACACCATGGCCCGCAAGGCTGCCAGCAACTAAATTTGACAAGTTGGTCAGTGTGAAGGGAGACATGAGTCTTTGTGTTGTCGATAAGGCTCATCTGTAAATTATATTTTCTGATCAAGTGCTGTCTCCCTGGGGACGAGAAGAAGCTATGGGTTGGCAGCTACTGCTAATGAGTTCTCTCTGATGGAAAATACGGAGTCGAGTTCCGAAAAATTTTAACGAATCGTTTTTGTTGCCTGGGCTGTTTCTCACCCTTTGGGTGGATTACATGGATATAGTATATGTTTTTTCTACGCCATCCATTGTATGTTAGGGACTGGATACATACCATATTATTTCGTTCTGTTCAAAAATATCTAAGTAAGAAAAACCCGTAGATTGTTCGCCGGAATAATAAAAAGCTACGATACTTCCTGGTGTTTTTTCATCATTTTCAGTCCATTCCATTCATACCTCTCTCTCTTATGATCGTCAACCACTCCTGGTAGTGAGGTATGGAGATTAAAATGTAGATTAGGTGCTTAAGAGGCAGTCTCGAACCACATCTCAACGTTGTTGCAGATGACATAACAATACACTCATCTTCGTTAGTTTTCAGCCGAGGCTCTTCCGGAATTCGCAGCCCCGCCTCGGAGCCATGATCTTACCTTAGGCCTTCAGCCTGCATCGAGGATACCTACCATAGGTAAGGTAGATTATTTGGGGAGATATGCACTGCACTACTACCTACCTTACTTAGCACGCCATAATAATTCTACCGTATCAGAAGTGCCGTCGCTCCAAATATTCGAACCTGACTTACGGACTCCCCTGGTATGGATCACTGTTTCCCATTTATCAACTACTCATCCCGCTTGATACCTTCTCCCCCCACGCTGAAATCCCTCTCTTAATTCCTATATAGGTGGTGAAACTTCGCTTGCAGACCTGCTGCTTTCGTCCATGAATCCGTAAGGGTAATACAAAACTGCAAGTTTAAATCCCTTTTACTTTCTGATCTAAGACTGTTCTTCACGTTGTCTTACGAATTCTAACATTGGCCCTATGGTGAGCAATCAGACTCTGCAAAACGAGGTACGATAGATCTGCAGACTCCTGAATAATGGCTCAAATTGCTCCACTACCCGAGGTAGAGAGGCTCAGTGCTTCAGTGGTACGGATACTAGGTGGGAATCCAGGGAAGGTAAGTGTACGCTCCGCTTTACTCGCTCATGCCCGCGGATTTCAAACAGGGTTCTTCTAGCATTCCTTGGGCCCTGGGCTGAGCTAGTTTGCAACCGCTCTCACTTTGGATTGATGCAAGCGTTGGCTTACCTGTGTCATGATATAAAGTTTACATTGCAAGGTGAGCACATTCAACCGCGATATTACTCGGCTCATGCCTAATAATACATCGTTCTCCCCAGGGACAAACACCTACCTAGTCGGCAGAGGGTATCGCCGTATTCTTATCGACACTGGCGAAGGCAGGCCGTCGTGGGTTTCTCACCTGAAGAAAATACTAGCGGAAGAAAATGCGATAGTCCACCAGGCACTTCTTACACACTGGCATGGAGATCACGTCGGCGGTCTCCCTGATCTCCTGAGGCTCTGCCCTGATGCAACTGTATACAAGAACGATCCGGCTGATGGTCAGCAGCCTATTGAAGACGGTCAAATATTCAATGTAGAGGGAGCAACGCTGAAAGCGTGCTATACTCCTGGGCACACGGCTGACCACATGATGCTTCTGCTTGAAGAAGAGGACGCTTTGTTCACAGGCGACAGTGAGTAACCCCGGTTCGCCTTTTCTGGCTCATCTTGATCCCCTCTGTTGCTAAAATGAATATTTTTCCCCCCGCTGGTAGCTGTTTTGGGCCATGGTACAGCCGTATTTGAAGATTTAAGGATCTATATACCCACCCTACATAAGATCCAAAATTTGGTATCCGGTCGTGGTTATCCTGGCCATGGACCAGTGATCGAAAAAGCCACTTCCAAGATCGTGGAATATATTAAGCATCGACAACAGCGTGAGGATGAGGTTATCCGAATTCTTCGCTACGGCAAACTAGACGTCTCGGAGAATGAACGATCCCCGGAGCGAAAGAGAGAATGGACCCCTCTCGAGATAGTGAAGATAATATATCACAATGTCCCGGAAAATCTTCACCTACCCGCATCGTATGGCGTGATACAGGTACTGGAGAAGTTGGAGGATGAGGGCAAGGTTGTCCAAGATATGGAATCTGAGGCATGGAGACTGAATACTGAAAAATCGGCTCTTTAATTGCGGGCCGACTGTTGGTGACGAATACGGGGAGGTCAATACCTGGGGTTATATATCTGTGGGGAGGGCAGCCCGAGTTACTAAGTTGCCGCGCAACCCTGCGTTTCTCCTCCAGAGCAGGGCTCACTGGGGATTTGATGCAATCAACAAATGACAAAGGATTGCCTACTCCTGCGGTTTCCTGCTTTTTATTCTTCAATAGACATGGTTCTCCTACCTTATCAAACTGGGGGAGTGTTGGAGCCAAGACTAGAATGAGAGAGCCCTTCATTCAATTGAGTATTATCGTGATTTGCTGACGCGAGTAAATCAAGATGGCCCATGCTGTCATCAGGTTTTTTTTTATTTTTTTATGTTCAAAGTAATGCATTGACTTTGAGGGTGTTGCTACGCCGAAGTTCGTCCATGGAAGGGACGCTGAGATGCCGCTTTTGACTGGCCGACCGCACTTCCGCATTCAATTGTCTGACTTCATCGATTCTGGACTAAATTTGTCCCGACCTCAACCAACATCGCCATCGTCATCACCCTGGTTCTTCATCAAGGGAGGTTCTCTTTTCTTCCTCCAGCAAGAACTAGAGAATATTACAGGAGATCTTTTTAATATCTCAGATATTGTCATCCGAGCCAGGGTTGAAACTAATGAGCTCGTTATTGAGGAGCCCTGGATATCTTGTGGTTCCTCTCTTCGTTCTCTCGCTGAAGCTTGGGTCGGTTGGTCCGCGCGCCTGGGACGGCTCTGAATAATTGCGCCCCTCCATTTTGGCTTTTGCTTCCCCACTCCAAAGAAGAGAGAGTGAGAGAGATACCCATATGAGAGAGGAGAGCAGCGAGAGCAAGAGAGTAAGATTCGTCCACCAATTCTTCCTCCCTGTTTTATTATTCTGGCGTTTTGGTCTCTCTTCGGACTTTTTTATTCTTGTTTTGGATGCGGCTTGACGAAAAGTTTCTTGCTAATTTCTCTTATTCCCCTCTTTCTAGGAACCATAAGTCTGGCGGTCCCATTACTCTTCTCTCACCTTAAGGGGGATCCTTTTCGTCTCAATTATTGATTCTCGGTCCTTGATACCCTTTCCCTTTCCTCCGGAGCTAGCTTTTAAGCTTGGCCGTATTGCTTTGACTTCTCTGTATCTATACTGGATTTTCCGTTCGGTTGTCATGATGCCGACCCTCGAAACCCCCACTCAACATGAAGCAAGGCTTCTACTTGTCTCGAATCGGCTACCAATCACCATCAAACGCTCTGAAGATGGCAGGTACGACTTTTCTATGTCCTCCGGGGGCTTGGTCAGTGGGTTGAGCGGCCTATCGAAATCTACAACCTTCCAATGGTATGGCTGGCCTGGTCTGGAAGTGCCGGAGGCAGAGATACCTATCGTCAAACAGCGCTTAAAGGATGAGTACGGCGCGGTTCCTGTATTTATTGACGATGATCTCGCCGATCGACACTATAACGGGTTCTCTAGTTAGTCCTTCTTGAATATGCATTGGTGCATGCTATGAATTTCAAGGACAATACTTTCAGTTGCTGACTAAATTCCTGTGCCAACCAGATTCTATCCTGTGGCCTCTCTTCCACTATCATCCGGGAGAAATTACTTTTGATGAAGCTGCCTGGGAAGCATATAAGGAGGCAAATCGACTCTTCGCACAGGCCGTTGCTAAGGAAGTCCAAGACGGCGATTTAATATGGGTGCACGATTATCACTTGATGCTTTTACCTGAAATGCTTCGAGAGGAAATCGGGAATACTAAGAAAAACATCAAGATCGGGTTCTTCCTCCATACCCCTTTCCCTAGCAGCGAGATCTACCGTATTCTACCCGTTCGGAATGAGTTGTTACTTGGAGCCCTCCATTGTGACCTTCTCGGCTTTCATACCTATGACTATACAAGACATTTCTTGAGCTCTTGCTCGCGACTGCTGTACGCGTGTACCCGGTTGAGATTCCGTGAAGAGTACATAAACTAACGCAAGATGTAGGGGACTACCAACTACTCCCAACGGCGTCGAGTTTCAGGGCAGGATAGTTGCGTGTGGTGCTTTCCCAATCGGAATAGATCCAGAGAAATTCCGAGAGGGACTTAAGAAAGAAAAAGTCCAGAAACGGATTGCAATGTTAGAACAAAAATTTCAGGGTGTGAAGCTAATGGTTGGCGTGGACCGACTGGATTACATCAAGGGTGTTCCTCAGAAGCTACACGCACTTGAGGTTTTCCTAAGCGACCATCCAGAATGGGTTGGAAAGGTTGTCTTGGTCCAAGTTGCGGTGCCTAGCCGACAAGACGTGGAGGAGTATCAGAATTTGAGGGCGGTGGTCAACGAACTGGTTGGCAGGATCAATGGCAAATTCGGTGGGTGCAAGCCAAGAAACTCCTACACGCATGGTTGTTGACAAGAAAACAGGCACGGTCGAGTTCATGCCGATTCACTTCCTACATAAGTCTGTCAACTTTGATGAGTTGATTGCTCTGTACGCTGTGTCAGACGCTTGTATCGTTTCCTCGACTCGCGATGGAATGAATCTCGTTGCGTATGAATACATTGCCACTCAGCGCAAACGACATGGAGTGCTAGTCCTCTCCGAGTTCGCTGGCGCAGCCCAAAGCTTGAATGGCAGTATCATTGTCAATCCTTGGAATACCGAGGAACTTGCTGGTGCTTACCAGGAAGCCGTTACGATGAGTGACGAGCAGAGAGCCTTTAATTTCTCCAAGTTGGATAAATATGTCAATAAATACACAAGGTATGCTTGGATCTCTCCTCAGCCGATGACACCTTAGTAATCTCTTCTAGTGCTTTCTGGGGCCAGTCCTTTGTCACGGAATTAACGAGGGTATCGGCAAATTCGGCGGAGAGATTGCAGACGATGAAATCCTTGACTTGTAACTCAAAAGTAAACGGCACAGACGCCACAGGAACCGACCCGGCTGTTCAATGATCGTGGCTGGTTTCCATGAAGTGATAGATTGGCTCGATTATTAGGCAGGAAAAAGCATGACAATATGTGAATGATTGACCCCACAAAACGGATTGTTTTAATAGTTTATAAGCACAAGGACCGGCGAAAATGGGTTTATTTGGTTTCTGTCTTTTCTTGCATTGCCTGGTTATCATTTGCTACTACGGAATTCTATCAGGGTAATCCGCGTGGTCGGATTTCCTGGCGTGGATAGTCGGTTGCTAGGGTCCTGTATATGTAACACACTCTAGATATTTTTAGCTCCATGCCAAATTGGGCTCATGTATGTAATGAATAACATACTCAGAGACATTCAGATTATTAGTTCACTCGTCAAAGCCACCAAGACTTGCTGTGGTGCATTGTAGGAAGATGGAACTTATGGAGTGAAATGGTTGCAAACAGTACAAACACCGACGAGAGAAATTCTTGGAGGCTTCAAGCTCTGAACACTTTCGGTATTGTGACCGCACGAAAACCTGCTGCGCCCAGTTCTTCAACGAGACTAGAAGAGGCGACCTCCCAGTGCTCTAATCTACTGGTTAATTTATAGTCACCTTCTACTGAATCCTTTTTCTGGACCTTACGTATTCTGGCTTTCTCCATTCCAGAAGACGACCTGTGGACAAATTCTCCGCCCGCAAACACCCAAACCCGACTGGACCAGGGGTTAGTTTAGAGAAAAGCAGCGCTCGATATAGACCAAAGTAACGCCAGGCCCATACCGCTGTTGTCAACAACCATGTCTCCAAGCTACGTCCTACGGGCAATGCCGCCCCTACAATCATCCCTCGTCCGATCGACCACAACCTCCGCTGCAACATCGGCCTCTTCCTATTTCTGCAGACCAAGCCTCATTTCTCGCCGACTCATCTCCTCTACTTCTACCCCGGCCTCCGAACAGCCACAGCCTGGACAGAGCATACCCCAACCTTCCACCGCACTCCCCTCCCTCCGCAACTACCCCTACACCCTGAAAACTGGCACCGTCGTCTCCGTCGGCCGCATGGACCGCACAGTCCGCGTCGACCACCGCCACACAATCTGGGACCGTTTCCTACGCAAGAGCTACCCAAAGGTAACATCGTACCTAGTCGCCGACCCACAGAACTCGCTGCGCGAGGGCGACGTGATTGAGTTCTCGTCCGGTTTCCCCAAGAGTCGCCAGGTGCGACACGTTGTTGAGCGTATCATTGCCCCGTTCGGTGAAGCCATTGCAGATAGACCCGCTGTTATGTCTCGGGATGAGAGGGATGCGGTGCGCGCTGAGAAGAGGGCGGCGAAGGCTGCGCGGAGGGAGCAGAGGAGGGCAGAGAATGGTGCACCGGAGCTAGAGTATGGTCATGGACAGGAACATGTTGGGCGTATTAGGAGGTTAATTCTAGAGAGGACTGCCGCCGCCGCCGCTTCGGTACAAAGTTCAGCATAGAAAGTGGTTGGTGGAGGCTAGTTAGATGTCTGTGTGTATTCTTTTCTTTTGTGGTTTGGGAAGGATCATGGCAAAGTGTATTATATTGTTACATTATTTTTGCATGGTTTCATACCTATTTCGGCTTGTCGGTCCGAGAAGCCAGTCAATATAAATATTCTATTCATTATGTTCACCGTGAGAGTTATGGAGAGTAACTGCAGAGATAATACCGCAATTTCTGAGGTACACTCTAGGTGGATATATATCAATGCTGTCGTAGAACTAGGATCCACGAGAGCCGAATTAGACCCTATACTCGTAGCTACTTCGAGACTTGACACAGCCTGCCGGTGAAAAGCTTCTTCATTCTTGCATCCTTCTTTCGGATACTTTGGGAACCACATCCTGGATGATCGACGACCTGGCAACCTCAAGGCCATGACGTAGGTGCCGGAGACCTCCTGGGTAGCACCACATCTAGGACTTAGGTCTAGTGTATATATAACAGTTCAATCCTGTAGTCGCATTTAAATCGCCTGTTATGGCTTTCTCTCTCTGTGGGCCAGGTTGTGTAGCTCCTGGTACTTGAAGCTAGGGATGAATTGAGTTGTAGAGCAATGACGAGGGATTGAGAATCTGAGATTATTATTGCTGATGCTGAAGTGGACCAAGAGCGGTGGTAATGATAGTAACACTCCGTTTATTATCACCGTCCTGGCTGATAACTATGCATTGTAGCGGTGAAGAAGATTGACTTCAGTTGGGTTTTGTTTTTTTGTGCCTGGAGGGGCAGACAGAAGAGGCCGGCTGATGTCACAATCAAGAACCGTTGACTGAGGTGATTCGAATCATTCCATGCTGGTAGCAGGGTAATTACAGACCTAGCGTTTAGAGGTGGAAGATAAAGATAAGTTAGGACTGAGATGAAGCAAAGAGTGGGAGACGACGTCGTCGTCAAGAGTAAATATGCGCCAAGGCCGAAGTTTTTGGGTCGCAAAGTCAAGTCACCCCAGCAGCAGCATCTTGTTTACTCCCTCTTTCCACTTCACTCCCGAATTCTCTTCCACCTCATCCCCAACCCCACCTCATCTATCCATCTATTTCTCTATCTGTCGCCCTACCTCTCGGTTGGTTGGCTGGTTAACCAATCCACCCGGTCTTTCAACTCATTTGATTTCAAGCCCTTCGCCGCCGCCTCTTCCCCGGTGGATGCTGTTGTGTGGGCGCTCCTCACCCTGTCCACACTCCGCCCGGGTGCACCAGATCTGCAACCGTCTGCAAGTTCAAGGTGTGTGTTGACTCCATAAAGGCCCTGCCGCAGCACCTCGCGAGATAGTCCTCTCCACGAACTTTCTTTTCTGGCATGATTCTTAATTTTCCATCTCAACGTCGACCCCCAAGTCAACATCGCAATCCGGTTCTAGAGCCGAGCCTTTCTTCGGCATTGCTAACCGCTCCCCTCTCGATAGTCAATCATAAATCATCATAATGGCTGAGGGAGAGGAGGACTTTTCATCCCTACCGTTACCCGACCGCTTCTCACACAAGGTTCGCTTGCTCTCGTTGTTGACTTTTCCCCCATATCAATATGACGCAAATGCTGATGGGTCACCCTTTCGCCGTAGAATTGGAAAGTCCGAAAAGGAGGATACGAGGATGCAAAACAACAGTTCGAGAAGTCGCCCGATGAATCACATCCCGTATTTACACCATTCCTCCAGGATCCGAGTTTGTGGAAGGGTGCAGTTACGGATTCCAACGTTGCGGCCCAACAAGATGGTCTAGCGTCCTACTGTGCATTCCTGAAATTTGGAGGTGCCGCAGCTTGTGCAAGGTACGCTTCTCAGCTTTAATTTTAATATCATTGCCTTTTTGTTGGAGATGGCTAACGGATACTGAAGGACTCGGGGTTATACGGTCGCTGGTATTGTCGAAAAGGGTCTCCCATCTACCCGACCGGCGGCGAAAGCGAGTGCGATCGAAGCGCTGTTATTATGTGTAGAGCTGGACAAGGCCGATCCAGTCATCGAAGAGATACTCCCTGTGCTGTCGCATAAGGTACCCAAGGTTGTCGCTGCGACGCTGGCGGGACTGACATCCATCTATCATAACTTTGGATGCAAGATCGTTGACCCCAAGCCGGTACTGAAGGCCCTCCCGAAGGTTTTTGGACACGCAGATAAAAACGTTCGCGCGGAAGCACAGAATCTTACAGTGGAGCTATATCGATGGCTGAAGGAGGCCATCAAGCCTCTCTTTTGGGGCGACCTGAAGCCAGTCCAACAGGGAGATCTTGAGAAGTTGTTCGGGAATGTGAAACAGGAGCCGCCACCGAAACAAGAAAGATTTACCCGAGCTCAGCAAGATGCTATGTCTGCAGCTAGCGCCGCAGCGGAAAGCGGCGAGGTTGAGGGTGCAGCTGAAGAGGAATTCGCCGAGGAAGAAGCCGGTGAAATCGACGCTTTTGATCTCGCGGAAGCTGTCGATATTATGCCGAAGGTTCCTAAGGATTTCCATGAGCAACTGGCGTCGTCGAAATGGAAGGACAGGAAGGAATCCTTGGACGCTCTATACTCGGCCCTGAATGTCCCTAAAATCAAGGAAGGCCCATTTGACGATATTGTTCGAGTGCTGGCCAAGTGTATGAAGGATGCAAACATCGCGGTTGTGACAGTCGCAGCCAACTGTATCGATCTCCTTGCCAAGGGTCTTCGCAACGGATTCATCAAGTATCGCTCTTCAATCATGTCGCCGATCATGGAGCGGCTGAAGGAGAAAAAGCAAAGTGTTGCTGACGCTCTAGGGCAGGCTCTAGATGCTGTCTTTGGAGCGACGAGTTTGACTGACTGCTTGGAAGAAATTCTGGAGTTTCTCAAACACAAAAACCCTCAGGTTAAGCAGGAAACCGTCAAGTTCTTGATTCGCTGTCTGCGCACCACCCGGGAAGTCCCTGCGAAGCCAGAGGTTAAGTCCATTGCGGAGGCAGCAACCAAACTTTTAACCGAGTCAAGCGAAGTCAACCGTGCTGGGGGTGCGGAAATCCTAGGCACCCTTATGAAAATCATGGGCGAGCGAGCGATGAATCCCTACCTCGACGGTTTAGATGAAATCCGAAAGACGAAGATTAAAGAATATTTTGAGACAGCTGAAGTTAAAGCGAAGGATAGGCCTAAGCCCATTGTTGGTCCGCCCAAGGCCGCCCCTGGACCGGCTGCAAGGAAGGTTGTTGGAAAGAAGCCGGCACTGGGAATGAAGAAATCTGCTCCTGCGGCTGCATCTCCTGCCGAAGAACCTGCGCCAACTCCTTCCCCCTCCAAGCCTGCTACAAGAGCCATACCTTCAAAGCTGGCTGGACCATCGAAACCTGGTGGCTTACCCATTCCAGGCGCTGGGTTAAAGGTCAAGAAAACCCTGGGTGGCCCAGGAGGTTTAGCATCTCCACAACGACGAGTTATCTCTCCTCCATCCGAAGACCATCCACAACAGGCTCCTGCCTCTAGATTTGGTCTTGGAAGGGGTCTCGCTGGTCGCCCAATTGCCAAGCCTGCTACCCCTAGCGAGCCTGCACTGGCTCCAGCGGCTCCTATAATGACTGGAATGTCCGCCGTTGAACGGGCTGAACTAGAAGAGCTGCGTCTCGAAAAGGACCGATACCTCCGCATGATCGATGACTTGAAGCATGATAGAACTAAACTGAATTCTCAAGTCACCGAACTACAGAACCAGAACGCACAACTGATTGAAGACCACACAAGAGACGTGTTGAGCATCAAAGCGAAAGAAACCCAGCTGGTACGAGCGCGAAGTGATGCTGAGACTGCCGAGCAAACCGTGCAGACGCAGCAGCGAGAAATTGAACGTCTGAAACGCGAACTGACAAGAGCACTTCGCTCTGGCGCGATGAGTCCCCCTAATGCCATTGGCGATCAGTTTCACATGCCCATCCCAGAGTCTTCCTCCATATACCAAGATCCAGGCAGCAATGGCCATGGTCCGATGTCTCGAGGTGGTCTGCATTTAGGTTCTCGGTTCGAGAGCGCACGACCGCGGAGCTATGCTTCTGCTAGTCCCAGCGAAGAGAAAGAAAACAACGGCCTTGAGTCTCCGGGCTTGACAAGCCGAGAAGGAGGGTTCAGCCGAAGGAAGTTCAGCCCAACATTCGGGACTGGATACTCGGGCATAGGCAGTCCAACACGGTCGTCAATGGTTGGATCTGGTAGTGTTTCAGGAGAAGATCAGCCTCCACGGAGTGCAGAGCCTGCAGAGAATTGGAAGCGAGCAGCTGAAGTGACCAGCCAACTAAAGGCGCGAATCGAACAAATGAAGGTCAGTGTGTTCCATATTCACTTTTTCTCTCTTGATGCCCTACTAATCTCGGATATATAGGCCAGACAAGGACTCTCACGACCACCTGCTCAACGCTAACGACTGAATGAACATCGCATATCCCTACTCGTTTCTTTTTTTTTTCTTCTCGTTCACTTTTCTCAAATCTCTTCTTTTCATTCCTCTCTTACCATGTGTGGTTTCATAACGAGGAAGATTTTGTTTTCTTGCTTAGGCGGGCTGGCTTGTTCCCTTGTTCTTTTTATTTTATACTTCAACTACTTTTTCTCTAATGGGTTTACTTTCGTCTTTTTTTACTGGGTTTATGTCGGGGCTTCAGAGCGCAAATGGGTGGTTTTAGGAGGGGGGTCAATTATTCCTCCGGTTGCATACGCTTGGGTTTCCACATTTTCACAGCACCACACCGACGTTTTGATGCTTTGATGTATAGATGTTCTTGTACTATACCCATGTATCGAGGTTGTATTCTACGGGCCTCACCAGCCGAATTGGTCGGAAAGGAACAATCGATTTTGCATTATTGTCGTTTATTATCTTTTATTCAGGATGGAAATAAGAGCAGGACGGGAGGAAATGGTTGGCCTGGGGGGTATCTTAGGCAGTTGCTATGGTGTACAGACTACGAGGTACAACGGCAGACTTCACATGAATGCTGATAAGAAAGATGTTACAAATGGGCTAGGGCAGGTAGGTGATGTCTGAAATGCATTCATGGGTATCTGCAACGTTGTACATAAAATAATAAAAAAAAGAACACTAGGTGGACACCATCAAGATGGATTTATGATTTGAGGAACAAGGAGGCCAACAAAGACTCTTTCCACACATCACTCTCCAAGCTAAACGATGCTGCGAGAGAAATAAGCATTGAACGAGTCCCTGACAACACTCTTGCCTGAAAGACTTGGGAGGAAAAACTTTTTTTGACAAATCCCGTTTTGATTTTTTTTAGACCGCAATTATTGTCATTATCGTTTAACCCGTCAACTAGAGCTAAGCTTAAAGACTTAGACCTTGATGGCGGCCTCAGCGGCCTTGCGCTTCTTCTCCTGGCGAGCGACAGCCTTGGCGCCCATGATACCACCACCCCAGTGACGGCGGGACTCCTCGTACTTGTCGGTGTAGCCGTCCTTGATGGCAGAGAGGAGCTTGGAGAACTCAGCCTTGTCCTCAGAGCGGACCTCGGTGAGGGCGAGGACAGCAGCAGTCTGAAAAAACACAATTAATATCAATGGTTGGGATGACGGTGAAAGTTTTCAAGACGACTAACCTTCTTGTGGACAACGGTTCCAAGACGAGCCTTACCCTTGACGATAGCATAAGGGACACCCATCTTGCGGCAGAGAGCGGGGAGGAAAACAACCAGCTCAATGGGGTCAACGTCGTGGGCGATCAGAACCAGGGAAGCCTTCTTGTTCTCGACGAGGCCAACAACGTGGTTGAGACCGTACTTGACGTTGTAGGGCTTCTTGGAGACATCCTCCTTCTTCTTGCCCTCGGCGACGGCGGTGGCCTCGGCGTGGAGACGCTCCTTCTTCTCAACCTTGGTCTCGGGACGGTACTTGTTGAGGAGCTTGAAGGTCTGGGCAGCGGTGTTGCGGTCCAGGGTGCTCTGGAACTGAGCAATGGAAGGAGGAACCTTGAGGCGGAGGTTCAGGATCTTCTTCTGGCGCTGGAGACGGACATACTCGGGCCACTTGACGAAGCGGCCGAGGTTGCGCTTGGGCTGGACGTCCTGGCCAATACCGTAGTTGCGGGCACGGCGCTCGATGAGAGGGTTCTGTGCGAAAGAACGTTAGTATATCCGGCCAATGGATTCAGAGACGGAGACAGAAATTGACGTACCTTGGGGCCCTTCTTGCTAGAACCAGCCTTTCCCTGGGGGTATGGGAGGGGGGCGGCCTTCTTTCCGGACTTGGGAGGCTATCATTGAGAAAAGAAGATCAGCGTTTGTCCACCATGTGCTGCATCTTCTTTGAACTCTAGAGAGAACACAATTCTAGTACCCGAGAGCACTAGACTCATGTCTCCAGCCAGATCATCACTGATGCTCGCATCCCAGAAGGATTTGTGCGATCAATGGAAAAAGGATTTTTTTTGAGTTGCTTCGAACAACTTTTGCGAAATGGTCGCGGATCAAATTTGTCTCACGGCATATCGCAGAGGTGATCGAGAACTCTCTAAAAGAGAGAATTGGACTGGACTATTCAAGTGCTTACCATTGTTGTCGACTGTTGATCCGCTGCGCTGGTTGACGGGGTTGACGAAGAAGGGAAAGAAGAAGAAGAGATCGACTGGGATCTTTTGTGCACTCAAGAAAAAGTCGCCGTTTCTTTCGTGGGTCGCGCTAGTGCGGAAAAACAAGCGAGCCGGTTCCGCCGTTCGCCGAAGGTCACGTGACACAGGGCTAGCCCTCTACCTTCCCGATTTGGATTTTCATAGACACCTCAGGCTGAACTCTCAAAAGTCGTAGTACTTTATTTCAGTCTCGCACGCTCTAGAAGACTCACAGGGCCTAGAGTGTATCATTCAAGCTAATAGATTTCTTATGTTCACAAAGTCCAATCTAAAGCTAAACTGTAGATTTATAACCACGCCTCAACGCCATACATACCCGATATCTAATCACAGCCATAAATGCAACCAACAAATGCAAGCGAACCCTCCAAGGTATATCCAAAAAATGGGGCATAAAGAATCCTCCCAAAAGAACTGATAAAACATCATCGCCAAGCTGCAAGACCGGAGAGACCTCCCCTACCCACTCCCGAACTGGCGGCTTGGATAGCTTTCTTTTTCCCTAATGAACCCTCCTGGCTCTGAACACCAGCCACAATCTTCTCGATATTTGTTTCAACCACCACACCTCCAACAATCATTTCGCTCAATACAGCATGCATGGTCTCATAGCCGAAGATAAGATCTAGTTCGCAGACATTCTCAAATATCCGGTCGAGCGCCTCCACGAAGACTTGGATTAGATCGATAAGGGCGAGCGGCGACTCCATGGACGTAGAAATCATAATGAAGGACAAGGTAGCGTATGTACGGTAGGTGATTTGGCTTGGAGCATCGGAGGGCCCATTGCTTGTGTTGGAGCTGGCGCCTCGGGCGAGGAGTGGAGGGAGGGGTAAGAAGTTGCAGGCGGTCGGTGGACGCTGCGCTACTAGGTCGTAGATTTGTGCAATGAGCGACTGTTTTGTATGGGTGTCCTGGTTGCTTGATTGTTAGCTTGACCCGGAAGGGAGGGAGTTGGGGGATTTTGTTTTCGGAGCTCACGATTTGGGTGTAGAACTTCGACAGACGGGGTTGTCCGTTGTTATTGAAGACGAGGACAGCGTTGATCATGTTGGAGGTCCTAGGGTGTCACCGGTGAGTGCACAACAGGTGGAAAATAGCGTTCGAAGCCAAATTAATAATGAAAGACTACGAGAGGGTAGAAGGGGACTGCGTCGCTTCGTGCGACAAATGGGCCCGGAGCTGGGTATCTCTTATCGCGGGGATCTCGGAAGAACTTCTCACTTGGGCGGTCCTCGGAAAACCTACTTATCCTGAAACTTGTCCGGAGAAGCTTCTCTGATACATCAGCCGTTTCCTACCAGGCCAATCGGTCATTCAGTTGAACCTCTACCCTTAACGAGCAGCTAGCGATGAGGAGCCCATATATATGCAGACTCTGCTCAAGCTATAGGACATCGTTATCCCGCTCACACCGAACAATTTCTACGACAACAACTACTACACCTCCGAGTCCTTCCAACCCAAACAAGATCCGACTGAGCGACTTGACACCCGCTGAAATATCCTACTACTGGGATACGGAGGTTCCAGGCCAGTCGAAACTTGATTACGCGGACAAATTTTTTAGCCCCTCGCGCCATTCCCCTGTGAAATTATGGTCGGCAAGCAAATTCCGTACTACGCCTCTCTCCTCGGTGGAGCCTGAGGTGGCCTTCCTCGGGCGATCTAATGTCGGGAAAAGCTCATTGTTGAACGCGATCATGGGGAAGGAGATGTGCTGGACATCATCGAAGCCCGGGCGGACGAGAGAAATGAATGCCTTTGGGATAGGTGGTACTAAGGGTGGAGAGTCGAAAATTGTTCTCTTGGACATGCCAGGGTACGGGAAGGCGAGTAGGACGGAATGGGGTGTTGAGATTATGAAGTATCTCCAAGGGAGGAAACAGTGAGTGATGTGATCGGGGGCTAGGCGAGGTGTTGTTGTATCCTGCTAATGTTGGTACCGGCTTCTAGACTACGACGAGCATTTATCCTAATCGATACTCACCACGGGATTAAGAAAACGGACGAAGATATCCTGATGCTGTTTCGAAGATACGGCATTCCGCACCAGATCATACTCTCAAAAGTGGACAAAGTTCTCGTGAAGAAGAAAAGTCAGGTCAAAAGCGGGGCTTCTGCCGCGGGTGTTGCTTCTTTGAAGAAAACACTGCAAGCCCTGAGGCCGATTGTTCAGCCTGACGGTCGTGTTGAGGGCCCCGGGGCTCTGGGAGAGATCCTAACATGTAGTGCGGAAACATCGATTGGCCAAGGACAATCACTAGGCATCAGTTCTATACGCTGGGCGATTCTTTCTGCTGCCGGATTCGACGGTAACGTAGAGGGGAAAGCTGAGTCTATTCGACCTGTGTTAACTCCCTCCGCCGCTCCAGACGTCGCATCTTGATTTTGTTCGACGCTCTCATGTCCATGGCTTGCTCATTGAGCAATTTTCATCATGCTGAGATTAGCGCTCCGGCCCAGCATCTTCTCGATATCTAACCCGACGGGAATGCGATGTCAGTCGTATATTCCGCAATCAATATTCCACCGTTTGTTGACATTAAGGGACTAGCTGAGGACCTGACACCCAATATGGGTTTTCAGAGCTTGAGCGAGTGATGCCTCGGGTCACCATCGATACACCTCTCTGGAATATTACTGCAACTTGGAGGCAGAAGCCGGTGGATTCCATTAAGAGCTTCATCTCAGTGTCTTCTAACTGATATCCAGATGCAATTATTTCTGAACCTCGAACTTCTAGTCTTGCGCCAAGCAGGACTGGAGCCCTATAACAGCCGGTTTAGAAGCTCGCTATGCTTCTAAGATTGAAACTGGTCAAATAACAAATGTATGGTATCATATTTCTTCTATAAAGCACAAATATCACAGCAGGAATGGGGACAAGTCCAAGTCTGGAAGGTTGCAGAAAAGATGGATGTGCCAGGCACCAAATATTGAAATATGCACATGAGGCATTGTAAACCACAATACAACACATAGCAGCACGTATAGTGAGGGAACTGAATGGAAAAAAAAACAAAACAAAATAAATACTAGTAGACACAAAGGTGATAATGTGTTATAAATGCCAAGACGCCTGTCCGCCATCATAACATATGTTTGGTATGCTGTAAACCACGCTATGCAAAGTCTTATAATGAGAAAAGAATTCCGTGAGAATGGGTATCGTAAATGTTGCATGGCATGAGGATGTGAAAAAGAAGGGGATAGAGTATGCGAAGAAAAAGAAGAGATAACGTTGCTCACTCTGGGCTGAAGTGAGCCGATATAACAAACACCCCTGGTTGGAAGGCCCTACCAGCGGGCATGGGGTAGCTTTGTAGGCTGGAATCAACCATCTGAAAGATCGTAATCCTCGTCAGTGTCGCTGACTTCTTGGCCCCATCGGTTGACGACGATACGTCTACCCAATTGATCATGTGGTACACCCTCTCGAGAAGCACCAAAATCGAGAACCTAAAAACAGTTAGAGAGAATATTCTTAAGGACATCCGGAGATTCGAGCTCACCTCTATGTAAGTCAGACCATCACGCTGCACTGCAGCGACACATCGACGGTCATTAAATTTCACCTGCCAAACTCCACCAAGGTCTGTAAGAAGATCCCGAACACACTCTCCAGTTCGTACGTCCCACATCTTGAGAGTTCGATCGGAGCCTGAAATGACCTTCTGGCCATCATGCTGAAAACACGTAATCGCACCGGTATGGGCACTCAACATGTTCTTACACTGCCCGGTCTCTGGATCCCAGATCCGCAAGGTAGAATCTGCAGCCGCAGACACAAGGCGATCGCACTTCAAATCGAGCAAGCCAACGAGAGACGTATGTCCTTCCAGATTGTACAAAATTGATCCAGTCTCAAGAGACCAGATCTTGACCATGTTATCCATTGAACCACTAATGCAGCGGTTCCGTTTATGGTCAAGAACCACGCTATAGACCTTCAGTGAATGACCTGAAAGTCTATGTAGTGTCTCTCCGGTTGATATCTTCCAGACCCGTACGGTGCAGTCATAGCTCCCACTGACCAAGGTGTCACCGTGAGCCGCAATTGCACGAACTGAATGTTGATGGCCAGTAAGTACTCGAACGAAATAGGGGCAGTCGGTATCATCGACATGCGGCCCACTCTGGTAGTATCCTGGGTCACCAGGTTTAGGGAGCTTCCACACCCGAAGGTTAGAGTCCCGTGAACCAGTAATGATCAGCGGTTCTTTAGGCATCATTTCGGGAGTTCCATCAGCCTTTTTCCCAACTTCCACAGGGAGCACGATCTGTAAACATCGTACGGTGGAGGTATGACCGTGGAAAATTTGGGTGCATCTCGCCCTTTCAATGTCCCAGACTCGAACTGATCTGTCGGTAGACCCAGAAACAAGGGTATTACCGTAATATTCGAGAGCCCAAACTCCACCCTCGTGACCTTCTAAAGTTGCTCTCAGAACACCTGTCTTTGTATCATACACGTTGATATTTGTGTCATCACTGCCAGTCAGGATCTTATCCCTATCAAACTGAAGGCAGGTGACGACATTGCGGCCGTGAGCACGAACTGCAATGTGTCTAGGTTTGACCTCTGGTTTCATCCAACCTCTGTGAATCGAGTGATATCGCTGGTAGAGGGATTTGTACAAGTGAAGACCTTGAAGAGATGGTAGCCCGACTTCCGGATATGGGACAGCGGCGGCGGCAGCATTTGCAGCAGCATATGGGCCCTCTGCGGCGGAAACATCCTTCTTCCAGTCGGAAGAGTCAGATTGATCAGTTCCACTCGATGAAATCTTCCGTTTTGCAAGCTTCCTACTAGAAATGCGGGTGCAAGCTTTCCTTTTTGGCCTACGGTTCGCAGATGAAGACCTCCCACTTGGCCCGGCGAGAGGAGATAGGGCGGGGAGGGAGGATGATTCTGGATCAGGTTTGATGAAGGTAGACAGGCTAAGGTCTTTTTCATAGTCTTCATTCCCGCTGGGGAACTGCCATCCCCAGCCCTCCCTGATTGCACGAGCTAACTCGCCTTCAGGGAGAAGAAATCCATCCCTATCAAAAAGCTCCTTCCAGGATTTTTCGTCGGAGTTGATGATATGCCTCCACTTCTTGGATACTTGTGCTGCCCGACACATCGTTTGAAAATCGAAATATTTGACGATATTGAGGCTCAGCTCAAGCGGGAGAAGAGTAAGAAAGTCGCATTTCAAGGCTGGATTAACGACATCGGCAACAAAATGCAGTGTTGGTTTAGGGCAGCGTCTTAAGAGTTGATACATCAGGTAAGTCTTCAATTCTTCAGGAACCGAATCAAAGAAGTCAAGCACGTTCGGTATATCCATTAAAGACGGATGAGTAATATCGGACTTCGTCAAAAAGTTGTTAGAGTCAGCTCTGGAAAGACTGGGCACACGTGCTTTCGAGGCCGGTATATGTAGAGCATTGGTAAACTGCGAGTCATTCTGTTCAAGACTAGAGTCTGTTTCATTTTCTTGGTCTTCGGCAGATTCGAAAGAAGAATCGGCGTGCAAAGCGTTCATAGCAGTCACAGGAGACAGACTAGGGCTAGGCAAGCACATATCTTGGGCAACAAGATTATCAACAAGTGTGAGCTGCGAGTTCGAGTCCATTGTGCGGATCTGAGAATTGTCGTCCGGGGCAAAATCGGTGTCCTGACTGGTAGAAGCTCCTCCCAAAGCTTGCCCGGAATCTTCCCCATCTTCTGTCATCGAATTCGCGGAATCAACCTCGGAGGGACGTTCGAAATGTCTACTTCTCTCTGAGACAACGGTTTTCGGGCGGGACGTTTCTTTCCTTGGATGCACTAATGACAAGCTCCCTTGGGACTCAACTTCAGAGGACAAGGGTGACCGGAATAGAGTTTCCCTTCTCGGAAAATTCGCACTGTGGATTCTTCGCCTCGATGCCACCCCCTCTCCCGAATTAAAGCTAGCACTCTCAGTCTCCGGAGTGGCCAGGCCCGCCGCTCTGGGATAGGAGGACGTAGAGCCATGAGATCGAAAGGATCGCAAAGATGGCTCTGAGGGAATCCTCGATGGAGGGGGCTTCAAGCATCCTTGGTGAGTCTCTGAGATAGGCAAGGGCCGGCGTTTAGAGCTTGTCGGGGCATTTGATGGCTGATTGGATACCCTAGGTGTCACAAAGCGTCGAGGCAACTGTGCGTCTTCGGAAGTAAATGAGGTGACAGATCGAACCAAGCCATTAGATGACCGTAACACGTCATTTTTTTCGGTTAACTAAGAACCTTACATTAGTTACTCAAGCCGATACTCAAGCTTAAACGCCATGAAATTTTCAAGGAATGGGGATCGTGAGTAGTGGATATCTCGTACCTCATCCAGGGTGCCGGTAGTATCTTCCGGTTCATTGAACACAACCGACTTGCCTCCAAGCTCAAATTTAATGTTCCTCAACAACTGGGGTGTAGGAGATAGCGCCAAAGGATACAGCTTGGGATCAAGTTCTCGCGTTGCTCGGGGTGGTTTAATCAACAATGGGGGGAAGGTGGTTGTTGTCGTGGTGGTTGTCGTCACAACGGTAGTTCGCGTAGCCGGTGCGAAGGAAAACTGACCGATGGAGCCAGACTTAGGCCCATGGGTAAAACTGCTGTTATTCTCTTGATCGTCCATGTTTATTTGTGAGTTCTGGTAGATGTTTCAAGAAGGTACAGGGAGAGAGTTGGGTATCTCGACGCGTCTCCAAGGCCTATGTAAATCGGTTTCGACCCTTTTGGAGGCGATAGGACATCAGATGGAATATGCAATCATCAAAAGTATTCTGGAACGCAAACGTGGGTATTGTTGGAGTGGTTGACAAGTCGCTTTTGCACGAAACAAGCCGGCGTAAATGGGGCCGTCAGCACGGTACACGACCGCAAAGACCATCTGACTGCCCAAATATCAAAGGAGAATTTGAGTTAGAACATGGTGAAGACGGTGAGGTGCAGTCGGGGTTGGAATACGGGAGGAAAGCAGAAAAGGATGACCGTGGCGTGTCGTTGAGACGGAAGGTGGTGTTGGGCGGAGAACAATCGAGGAAGCTGAAGGGTGGTTGGTGGTGGTGGTGCCTCCTCTGGTCGGAGTCTGGGAGCGTCTTTACAGGAGCGGTTTAACGTCCTCTGTAGTCGGCTAGCCTCTTTGGGTGCTTTCCCGATTCTTCGCAAACTTGGGACAGCAGGAACCTTGGGTAGAGTTCTGGCAAAGAGGGACAGTGAAAGAAAAATAGAGAGAGAAAAAATAGATTTTCCATGCACCAAGTGTACCCCGAAGAAGGCAGAGCAAAAAAAAAAAAAAGGTAGTAAGAAAAAGTAAAACTCGAACTTGCAGAGGCAGGGTGGGCTCAGAATTTGCCGTCCTGCATTTAGCAGATTTAATCAGCGCCCTCGCTGGCCTACGGTCCAAATTTGGTGCTATTTACCAAGGCATGGGGGCATAATTATGGGACTAAGGCGGTATTCCTGACCAAAATATATCCCTTGGGAAACCAGGCTGGAATCCAATCATACAGCATACACTCAACAAGAGGAAAGGGAAAGAATTTCAGAAATTAATCAAACAACCACAGACTTGTTCGTTTGTTGGATAATATATCACATCCCATAGATATTGCTCTTTTGAGTCTGCATCAGGTAAGTAAGTCCCTAAGGTACCTTATTTTTTGATGTTGAGATGAGATGCTTCTATTGATCTGATTATTCCTCCAGGGTAAAAATGACTGATACACCTTCATCCCTTGTTAGTCCCAGCCGCTACCATTGCAGGGATCACGTGTTATGGTGGGGCTGTATCCTCTTGTCCATCAGCGTAGATTTGCTTGACCCCGAAGATCTCAAGAGTAAATAGCGATTATACCAGATAATTACCTAGGTAGTCTACCATATTAATGGCTTATCATATTCTGTCAGATCCTCAGATCCTTCTTCATTTGTGTGTCGTTGTCAAGAGCCGTACGTAGGAAATGTGCTCTCAGTATTTGGTCGGAACCTCTTCGGCATCGAACATTGAATCTCGCCCCGAAGGAATTGCGGGGAAGGGCTGAGGATTTCAGGATCAAACATTTCGAGATGGTTCATTATTGTCAGACAATTGTGTCCACTTGGCTTGAAGCTCTGCTTGGCTTGGCATGAAAGTGGTTCCGAGCCGACCTCTGGCTGATTTTTGAAAGGGATTGTCACTCGGTACACGTCCTCTGACGGCTGTGATTAGATCCGAGTCTATATCCCAATGTCAAGAATATTGTTACCAGTGACGATGCTATTGTCTCGCTGTGCCAATAATTCCTCGCCGATAGTTACCCGTCCGCTTCTATATTTAGGCTGCAGAAAACGTTGAACTGAAACCATTCCTATGGGTTTGTAATGAAACAATTAGAATCCTGAAGAGTATAATCGTTTATCCTAGGTCATTTCTGGGCTTGATGTTTCCTTGACCTGGGAAAGGCCCAGCCAATGTTGGGAGTATGTAAGCGATGAGCAACGTGAAATTTTCCTAGATACCGCTCCAACACTTTAACTCCTTTGAACCTTCCCCCCTCGAACCATTTCACGCCGATCTTTCGAGACAAAGAAGGTAAGGTAGGGAGGGATACAGGGTAGGGATACAGCGAAGAGGGAGGACAAACGAAAGGAATAAGAATTATTAGAGGTGAGGAACAAAAAAAAGAAAAAGAAAAGAATAAAAAGTCAGATGAGCGGCATTCAATTAATGAGGCCGGATTGAAAACCTTTTAAACTCATCTATCAACAGCCACAATTACTGTCTGAATCGCGCTGACAGGACATGGTCTGCTTTAAACTCCCGTGACCGTACCTTGGGATTCTATCCGGTGTCGCCAATCTGAGCTTCGCGATCAGTCCACGACTCCTCTTGCCATTTTGCACTATTTGTTTCTACACGTCACTTGCCACCTACTTCGTCCCCGTACCATCCCCGCTGGAGAGAGGCGCGCGCGCAACCAACCATTGCTCAGCTTCTCTAGCCGTTGGTCAACGCATAATGGTCCGAATTAAATTTACTGGGCCTATCTCGGCGGCCCAGTTCCAGCGTGCTCAAACTCCTGGCGACCTTGGCTCAACGAATACCACGAGATCGACTTATTCCCCGATGATCCAAGCGCACACTGAAATAGATGGGCCCCCTATGTCGGCCGGACATGAGAGTCTTTACTTGAAGCATCAGCAAAGCTTGGAGATGGTTAAAACAATGTTACATGTATCGGTGAGTATTTCGTTGCTCTCCACACCTTCAGGCCTAACTGTGAACAACTAGCTTGGGACTCTATTTTATCTCCGGTTCGTTGAACACCTAGCATTCCCGCCTCCCCCCAAAAGGACAACCTGACTTACCTGCACTGGTAGCGAGTTTTTGCCTCTCCCGTGTTTTGATGAACGGGACCTTAAGGAAGTCTTGCGAGAGCAGAAATTTTCCTACACGGAATTCATCAACAGAAATCCTAGTTCTAGAACCGCTAGTGAGAACTCGGATGTCGCGTTTGGGAGAGGCAAACGGGGGCAACCTCTAAAGATTATACTTCGTGGCTCCGACCCAAAGGCAGATACCATTGTCGATGCCCTGGTACGCTCCTTGATCCAATTTTGAAATCTGCCCCATTGACCCGATTAGGAGACTGGTATATTCGACGCTCTCAGCAAGAGTGTCCTCGAGGCTATTCAATTAACCATCCTTGTTGACAAGGAAACACCAGATAATGTGCTAGAGACATATACCTTTTCGTTCAAGTACACTGGAGGACTAGGAGAACTACCTAGTCGCCTCGAAAGTTTGTCTTTAGAGCCCGTTGGCTACGTAGCTGACATGAAGTCTGCGCAAACGGCTAGGGTAGGGCTGGAGACGATAGTCAGACGTCTCATAACCCTCAGCGCGTTTCTTCCTACCCTTCCAAGTACATTACTCTCTACCTCTTCCTACTCTGTTTCCTCTCACTAACTGATATCTAGGCAAACGTACCTTAGGAATTCACCTGTTCTATACCGAAGACTGCCCTCCGGATTATGAGCCTCCTGGATTCACTGGGGCTAGAGACGGCACGATTCACTACCCGCTGACTGAACATTGGCGAAGAGAAACTCAGACCTGTGGTTCAATGGATAGTGGATGCCATACGTGAGTACATTTGGCCTCCTACAGCGGAATCTTTCTGACAGAACCAGCGTTGGACTAAAGGTGACCTCGCTGAAATGGACTGGCCCTGACCCTGAGGGATCAGAATCGTTTCCCGAGATACCCTCCGAACTCGAATACAAAGACACCGTACAGCGTATAGAAGATATTGGGTTTGATGATGAGAGCAATTTATTGCAGGGTTCCACAAGCAGAAGTATTTTTTTGCCTTTAACAACTCATACAACTTTTGATTACAGTTGCTGATTCGGCTTTCGTGGAATAGGCAACTCCCAGGAGGCAACCCAAGATATTGCTGACCGGGAAAACTTACAGAAGATGATGGTGCCCGTAAGAGTTATTATTATCTTAGCGCAAGGTTGTTTTAGCTAACCGGTTACGCTGAATAGTCGCAGGACACACCCTCAGATGTTGACTTAGCCCCGACCCAGCCAATAAAACCCAATAATTCTTTTGAGGCTGAAAATGCACCATCGGAGAATACGGCTCATAAGTACTGTCTCCCTGAAAGAAGGATGACAGAGATTAGGAAATATCTTCGCCTACAAACTCATGATCCCTCAAAGAAATTAGCTGGTCAAAAGCTAGATGTTCGATGCCAATGTGAGTGGGATGGAGAAGAGGCAGCCATGGTATGCAACAATATTCATCTACTTCCCCTTACGCTTATTGATGGCTGAAATTTCTAGATTGAATGTGGTTTCTGTCAGACGCGACAACACCTACTTTGCTATGGATATGACCTCCACGATCCGAGAATTCCAGACGTTCATGCATGCTATCAGTGCCTGCTTGATCCCAACGAACCCGAGCTACTCAGTGAAATGCACAACCTGACACTTATACGGAGGGCTCTCCGAGTCATATTTGATGAAGGATTTCCAAGCAGGACCTCGCTATTCAGTGAAAAACTTCGTAAGCTAGCTTGACCTGATTAACTTTTATTTAAGCTCATTATATCTAGACTGTGACGGCCAAACCGTCATTGAGATAACCAACTTTTTGAGGAAAAATAATTTCCTGCAAGCGACCCCTGGGTATAAAGCTAAAGGGTTTATGCGCAAGGGCTTGCCAAAATTTATCATTCCTAGCTCCGAAGGTGTACGGCAAAAGATTCAAGCTGACATCTTGAACCCTATGGCAAAAATCAAGCATCATGTAGGTGTGACTACAAGTTTGAGTAAGCTTTATGTGCTAACCAATAGTTCTCAGTACACCGAGCAACCCCCCAACGACTCACTTGAGGCTCTCAGTCCACCTGCCACCAGCGAGCCAGAGCAATCTAGTAAATCAAACACCCAGGATGGAGAGATCTCAAATACTCGTAACGAACCAGATGGGCAACGAGCGCAAACTTCTCTTGAGGTCACGCCAGCCTCGAAGAGGATCCAGAGCCCGAGGAGCAAGTCACCGCGAGAAGATACGATCAGCAAACCCTTGACCCGCAGCGACAGTATCCGAAGCGATAACATGGCATCTACACCCAAGACCTCAGTTAGGAGTATGCGGAGTACCCCAGTTTCAACACGGAAGAGGACCAGAACTTTCCAAAATGAACCCGAAATTCTTACGTCCTCCCAACAAGCCACTCCAGGTCCTCAGGACGTGGATGAAGGACCTCGGCGAAGCGCCAGGAAAAGGAGGAAGATCAGCAACTACTCGAAACTCATCAATGTTGGTGCTGATACGAGTGGTAACGAAAGTGGTTAACATTATGCAGATATATAGTGTTTCTGAGAGAGGAACTTGGGTTCAGAGCCCGTCTGCGGTTCTCCCGGTCTGCTAACGATCCTCAGCCGATATGCTGTCGGCCAGAACGAGATGTGTTTTTGAGTTGTAGGGATGCTCAGAGGTAAAAATGTATTGCAAATTGTGACATGGGAATTTAAAGGCTGTATGATTACATTGTGGGAGTGCTGATGACACGGATCGTCCCTATTTTTACGTTCCTTTTTATTTTTTTCAAGCGTCTTTGTATCTTACTAGCGGGAGCCAAGCAAAAGTCATAATGTTCGAAGTAGTCAATTAGGATCAGTTTCTCATCATGAGTGCAGAGAAGCAAAGGAGCAGCCTGACTACCTTATACAACTGTAGCGGGATGAGCCCATAAGGAGAAGAATATTTTCAGTTCTCATTGGGCATTAATAATACCTTGCCCAGTGGGGTGCGGTTGTGTCCAGACAGAATTTACCGGTATCTCAAGCAATGATCATGACCATATGAGCGGCAAAGTAGAGGTATCTCCATGAAGCCATGCACTCTATACAAGGAAATCATAGTATCCTCTGGAGAATTGAGATTTCTGAGCGTATGTGACTGACCTTGGAAGTAGTCAATACTAAAACAACATGAAGTGTGTACCGCATATCTCTTGTGGCTGGCTGGCTAGCTAAACGAAGGACGACTATATATGTCCTCAATAAACACAGTGGTTCCTGACCAGTCTATCTATCCCCCACTGAGCGTCAATCCAGTTCTCTAAAATCGTCTCTTTTACGCAAAAGCCAACATAAGCGAAAGGGATGCCACCTCCCATCCACCATGGAAGCAGGCCCTGCTAGACAACCATGAAGCTCTCAAAGCAAGCCTAACCCCCCACACCATGGTATTTCGTGGAGCCCCGTCGCACCGCGAGCGCCGCCCCCGCCTCAGAAACCGAATGCGCAGTTGGAAACCATCAAAGCAACCATGAAGAGCGACCTGTGGGCTGTCGAAGCTTTAATGACAAGCTTCAAGTCCGATGTCGAGTCTGGGGAGTATGACGCTGATGCGAAAGACCAGACCGAGTTCAATCGTGCCTTACGGGTGACATTAAATGAGCGTTTGAAGGGGCAAGATTCGACAAGACATTACATGATCTTATATCAGAGGTATCAAAATTGCCTGAAAGTTAAAAATATTCTGTTGGCGACAGTATCGAAAGTGCTAGGGTCAGGGTCAAAGATGTAAACCAGAGCCTAGTAGTGGAAATCCTCCCTGCTATTTGGGCGAGCACCTCCAATATCATCAAGAGGAACTTTGAATCTATGCAGGAGGCATCTTGGAAGACGAGGGATGCGATTGAAAAAGCCCTCGTGGCTATTAATGATGACTTCAATTCCCATTGATAATGGTTTACTACTATTATTCATTGATATCACTTGTTTCGTTTATTTCATCTACTAGTAGTTCTTGCCTATGTGTAATCAGTTTGTCTGAGTGAAATACTGAACCGTTCTTGGTACAATAAGAGTGTAGAGAGAGCTTGTAGAGGCTTTAGGGGGTATCCAGGTAGATACTATATAGTGTTGGCTTTACTGGTCTTGGTTTGGCTAGATCGAGATAGTTATGGACTTAGCAAACACCGGTGAGATAACCTCCATAATCAAGCTCAACTTATATGCTTCGAGTCTATTAGTGAAAAGCCCCCCTTCTCTAGAGTATTTGAGTATAAAGCGCACATTTCCCTCCTCGCTCTGGGTTTCCCAATCTCATCGAGCATAGGTACGGTTGTCTTAAGTTCTAAACTTTGGCCGAGGAATTGTAGCACGAAGTGTAAGCAGAACGTAGCTTTAAGTAGAACCATTGTGGCGAGAATCCAGCGGCTTCAGAAGGAACAATCGGTCCGTGATGAAGGCTTATGCATGAGCATGATCGCACAGAACAGAATAGGTGGACCCAGGTGGACACCAGAGGATTCCCACTCTGACGTGGAGCTTTGGAGCTAAGAGGCAGCTTCGATCTCGGATCTGCAAATTTATAATGAAGCAGACAATGTGGGAAGTATGACTGAGCTTCAGAATGCATGGTTTTTCAGTCCTTTCCCGGAATCTTGCTTGTGCTGTAGTTGACGAGAGTTGAAGAATTAAGGGCATTATTGTGATGGGCATGACCGAGCCCTCCGTAAATCACGCCTCCCTCCCTCGGCTGTATTGAATTTTCCACTTGGTGGGTACTGCGTACATCTTTCGGCTTTGAGAAGGCACCGTGGCAAATATGTTTTTTCTCGAATGAGGCAAGTGCCCAAAACGGTGGAACTGAGTTTGAGACCAATCTTGATTGAGATCAGAGCTTCGCAGATTTTCCTAGTCCAGGTCCATTGATAGGCGGCGCTTTTGCCATAGGCTATTTGCACTAGACACAAGATAGATTCCTCTCATGAACCAAGGTTCATATATACTATGTACTTCCTTTTAGGGAGTTGATGATGGAAGAGGTCTAGTTAACAGGCCAACTGTCGCCACCAACAGGAACCGAATTGGCGGTTCCTACTCCGGACTCCGTACCATATCGCTGGGATCCATGTGCTGATCTGAAAAGGGACTGTGTTCAGTTTCCGACTCCCGCTTACCTTCTACCTCGGGGCTATAATTCTAAGCACTACCCCTGAAAAAGTCCCTTTTTACGTTTTTATTGCCTTGGAATGCGATAGCTAGGATTTTTTTCGTCTGGATTTCCTCAAGATAATGCACTTGCGATGCTACCACGGCATGCTGCATGAGTGGACAAGGGCATGAAACGGAGAATTGGCAAAGACTCCAGGTCTCCAACAACACGTCCGGGGTGTGTCACGATGATGATTGGATCTTCAGGGAGCCTAGGAAAAGAGGATGGTTGGAGACTTGGCAAAAGGATCTGCAGGAGATGGGTCCTGGATATGGTTAGCGCTGCTGTTTGCCTGTTTACACAGTACTGTGTACATACGCAGTAGTAGGGCCCAGACGCACCCGGGAGGCCGACCTTTCATTTGTTTTCCTTTTTCCTCTTCCTTTCAGCTGTCAAGCAAATCACCACCCCAGACTGCTCGAAGTGCGTGAAACAGGGGAAGACCTCGGGTGATATGGGAGGACGGCAGTCAGGCGGCTCGTGTGGGTTGTACAAAAACGACTAACTATTTTGGGGTAGACTTTCGACAAGAGCCATGGAACACGGGGGTTTGAACTTTGGGCCCGGATTAAGACGGTTGGACTCCGCCGCAACCTGAAACCGCTATTGTTCATTTGGGCAGCTTGGTGACTTGGAAGTTGCCAACGGAGTACCTTGGACCAAAAGGGGTTTGTGCTCAGTCTTACCACTTACCTCCGCTTCTGCCTTGGGAAATCATTTCCATCGATATGCAGACTACGATTTGGGGGGAAGGCGACGGCGCTGACCGTGC
Source organism: Aspergillus conjunctus (assembly GCA_027569095.1). Lineage (NCBI taxonomy): Eukaryota > Fungi > Ascomycota > Eurotiomycetes > Eurotiales > Aspergillaceae > Aspergillus > Aspergillus conjunctus. The sequence continues at coordinate 69,096 of JAPDEL010000032.1, read as the reverse complement.
TGAACTTAGAAATCCACACAAATAATCGAAACGCGCACACTATTTCCCCATCCCAGTTATTATTGCCAACCTATTGTAGGCGTCATCGTGGGAGATGATTCCCTTTTGAGGATGATAGGCGATGGACTTGCGGGGGGGCGTCGGTCTGACTATTGATTTGAGTCCGCAGCGAGCCAGCGACGTGAGGTCAGGACTCCACCAATTTGCCGCCTGAGGGCTTGCATTGGCCGGTTGGGATGGCGATCAGCACGGGTTGCGTTTCCCATTGGAAAAGCGCGAAGCCAGACGGCTGGACGAGGTTTCCGTAGTTCTTCCTTGACGAGCTCTAGCGGGATCGTTGATTCTTGTCCATCGATCGAGTGGTTGTCAGAACCTGTGGAGAAGAAGGATTAAGGACACTAAAAATTTACCCCTTTTCGATGGTTCGTTCGTGTTCAAGTTTACAAAGGGTATCTGAATAAGAAAGGAATAACCTCGTGGAGGTGGACGATCAGTCCATCTTGGCTGATGGGTTCCACCAGGGTAACATTTCTAGACGTGAGAAATGAAATTGAAGGATTGCCAACCTGCTTTTCTTTCGTCGATATTTGAACCTTGTGGTGGTGACAGACGTTGTACCGGAACTCGGATGGCCTCAACACACGTGTCAGACCAAATAATATTTATTGTATGCGTCAACTATTGCTGCGAGAAGACACCAAGAAGTGCCCCTGTGGGAAAAGGGAAAAGCAAGGAAGCCGCAAGGCAATTATTGGGCGATTCCGAGCTGGGCGGGCCCGTCTGACAGCGATCATCCCAGCTCGTTGTCCTGCATTACTTCGGGCCTAAACGTATCCTGGTTCCCGCGTCTGGGGGCCAAAGTCTCCAATCGGATCACAATAATCACAACCAAGGAATCAGCAGCACCAGAGACTCCATTGTCGTTCTTGATTCTTTCTGATTATTATTGTTTGTCCCTTGTGTCTGTCCCAACTGCCTTTGACAAATCTTTAAGTACATGGTGTCACGGAGAGTTTCGGTGCCTCGGGCAATTCCTCCTGGGAAACTTCACCTACAGAGTCCCTCCCCTGGTTCAGTAGCCAATTTTCCCCAGAACTAGGGACTGATGGAAGTACTAGTTTATGGAGAGTTGGAGCCTTCCCCTGGTTGATGGTTAGTTATTTCTTTGTCGCACTTCAGGACACAGGAGCACGTTAAGAGTGACACGACCCATCAACTACTGACTTGCCATCCCAGATGTCTCGCTTGGCTCCTCCCTGGACCACCCCTGCGGTTCAATTCTGGGTGTGAGGGCTTTTTTTAGTTTGTACGGAGTACGAGAGATGCTGATCAGCATCGATTTGCCCCTGCTCCACAGTGCACATACGGACGAATTAGACTCTATCGAGATGAGATGAGTGGGCGGCATTGAGGGCGGATCTCCTCCATCCGGCGTCTCCATTCAGAGTCCATCACACATCGCTTGGATGTATTGGACGTCGACCAGGTGGACGTCGACCAGGGGGCCGTGGTGCTTTCAACCCCTTAATAGATGATTCAGAGCGCACAATCTCTATCTCTCGATCTTGAGCTTGATGCTGGGTCTTCGTGAACCGAACTCTGGGGAGTGGGTATATGGCGGCGGACTAGGATTGTATGTACCAAAGAAACATTGCAAGATGGAGTAAAGTTAATAAAGTAATTTATTTTATAATAGTCAAGAAAGAACAATAAAATTTAATAATCCTCTTAGCTCTGAATAAAACTCGACAAGATGGTTCCTGGTATTATTATTCGCGCGGGCGGATCTTCTGGGCTCTGAACCACCACCAACGAGGGAAAGTGTAAACTTCGACCACTGCCTGGTCACGGCCTGAGCCCACCTGTCCGTCTGGTGCTGGTGTTAAAATCAGGGCGTGCTGCTGTTGGAACGGCGAGGATAATTAATTAATATATTTTATTCTTTGCTCGAAATCTTATTATAATTATTCTTCTCTTTCCCCTCCCTTTTCTTTTCATCCCAGGGTATTGGCCCTTGTCGCTCTTTTTTTTTTCCCACCTTTTCTCGACGCTCTTTCAACACCCCCACCAGGAAACTTCGATTTGGAGAGGGTCGGCATCTTGATTCTCCTATTTGTGATTCAAGTCAGAGTGGCGCATCGGAAGAAAAACTCCCTGCATGCGCGCCTATCATATCGAAACTCACCGACTGCCTTAGTGTGGGGAAAGATTTCTTTTCGAAGGTGACAGATACTTAGAGGGCAACTCGGATATCGAACCACCCTCAATTTCGACAAGAATTAGAAAAATACCACATCATTTCAATTCATCAACTCTAATATCTCACATACAATCATCTCGATAAAGGGGTTTAGGCTGGTCCGCCCTTAGAACACATCATCCATATACGGAGAGGGCTCCGATAATGCCCCAACTTTCCTTTCCGATACCTCTGAGAACGTCGAGCGTGAACGCTCCTACCGGTGAAATGCTTTCGACACGCAGCAGCCAGATGGACCCGCGAGCTAGGAAAACAAACAAGGCCCAGAAAATATTGGGAACAACAGATATCGCACTGGATCACGATTATCATCAGCACACAGATCGAAAGTCAACAAGGCGGCCGAGCTTTCTCCGAGCCCCAGAAATCAAATCAAAGAAGGGTGATGGCCTAGTCCTCTTTCCAGCAGACGACGACGAGCCATCGCCGCGGCTTCGTGTCCGAGCATCGTCCCCGCTATTGGGTCAGGAGTATCTATCCGCGCAGGACTCTCAACCCCCAGTCCCCCAGATGCCAAAGAAAATCCACCAGGCTGGCTCATCCTCTGCTCTATACTCCCACTACAGGTCTCGCGAATCCCCTGCCTCCTCAAAACTAAGTTTCGGGGCGGTGAAAAAAGACGCGGGCCTAACAACAGACGGTATTCCAGATCGTTCGAGTGCTGGATCCAACCAAGTCTTTAAACAGCCAAAGGGGCCAATAAAGGAATCGAAGCGAAAGAGCCGACCCCCTAGGATCGATCTCTCCTTGCTTTTCCCCAAACCTCAAGCGGGCAACGCTCCCCTACTATCCCCCCAACGTATGGTGTCCTCTCCGTCCCCGATTTCGGTGACATCTGACCATTCCACGGCGAAAGCAGGAAAATCAGAAACTCGATCGCCAGGAAGAAAGCTTACAAAGGCACCTCCAGAGAGAGTCGCTACTCACCGGGTGGAGAGCCATCAAAAGCTTAACGGGGTCCTTGGCTCTCCTTCATCGTATGAGATGAAGGGTCCTGGGGGGCTTGACCCGTCGATGGAGAGGGCGATACGGTCTAGCGAGATGGATTTGGCGCTCGAACGGGACAGCAATGCTCAGCTAACTCCCCGGTCAACGGATCGAATTCGATACAGCCTATTGCACTTTCGCCCGCGGAGCCGAGAGCAACTCCAGATGAACGATTCCAAGTCAATCAAGTCTGGGAAGTCCAACAAATCGTCGCAGACCACGCTGCGAAACATGCCATCAAATCTATCTGTTGGAGATTTCAACAGAGACAAAGAATTCCGGAAGGCTGCGTCTGGCTCCTATTCGAATAGTGGAACGAGTTCGCCGCAGCCATTCCTGTCTGGGTCTCGAGACTACCCCTCTGTCAATAAAGGTCCAATGATGTCCAAGAAAAGCAGCAAAAGTACCTTGAGAAATACCGATCTATACAAGTCGAGTGTTCTCTGTCTTTCGTCATCTGAGGATGAAGATGATGAGGAGGAGGAGGAGGATATCCTCAGAGCCAAACCGAGCGGCAGCAAAACCCAGAGAGATAGTGTGGCGACTTTTGGCGAGTTTGAAGCCGAGATCTGCACCGCATCTGCTGCACAGGCAACAAAAGGAACCTTGAAGAGTGTACAGCGTCCTAGTTCCACGAGCACTCGAGAGTCACGTCCAGGTACGAATATCTCGAACACCCAACGAGATTCTTCAACACCTCTAGCAGGGAAACCGTCTGGCACAGCCAAAGGAACTCAGTCCAGACGCTCAAGTGGCATCCCTGCCATTTTCGAGCCTGATTTCTTCCATAATGATCCCATCTTTAGTCAAATGAGACGCTCTAGTATATCGCAAAACTCGGCTATGTCGCAAAAAGAATATAATCGACGAAGCCGGCTGATGGCTGTAACAAGACAGGAAGAGAATCTGCTGGAGGCAATGAGAGAGCGACATGGGAAAATCACTCCTAGTATTCTCAATGAATCCCGCTACAATGGAGCACAGACGCCAGATCGACGTTCTATCATTTCAGGACCATCTCGGGATTCATTTTACTGCTCAGATACTTCTTTCTTACGTTTGAGCCCTGGCCTCCCTCCTCCTGGTTACACACACGGAATCCAAGGTGCAAATCACCTTGACAGGCGCTCTTCCATAGCTCACGGCGCGGTGACTGATGGTGAACAAAGAACCATGCCTACGATGACATCACCGCGAGCTAGCCTGATGTCCTCGTCAAGCCTTCCTTCGCCTGCTACCAGTGGAGCCTCTCCTCTGACACCCACTCTTCCAATTCATCGCTTTTCACCCCTCCCATCTCAGAAACCACCACCACGCAGACCTCCACCACCTGTTCCCGACCTTCAGAAACAGCATTCCCGGAGACGTACAGATAGTAGCGAGGCGATTGTTCTCGCTGGTGGCGGAACACCTAAAGGGAACGGTGAATTCCCAGTGTGGGCACTGGGATGGAGTGGTGACGCCAGCAATGTCACAGCTGTGCATTAAATCCTCACAAATCTCTCATTGACTCATGACCTGATAATTTCTCCTTTACAATCCTCTATTCCTCGACAACATCATTCTTTTTGCGTTAACAACTCTTTGATGACTCTCCTATTATTGTGACAGCGCCAACTCACAATGCAGTCCACTCCCTATGCCTTTTCATAATCTAATCTTCACTATTATTTATCTCACGGATGCGTCTATTATTTCTGCAATGCTTCAACCTTTATTTTGTATTTTGCGTCATAAATGAGGACTTTGCATATTTGGCAAATATAGACCCTTAATGTGTCTCGATCAAGTCTGGCGATATCTTCTCTACTGGCCCAAACTGTTATGATTTTCCAATAATAGAGTACCTAGGTAGTAGTAATCTAGATGGTGGCACTTTTGAATATTCATTCTTAACGGCACCATCAAACTCAATGCAAGCACAACCTAAGGCAAGAAAAAAGCAATAATAAAAAAGACACAAGGCCTTCTTCTATGCTCTATTGCCACCCCACATCAATAGTGCACTGAGTACGGAGTAGAACATGGTTGATCCAATATTAATGATAGCACATCTTTGACAGACGATCATCGCTCAAAGAATCGATATGGATTGATCCCCACCATCGGGGACTACTATGTAGGTAGAAGGAAGGGGTGGCCTGACGTCAGATTGCTCAGGGGAACCGCTCTGTGAGAGGGCAGCTTGGCGAACAGCAGCCCACCAAATGGTGGCTGGACCAAGGCACAACCAACGCTGGAAGGCGATCGGTAGACCGCCCCCGTGATCCACACCACCCAGTGCAGCCCAAAGGACGGAGTCGATTCGAAAAGGTAAGCTGGAGTAGTTAAGGGTCTGGCTCCCTCGTCGGCTTGTTCCAGAATCCTCCCTCCACTTTTGTTTCTGAACGTTGGGGGAGCCGAAATCTATCACATTAGCTCAGATTGCTGGCGAACAGAGCGCCCTCTCAGCAGCCCCAAACCCACGCCTTCTTTTGTGCGCACAACTGCATGAAACATCCTAGGCAGACCAATCCAAGTTTTGCAGTCTGACGAGCTAAAATCACAAGCGCCGGTCGATATAAATTCGTGCCTCTGTCGTGCCTCCATCACCCACCAGGAAGCTTGTTCGTTGCGAGGGCCTAGTTACTATTATGGGGGAAAGCGCACGTCAACTCTCCGGTCTGGGGGCGACTTGGAGACGTTCCTCCTGGTTATTTGTAAGTTCATCCAAGTGTATTCGACTACAAAGCGTCGCGTTGGTATCCAAATCAGTGTACGCCCCTGCTGACCCGCTCCGTTTTAACTGCAGCTCACAGCACAGTATACCACATTTGTATTGGTAAGTGCCCTGTTGTCCTGGCCCATCGAATGTGATGGATCGCTAACTGTTGGTGTGTCGCTAGATATTGCATTACTCTCGGATTATGCCCCCCACCGATGGCAAGCGATACCTCACCTCTACCGCTGTATTTTTCAACGAAGTCGTGAAACTCGGCGTCTCCCTGACCATGGCGCTATACGAAGTTTCCCAATCCGCCCCTCCTTCTCTGCCTGCAACCTCCCTCTTCTTCTCCCTCACCGCAGCCGTATTCTCCGGTGATAGCTGGAAGCTTGCGATCCCAGCTAGCCTGTACACCCTCTCCAATTCGTTGCAATACATTGCTCTTTCCAATCTACAAGCGGCTGCGTTCCAAGTGTCCTATCAGCTCAAGCTCATCGTGAGCTCTATATTCGGCCTCTTACTCTTGAACCGGAGTGTTTCGCTTCGTAAATGGGGCCTTATGTTGCTACTACTTGTGGGTGTTGCACTGGTGCAAATCCCTGATGGTAGCGCGGATGAATTATCCCTCAAAGACGGAACCGCCCATTCTGATTTCCCGCGCTCTCTGGAAGAGTGGAAAGCTGTTAAGCTTGATGGTGGAAATCTACACAAGCGTTCCGCAACCTACCAAGGCATCGAGGAGGACATTATGACCGCTACGCCGCATCTCAATGCCGCTGTTGGCCTTCTTGCCACCATCGGGGCTTGCGCAGCTTCTGGCCTTGCAGGCATTTATTTTGAAAAGGTTCTCAAGGACAGCGTAAAACAGACGTCAGTTTGGATCCGCAATGTTCAGCTAGCGTTCTATTCGGTCTTCTTAGCTCTTTTCATTGGAGTTGTTTTCTTGGACGGTGAGAAAATTGCCGCTGGTGGCTTCTTCGAGGGTTACAATTGGGTCGTTTGGTCCACCATCCTTGTACAGGCTATTGGAGGAATCATCGCATCTTTTTGCACTGGACATGCATACACAGACACTAAAAATGTGGCTTCTGCCACTAGTATCGTTCTCACCACCCTGGGAAGCGTTTGGCTCTTCGAGTTCGAGCCTACTCTCACTGTATGTTGTGACTGTGATTATGCTTGGCGAATACTGTGCTAACCTACTATTTAGTTCCTCCTTGGCACTTTCGCAGTGCTTGTGGCTACATACCTGTGTGAGAGCCCGAATCCGGGATCCGTCCAGTCTAAACGTCAGGGCCTCCGTCCGCCCCCAATCCGGATTGAGCGATATGAGAAGGATGGCAAGAGTGACGAAGCCTCTCCCGGGGCCTCGCCTCCCGACGAAATCTCTATCAAACTTCCGGGAACGCCGTTCTTGTCTGATTCTGGCATGACAACGTCAAGACCTACGTCTCCGGGACTCGCAAAAGTCGGCTCCCCGCGAACGGGGGGTAGTGGATTTTTTTAAGAAGCAATTACGAAATTACTAAAATTGATGAAACCCTTATGAACGTCGCATTTGTGGATATTTTTGCGTTTCGCTAACCTCTCCGAGTCTTTTGAAATGAGAAGTAAATATAAAATATGGATAGAAACGAAGAGTTTGTTTTAGTTGATCAAAAGTGTAGCGGTTCTTGGTTTCGTCCTGTGGCCACGAACCCCCGGTAATGACATTGATCGCCTTGCTCCAACTCAAATGGTCTTTAGGTTGATATAGTCTAGGGCAAATCGGGTGTCCGTTAATTAGCGAGTGTGCCCTAAATATCATTGTAGCCCCGAAGTACAGATGAGTACACTCATATATCTCTGAAGCTATTTTATATCTAGTATAATATACACGTGCTCCCTGGACAGGTGACCTACCCGCCTATCCCAAAACCCATTCTAGACCTACTCTTCTACACCAAGGCTTCGTACAAGTGTTAAGTATTCATCAATTTTGTCCCTTTCGAGTGTTCTAGTTCAACCAACACGCCTTCAACCAGCCATCATGAGAGGAAGGACTGATCGGCCGTTTACCATTTCCCACAAACCACCTTTATCGAATCGAAGCAGCGCAGCACTTCAGAGAGCTATTAAGCCTACCTCGAACAGCTTCATTGACCAGAAGCTCATCGAAGGGGCACAACGGCTATCGTTACTAACCAAACCCTATCAAGAGGCCTGTGAGACGTATAATCCAGAGACTAAATTCCCCCTGTCTCAAAATGGTGATGAACTACAGCTAGATGCATTCGGTAAGTAGACTCGGTTTTGCACATCTCATTATGTTTATGTCATTGAATATGCTTACACGATGAAGATTTGGAGCTGCTTGCCCGGCCAGACAGGACTACAAGCCGCATTCATCCCTCCTATACAGAACGTTACTTCAAAGCAGGCGAACCACCGCGAGACCAGACACAGAAGGAGGGCTCTCGTTTTTTCTGCTGTGAGTTACTAGGCCTTTGAGATCATGCATAACTCTTTAGGAATGTTGTAGTATATCAAGCGCAGGCTAACAATTACCAGTGGATTCCCAGATTACGCCACAACGAAACTCGGGCTCTAGCTCATCCGATGTTGATATCGGAACTTCCTCTAGCCCACTGGTCCGGCTCCATAAAAAGGGACGAACCGCAATCCCAGTTCGAGAACGGGACTTGGATACCAGGGGAATATCTCAGGACTTTGGGACCCGCATCCTTGAATCTGGACCACCGCATTCTCACCTTAATAGTTCAGAGCTATCATCAATTGCCGGCCACCATCAAAATACTCCCTTCCAAAATATTCCAACCACTATCCGAAGCATTGTCCTTCTGTCTGTGCGTGAGCTTCCAGACAATTATCGGTCACTGTTCCATTTTCCTGTGTTCAACGCTGTGCAGTCCAAGTGCTTTCAGCACATTTATGAAACTGATGACAATGTCGTGCTTTCTGCACCAACTGGGAGTGGTAAGACAGTGGTTATGGAGCTAGCGGTATGCCGCTTGCTCAGCAGCTTGAAAGATGAGCGGTTCAAAGTTGTCTACCAAGCTCCCACCAAATCTCTCTGTTCTGAGAGGTTCCGTGATTGGAATAGAAAGTTCAACTCTCTCGGGCTGCAGTGTACAGAGCTCACTGGGGATACCGATCATACCCAGCTACGAAACGTCCAAAATAGCCAGATAATCATCACCACCCCTGAGAAATGGGACAGCATGACCCGAAAGTGGAAGGATCATGCCAGGCTAATGCAACTTGTCAAACTGTTTCTCATCGATGAAGTTCATACCCTGAAGGAAGCCCGTGGATCTACTCTTGAAGCTGTGGTATCTCGTATGAAATCCATTGGATCCAACGTTCGTTTTGTTGCATTGAGTGCAACGATCCCAAATTCTGAGGATATAGCAACCTGGTTAGGCAGGAACGCAACGAGCCAACACATTCCTGCACACAGAGAGCACTTTGGTGAGGAGTTTCGTCCTGTAAAGTTGCAAAGATATGTATACGGTTACCAATCACATAGCAATGATTTTGCGTTTGACAAGATTTGCAACTCAAAGTGAGCTCACAATGATGATGTAGGCCTACCAACAACTAATATATTTCTTAGGCTCCCTGATGTCATATCTACTCATTCGTGCAAAAAGCCAATAATGATTTTCTGCTGTACAAGGAATTCAGCCGTCGGTACGGCAAAAGAACTTGCCCGCTTATGGTCCATGTGCAACCCTCCTGCCAGACTCTGGAAAGGACCAAGTAAACCGATGGGGGTCCACAATGTTGATTTAAAGAGTATGTTTTCCACTGGAGATAAAAAAAACGTCCAAAGAACTAAATCTAGGCGCCACAGCAACAATTAGTGCGGGAGTAGCCTTTCATCATGCCGGCCTCGATCCCTCCGATCGCCATCAAGTCGAGAATGGCTTTCTCCAGGGACAAATCAGTATCATATGTTGCACCTCCACTCTCGCTGTTGGAGTCAACCTTCCGTGCCACTTGGTCATCATTAAGAATACCGTTGGATGGCAAGATGGGTGTTGCCAGGAATACTCAGACCTCGAGATAATGCAGATGCTTGGCCGTGCTGGGCGGCCGCAGTTTGATGATAGTGCAACTGCTGTGATCCTTACAAGGAAGGAGCGAGTAAGCCACTACGAAAAACTGGTATCAGGTTCCGAAAGTCTCGAGAGTTGCTTACATCTAAATCTAATCGATCACTTGAACGCCGAAATTGGACTTGGAAATGTCACTAGTATCGAATCAGCAATCCACTGGCTTGCTGGGACGTTTCTGTTTGTGAGGTTGAGGAGAAACCCCGCACACTACCGACTCAAGGAGGGGGCTAATAGAGAAGACGAAGATGAGATGCTTCGGCAAATATGCGAAAAGGATGTTAAACTCTTGCAGGAATGTGGTTTGGTAAGCTCCGAAGGGCTTAGATCCACGGCATTTGGGGATTCTATGGCCCGATACTATATACAGTTCGAGACGATGAAGACCTTTCTTACCTTGGAGTCCCACCCAAGCGTGTCTCAAATTGTAAGGAATCGTCTAGCGTGAAGGTTGAAGGCTGCTAATGATTTTATATAGCTTTCAGTAATGGTGAAGGCAGAGGAATTCCGCGATTTACGCCTCAAAGCAGGAGAGAAGTCTTTGTATAAGGAGATCAATCGCGCCAGCGGTATCAGCTTTCCAGTAGAGGTAGATATAGCGCTTCCTGCCCATAAGATTTCTCTCCTTATTCAATCTGAACTCGGAGCGATTGAGTTCCCGGCTGGTGAACAATTCCAGAAACATAAATTTCCGTTTCAGCAGGACAAGACCCTTGTCTTTTCTCATGTCAACAGACTGATTCGCTGTATAATCGACTGCCAAATCCATCGACAGGATTCAGTTGCAGTTCGAAACGCGTTAGAGCTTTCCAGAAGCCTAGGAGCTAGAGTCTGGGACAACTCTCCCCTTCAAATGAAGCAGATTGAACAGATTGGCATTGTTGCCGTTCGAAAACTGACTGGGGCAGGAATTGAGAGCATCGAAGCTTTAGACAACACAGAAGCCCATCAAATTGATATGATCTTGAGCAAGAATCCTCCTTTTGGCGTGAAAGTTTTAACACGTCTCGCAGAATTCCCGAAACTGCGAGTGTCCGTTAAGATGACAGGAAAAGTAAGAGCACGCAAATGATTATAGAGATTTTTATTACTGATTTAACTCCCAGGATATTAAGCCTGGCACTTCAGTTAGGGTTCCCTTCAAAGCCGAAATCGGTTTCATGAATGAAAAATGTCCAACTTATTTCCAAAGACGACCTGTCCATGTTTGTTTCTTCGTGGGCACCTCAGACGGTCGTCTGGTTGACTTCCGGCGTATTAGGTGCGATGGGAATATCATCTAATTGATTAAAGTAGGAGTTTTAATAAAATACAGTGCAAGCAAGATTCAAAACAGCCATGAGATACTGCTGAGCTCTGAGCTGAAGCAACCAGGTCAACGCATTACCTGCTATGTTATGGCTGATGGGATCGGTATGTCTCGCCAAGGATTATATCAAAACCAGGCTTTCAATGAATACGGCTAATATTTAGAAGCGGGAACTTTAAGATGGGCAACCTTAAAGCCAGATTTCCACATGTCACTATTTCCGCCTCAATCAGGAATCATTGTTGAGCCTGGGGAGACTTTAAAAGATGGAATCCAATCCCGGTTCCACAACGAAACTTTTCTACCTACCTCAACTACGAGTCACAACGTTGACGTATTTGATAGTGATGACTCTATATTCGGAGACTTTTTGGAAGCGGGTAGAACCTACCTCATCTTCGAATGATTCAAATAATATCATGATAGGTTCTAATAACTGGCAGAACGAGTTTCAACTGACGAAATCAATATCGACCCTAAACCAAGAAATCCTTCAAAGAATACCGCACAAGGTAAACCAGCAGAAGTGAGCAGAAGAGCAGAAGGGATGGCAAGCATACCTAAAGATGTCGAAAAAGAGCCAGTTCAGCTGGAAAACGGTCGATGGGCGTGCAATCATAAGTGCAAGGACAAGTTAACGTGTGGAGGAGACAAAATTGCCTTATTTTGGGATAATGGCTAACAAAATACAGTTGTAAACACTTTTGCTGTCGAGACGGCCTGAGCAAGCAACCCAAGCCTAGCAAAAAGCGAACAGACGGGGGAAGTCAGGGGACAACTGGGTTCAGCCAACTGACCTTGTCGGGAAGTATATCCAAGGGAACACATGTCATTCCTGTGGTCAAAACCCCCAACGAGGGAAGAAAAAAAAAAGATCGCTGTTTGAAAAATTCCGCCAGAAACCATTCTCACGATCTTCCAATCCTTGTAGTGGGAGATGAGACTGAAAAAGGTGATACCTATAACCTCAACAGCAAGAGCCTGAGCGATTATGGGGATGATAGTCTCGACGACCTACCCTCTCCATCAGCTTTATTTGGTATTTCAATGATTCCTACGATTCCACTCGAGTTGCAGGTTGTGGAAAGTAAACCTGATACCGAAGATTCTGAATTTGGGGGAAGCTGGCTTGACACCGACAACACATTATTTCCCATCCAGTCACCGCTTGTCAAGCCTATGAAGAACGATAAATTTCATCCGATCGACCTCCTCAGTCCAGAACCGCAGCAACAGACTACATGCCTTTTAAACACCGAACTAACAGCTCTTGATATCGGCGGAGGACAAAGGGGAAAGCGATCCTTTACAGAAGAAACGCAATTCGAAAAGCACAAGAAAGCGAAAAGCAGTGAGGTTGGTCAGAGACAAAGCTTTCATACAAAGGCTAGCCAACTGGATCCTACTGAGCTTGCATCGGAAGGCAGTCATCACGCTCCACAGCCGTCTCTTCCACAGCCTTTCGAAGTGCCATCGGACCTTGCTCCAGTGGATATCGAAGAGCTTGACTCGGAGCTCCTGAAAGATTTTATGAACGTCGTTGACTTCTTCTGACAGGTTAGAGAACGTTGAAGGATGCTACTAATAATTGTTGCCATTGATATATTCTGTCTCTGTTTTCTTTTATCCTGTGCTGTTTCAGATTTGCCCAAAGATTACAATGTGTAGTTGATTCTCTATTTACCTTCTTTTCCAATTTGCAGTTCATGATAGCCACAGAATTGAAGAACCCAACAGGATCATGAATCTTATTATTTACATAATAGAGACGAATGACCTGTTGCCTTGGTTATGCTCTACCTGTGCGTGGTTTTAGGTAGACTGGCTTAAGGTGATATTTTCCCCTTGCTGAGGGCAATACTATGACAGTGAATAAAAATAAGTACTGTAGTTGTGAGTGAATACCATGTTTCCAGTACGAAAATTATAGCAGAACACTTTAAACCTCACTTTTTCTCTCATTCATTGAAAGAATATCTGTAGCCCCCTCCAATATCCCACCCTCTCTTTTCCCCCCAACTTCACCTTCCTCTACTCTGTCAACTTGTACAAGAAGGTGAATAAGAGAAAACAAGACAAAGTATGTATTAGAAATTGCCAGTAAAGATAAAGTTCCTTGCCCTCCCCAAAGAAGAGACCATTTCCTGGCTAATGTTTTGCTATTCATCGATCCAGGTGTTACTCTCTTACCTCACTTCCCTTGTTTTCCCTCTCCTGTGATCTCAGACTCTATCGATCCAAACACCCCGCCAAAGTCTGACTTGACCAGCATATACTGATTGTACGGCCATCAAGGTGAGGATATACTTTCTATACTGGTTTTGGAAGAGATTGAGGTAAAAGAGCTGGACCTTCACTTGCATCTTGATGAGGTTGGACGCGTGTGAAGACTCTATCATCATGAATCTGCTTCCATTGATGTCTTAGGCCTCTTTTCTATCTCTGGCTCATCTCTTTTTTTGTTTTCCAAGTCAAGGAGTTGCTAATGTCAGCGTACTTTAGAAAGAAAACTTCGCACAAAGACGTGCATACCATCTCAAAATGGGGAAGCTGAACTATTCAGCGGTAGGTTCCTCGTGTCTGTTGACTAGCTCTTCCTTAATTTATTTAAGGCTGATGAATATGTGATTCCGCAGAGAAAAATCAATGGAATAAAGGCCGGACAGGTCCTTTCCAAAGATCTTGTAAGTCCTCTTCCTCCTCCCCAGGCCACAACAAGAAGAATTGCGGCGATCGGAAGCTAACTCCTGGGAGCAGACGAAAAGAATCCCCCCAGGAAATGGCTCAAAGGCAGCTGCCCGTGATCCGACCTTGGAAATCGACATCGCAGGCAAAAGCTTGACCGACGAGGGTTTCGCTCAGTTCATCGACAATCTCATCGATTGTATCCGGTACAAAGATGAAGAACACCATGCAGGCCTGGCAAAGATCACCGAGCTGCACCTGCAGAACAATGGTCTCACTGTCCAGTCGCTGGGCAAGCTACGTGAGGTGATAATTTCTTCTGCAGGTGATCTTCGAGAGCTCGACCTGTCTCACAACAATATCAAGGTTGTGGAGCCCGAGGAAAAGAAGACCTGGAAAAAATTCCTGGAGTCGTTCAACAATTGTTACCTGCTCAAGAAGTTGAACTTCGGTAACAACCCTCTCGGGGCAGCTGGTATCGAAATTCTTGCTTGCGTCTACGTCAAGAGTGACCTTGATTATCTTGAAACCGATGCGGATAACATCATTGGATCAAACCCGGATGGTGAGGCCGCTGCTATCACCGAGGATACCAATGCCTTGAAGATTGCGGAGGAGAAGGAAAAAGAGAACGAAAGTCCTCGTACGAGCCGCACGAACAACAAGAAATCACCGGGAAAGGGCAAAGCCACCCGTCAGAGCTGTATGTAAACAATCAGCCCCCTTGTTATTTTTTGAAAGAATGGTATACTGATTGGTGATCACTTTAGACCATTCCCAATCCTCTTCAGCGGCGGCGAACAAGACCATTACCACGGCTGACTTGAAAGTCTACGCCTGCACAAGGGGCCTCCGTTCCATCCCGTTTCTGATCATATCAAACGTTGAGATGGCGGACGTAAGTGCGGTCCATTTATCGAGCATGCTCAGCGTCCAGAGGGAACCAGACCAACTCCTTGCATTCCTTCCGCCAGGCAAATCGCCGGCTACCTCAGATATGGTCGAAGGTTGCAAGAGCATTATTTGGCAGCCAAATGAGAGCCTCGCCCCACATTCAAAGAAGCTTCTCGAGCTCACTCAGACTGTTCAGGAGGCTAGAGCTGAACACATTTCCGATGACAGTGAAGGCTTGGACGATGAAGAGGGGACGACTCAGCGGCAGCTGCAGAGCAAGTTGGAGCTCGAGTACGCCAGGCTCACCAAGCGTATTCGCCTTGGATTTCTCAAAAAGGAAGGCGCGCAATGCAGCGAGATTGCCTCCACTGCGATCAGGATGAAGGCGGTTGCCCGCGCTCTCCTTTTGGACGACAAAGATCGCGAGGATGGACCCCCATCAGACGACGAGATCGCAGTCGTGGAAGATCCTTACATCCCACAGCCAACGACGGGCGAAACCGAAGTCTATCACAACGATGACAGCGATGATTTTGTGGGATACTCCGAACACATCGAATTTGTGCCACCATATCTCGTTGGCCCCTTTCACCCCAACGCAGAAATGTTTGATGAAGAATTTCCTGCGCTCCAGATGGCCATCCACAGAGAGGAGATCGTGGACGTCGGGGATTCTCCTTCACCTCGGTCCAGCACCAACACAGGCCCCCGATCCGGAAAGGGTATCCCTCGCCATGCAAACGCTTCTCGAGAGATCCGCAAAGAAGAATGGCGCTTCGGGCTTCCGTATGATCTCTGGAGAAGAATCATTGCAGATGCAGTCGGAGCGGATGGTATCCTTGATCACGAACAGCAGGCGCGAATCATCCAGTATGCCTCTGACTGGAACGCTGTGGCGTACGGGTTGACCATCAAGGGGGTAGAGAGACACCAACAGATCTGGAAGTTCCTGGAGACCGTTGGTTGCTTTACCTACACTGCTCTGGCGTGAATTTCGATGGGATTCGGTGGTCTCCTTCAGAATTTTTCTTTCATTGCTTCTCAAGAGGAACAAAACTCTCGACTCTGACGATCTACGTGTAATACAAATCACAAAAAAATAGTGTAAAACGGAACCAAGAAAAGACCAAAAAGAAGGGGATAGCGAGATGTGGGTACGGTCAGCCTAAGGGCGATGGGATGAGATAACTTCTGTATGTAAAGAGGGGTTAGTTTTCGCCACAATGGAAAAGGCTGCGACCTTTCGGTACCTAGGTAGCTGTACAACAACTGCCTCGTCCATGACCCAATCGGGATACTGATAAGCACAGCACGTGACGGACCCTCGAAGTCGAATGAAGTCGAATCCCCCGCAGTTGCTCTCCTTTGCATCAACCCATCCCACTCCACGATCAGAGCCTACGTGCTGCGCCGCCTTGGTGGACGCTTTGCCCTTCGTTTTTAACAGCGTTTATAGTCTTGTTCACCTTCTTTTATCGGATACGTCATCCGCTTCTTGAATCCAACCTTTTCGGATACCTTCTTTTGATATTTCTTGAGCATATACCCTCGAAAGAAATTAGAGAAAATTAGAGACAATGAATATGATGCGCGCTAAACGAACAAACACTCAACCGCTGGAGGATGCCTCCCACGCCCCTGCAACATTCAACGACGGACTACCGCTCCCTAAACTGATCGCCTTCGATCTGGACTACACTCTATGGCCATTCTGGGTCGATACCCACGTCAGCGCCCCGATTAAGCCCCGAGACAATAATTCTCGCTGCACTGACAAGTAAACCCTCCACTACCTCCCACTTTCAAGCCGACCTAGCACGACTAACACATACCACAATCCCTATAGATGGAATGAATCATTCGCCTTTTACCCTGCCGTCTCCGCCATCATCTACGCATGCAAGAACCGCTCGATCCCACTGGCCCTTGCGTCGCGAACACACGCCCCGGATCTGGCTCGAGACATGCTCAAGGCTCTACACATCATCCCGACATTTTCAGATAACCCGGCGGCCAAGACACGCTCCATTCGGGCCTTGGACTATTTTGATTATGTGCAGATCTTCCCGGCGAACAAGACGCAACATTTTTCTCGTATTCAGCAGGCGAGCTCGATTGCGTACGAAGATATGCTCTTTTTCGATGATGAGGCACGCAATCGGAACGTGGAGACGGAGCTAGGCGTGACATTTTGTCTTGTTAGAGACGGCATGACGAAAGAGGAGGTCGATCGGGGAGTATGGGCATGGCGCAAGAGAAATGGGATAAAACCTACAGCTCCAGGGGTAGAGAACGGGGAAGGTCGAATTTGATAGTGATGAGTTCTTAGTTTTGTATAGACGTAGACCGGTAGACGGTTTGTCACGAGATACCCAGTGGGATGACGGAATACGACATGAACTAGACACGAGGATAGGGAATAAATATCAAACTAACATCCAAAGTCCCATAACTTCGCCAAACAAACCCGCAATGGTTGATACTCGATTGGACATCCGCAAGTTGAAACCCAGTGATCGGAGCTAAGATCGCCTAAACTCCGGCATCCAAGCTCCCAAATCCACCCCAAATCAACCTCATTTAAACCTCACCCGACTACACATCCATATCCTACCTAGGTATATTTGCTACGCACGCAAAACAAGGATTCCAAGTCCATTCACCCCCCCCCCCCCAGATGGACCGCCGACAATCCCCAGCACAAAGCCACCTTCGCCCTCCACCACACCACCGCCCACGCAGCTGTTCCAGCACACCATCGCACTCGCCCTCCCCGACCCCTCGAGCCCCCATAACCGCCCACCCAACAGCTACGATCTCCGACTCCGTAATCTGCCAGGGGACACACCCTATCTCCATCGGCGCCGGCACGAT
Source organism: Aspergillus conjunctus (assembly GCA_027569095.1). Lineage (NCBI taxonomy): Eukaryota > Fungi > Ascomycota > Eurotiomycetes > Eurotiales > Aspergillaceae > Aspergillus > Aspergillus conjunctus. The sequence goes on along the minus strand of JAPDEL010000032.1, from coordinate 51,265 downwards.
CATCCACCCACGTGTCCGCATCTACTCCTACGACGGACCCATCGTCATCGGCGACGGCTGCATCATCAGCGAAAAGACCATCATCGGAGTTGCCCCCGTAACTCCCCCGTCGCCCTCCTCCTCCTCCTCATCATCGCGCCCCACAAACACACAAGATGGCATCCCCATCCGCCTCTCGTTCAACGTCGTCATTGGGCCCCTCGTCACGATCCTCCCTGGAGCACACATCCACTCCGGCGTGGTGATCGAGGCCCTAGCCATCGTCAACAAACGTGTATCGATAGGCCCACACTCCAAGGTCTGCGCGCGGTGCGAGATCGCTCCCAATGCGGTCATTGGGGAGTACACGGTTGTTTGGGGTGCGGGGAGTGGACTGGGACTGAGGAGACGTGTTAGGACGAAAGGGAAAGTGGAGCGGCCGAATCAGGTCGCAATTGCGAATGCGGCTGCTGCAACGATTGCATCTGGGGCTCCGGTCTATGAGATGCCGGAGGGGGAGATTGTCGAGGAGGCGAGGATGGTGGTTTTGCAGAGAGAGCGGCAGGCGCTGGCGAAGTTTCTCGCACCGTCGGGGGCGGCGAGGAAGAGGTGATTCTTTATTTCTCAGCTGTCATTTTTTATGTACTTGTAAATCGTTTACATGTGGAGTATGGGATGCAGCGCTTTTTTCTTTGGACTTATATACCCAGGATTGTACTTGGTTTTATTTGCATGTCGAAGGAAACTACTACCTACTAACCTTCTCTCTCTCCTTTGTATTTATTATTGAAGTGAAATCAAATAAATATCACTGATCTGGTTCAACACTTGATCAGAAAGCAGGCTATCAGAATTCACTTTTGCCTTACGAACTACCCTTTGCCCTTTTTTCTCCTCAACACTCAAAAACACCGACGGTTAGAAGATTTCCAGGAAGCTTTTGGTTGTTGCCCCTACGTACAGGATAATCAGCTAACAGTTATTATTCAATGGCCCCAGGTCCCTTCATACCCAAAACTCGTCTTCTACTACTCCCTATGTGATTGAACCAAACACTCATTAAAGGGTCCACGACGCCTTCTCAATTCTATCTGAAACATTTTCCTTTTCGTCTCAGAAAATAGATGCTCAAGTTGGAGGAAATGTGGCTTCATCAAACGCTGGACCTTCTAGCACTAGGTTTCAAAGTACCTGGAATGACAGTCAAGGCAATACCTCGACCAACCCTCTTGCCTATCGCGCCTGCAAGCGATTCCACCCATGGGATCAAGCTATTATCATCGAAGGAAGCATTAAGAAATGCCAGAGCACCACTCACTGCGATCTAGGTGATGTGCGCGTAAGTGGGAAATGCATCCTCGCCATACTCCCAGCTTAAACGCCACTACAAGTATTCCGATGCAGATGAGACTCCAAACACACCGGCCTGAAGACCCATATAAGTCTAAGCAAGAAGTGGTATTTACGAATTTGGCTGTCTCCGGCTCAGATATGGTGCTGGAACAACGCCAACCTTGAAGACGTTCTTATCACCAAAGGAAAACTTGAAGGCCTGACCTCTCAAGCTACGCCACTGGTTTCCTCATTCATTGAAAACCAGATGAATAAAGATCTATTGGATATACTGAATGTCTGTCTTCTGGGTATCCCTTCAATACTCCAAGATCGTCGCCCCAGTCATGGGAAAATCTGAGAGCAATAAGCAAGGGGCTCTGCTCGCCGTGGAGGATCATCCAGGGGAATTAGTTGCTCACCCTATCTACGATAGACTATGGCTGCTAGTCCACATATTAAAACCTTCCTAAGCACTCTGCAGGCATTTCTTTTAAGCTGCCACAGTATTATTGATGCTGTTTGTGGCTATACTCACCCAGATGATTGTCATGTCCCTGCTGCCTCCCCCCGATCACGAAGATTCAGTTCCGCAATAGTCACTTCGAGGCCTGGCCGGAACTCAACAAAGCGGCTTAGCTGACGTACCACCGCCCCAAAATATTTAGCCTCGTTTCATGCTTAGACTTTTGCTTCTACATATCCAATTACTCAAGCTCAGAGAAAAAGTACACGGAGATCGGAAAGTGTGTCCTAAGTTAGCATGGCGTGGTCATCAATTCGGGCTCAAACTCAGACCTGACTGATCCCGTTTGCTTATCTACTTCATAGGCCTGAAAGCTTCGCTTCGCTCAGCGGGCTTGAAGGAAGTCTAGTGCTGTATAATAAGCTGAAAGTATGAAGCAGCAAAAATACGGGTTTTGTAAATTGGTGGTAGCTATGAAAAAAGGACACCCCAACAAAAGAAACAATTAGTATTTCCCCATCCTCCTTATTTAGTTTTCCACTCAGGCAAATACAACCTTGAAATGCTCTTTAATGCTTTCAAATCCTCAGAAGGGAAAAAAGAGAAACATAGGATACATGATAATATAAAGAACGCAATGTAATCATCAGAGTTAATAGAAAAACCAACTATGACCCCCGAGTATGACCGCCTCCTCTTATCCTCTTTCCACCACTGCCACCATCGCCACCAGTATCAGCTCCATCTTCCCTAGCACGCTTGTTTCCCTGAGGAACAAACTGGCGGGCATGTGCATTCAATGCACCCCGGCCGCCACCAGGGCTGGCCTGGCCCTGACTCGGAGGAACGTTAGTCTGGACGTTCTGTACTCCACCCCTGCCACCTCGACCGCCACGGCCGCGCGGGAGGCCTGTTCCACGTTGGCCCTGAGTTTGCTGTTGAGCTTGAGCTTGTTGCTGTTGTTGTTGAGCCTGTGCTTGTTGCTGGTGACCAAATGGATTCTGCTGATGAGCACCACCCCGACCACCACCTCGGGCACCGCCACCTCGAGCAACTGGAAGACCAGATTGTAGCGCTCGTAGAACGCCAGGCGCAGAACCAGCTGGAGGTTTATTTGGTAGAGATGAGGGTTGCTGCTGCTGTTGCTCCTGCTGATTTTGGATTTGTCCAAACGGATTGGGAGGAGCAGCTGTTGCGGCCTGTGCAGGCAAAGGAGCAGCCACTTGTTGTAGTTGAGGCTGTTGTTGCTGTGCAGTCCCCTGTTGGGGTTGTCGGCTTGGTTGGGCTTGAGGTTGCGGTGTGGCAATTGGAGGGGCCGCTTCAGCAGCAGGCGCTGAAGTCTCTTGCGGCTGAGGAGTGGCTTGTTGGGCTGGTGATGGTGATGGGATAGTACTAGCCGGTTGTGGTGTTTGTGGAGCAGGAGACGCTGCCGCGGCTGGTGCAGCGGCTGGCTTGGGAGCTTGAGCCTGGGCCGGCGGTGGAGCTTTTGCAGTTTTCGCAATCTCCCACACCTCAACGACAGGCTTCTGTGGGGTTTCCGTAGCCGCCTTCTGGACGACGTCGACTTTGGCTTGTGCAGTTCTGCACCTTGTATCCAACATGCTAATCCTCGCAAGATATTTCTTATCAGACAGCTCGACAGCAGATCTGATCTTCTCCTCCGTGTTCTCCTCATGAGATTTCTTCAGCGCCTCCCGTTCCTCATTGAAATCCTGTTCCATAGCCTCTTGCTTCTCCTTCTCCTTCTCCTTGGCAAGCGCAAGCTGTGATCGAATATTGTTGCGAACAATGATGCGGATAGTTTCGTTCTTGAGGACAAGCTCCCTAGCCTGACCTTCAGTTAGTTCAGGAAGACCACCGTCAGTCTTTGCTGGGGTTGCAGGAGTTTGCGCTGGCTTAGCGGGAGTTGCGGGCTCTTGTTGTGCGTCTTGTTGAACTTGTTGACCTTGCTGGCCTGATGATAGCCGCTCAACTTCTTGTCGATGTGCCGCCCTGGTCTCCGCCATCTTGCTATTGAATATTTCTTTCAATTTATCCACTCGTTCCTTAATCTTTGTTTCGTGCTCGGCGTCCTTGCCAGCCAAGGCAGCATCCTTCTCAACAAGAGCAGCTTCAAGGCGTTGAATCTTCTCCTCTAGAGCCTTCACCCGTTCATCGTCAGTAATAACGACTGGTTGTGTGGTAGGCGCAGGGAACTGGGATGCAGGCGTGGAGTTGACGGTGCCAGATGGCTCCTGGGTAGCTGGCACAGCTGGATTCTCAGCCACCTTAGCCTTCAGTGTATTCAATTCCTCTTTAGCTGTCTTCAGCTCCTCTTGAATGACTTCCTTCTCCTGAACAACCGCATTTAACTCCGTTTGCTTAGCATTGATACGACCAGTAAGTTCTTTAGATCGAGCCTTGAACTGTTCCGTGAGCTTGGACCGGAGCTCTTGTACCCTATCCTCAGCAGCCTTCAGTTGTTCGGGGAAAGACGTGGCCTGGGCCTGGAGGGTGTCAAGGGCTGCTATCGCCTCATCACGTTCTGTCTCTAGTGTCGCCAATTTCTCTTTCAATCCTTCCATCTCAGCAGGGTCGACGCGATCATACTTCTGAAGGATATTCTGGGTACGTTGCTGCCAGCGATCTCTGTCAGCCTGCAGAAGTTTTAGTTCTCCGTCTTTCGTTTCAACCACGTTTTCAAGCTCCCTAATACGAGTCTCAAGTGGCTCCATTTGTTGCACCAATTCATCAACACGAGCAGACTTTTCTGCGAGAGCAGCCTCCGTCTGTTTGACTTGACTGCGGAGTGTAACGCTGCTCTCACGGAAAAGGTTGAGTTCATTCAGTGTCTCCATAAGCTTGTTGTGGCTTAGAGCAGAGTGGTCACTGTCAGCAGCGGCACGGCGTTGTTGCTCGAGTTTGAGGCGCGCTTCATCAAGCTGAGACTGAGTATATTCGAGTTGTTGGCGAAGGCGTTTGCTCTCCTGCGTAGAGAGATGGTATTGCACGTCGACAATCTCCTTCTCACGACGCAAGAATTTAATGACCTCCTGAAGACCTTCTAGGTTTGATGCGGAAGCTGTTCCTTCACCTTCATGCTCTTCATCGGGTATGTTCGCACGGTCGCGTTGCAGGGCGGATATTTGATTTGTGATGTTTTCAAGCTGAGAGTGGAGTAAAGAATTCTGATGCAAAACTTCCTCGCGCCGTTTCTGAAGTTCAAGGAGCTCGCTCTCGTATCTGTTCTTCAACTCGCTCCAGCTCTCCTCCTTTTGCGTAAGATCCTTCTTGTAGGTTTCAGCCTGAGTTCGCAGCTCCACAGCCTCGAGCTTGAGCTGATTTGCTTCTGAGCGGACCAACTGCAGGTTCTTTGCGGCTTCAGCATGCTTGACCAGTTCATTTTCGTAGTTTTGCTGCGCATGCTGGGCAATCTCCGCCTGAGCCTTCAAATCCTCCTGGTGGCACTGAGCAGCGGCAATTTGACGCTCGTTGTCTTCTGTTAGTCTTGTGATTTCTGCCTCTAAGCTCGACTTCTGCTCCTCCAGTCGGCGAGTAGCGTCTGACTGCTCATCGCGGAGTTTAGTGAGCTCAGTATTGGTGGTCGAGAGTTCAGAAGAGATCTCCTCAATGCGCTGCTCAAGGTCCTGGATTTTCTTGTCTTTCTCCTCCACAAGATGATCGGTTTCCTCTCGATATTGGTCGTTCGTTTCCGTTACAGCCTGCAAGCGCTCCTCGGTTGCTTGGCTAATAGCCTTGTAGTCCTCAACCTGTTCCTTGGCGTGTTCTAGCTCAGCCTTGGCCAGTTCGAGATCCCGCTTCAGCTCCGAAACCTGAATGCTTAGCTCCTGCTCGCGCGTCAGACCAGTATCTTGAGTGCCTTCTTCAGAAGCTGCAGCGGTATCAACCAGGGCGGCGGATCCATTCGGTCGGGCCTGAACAACTTGGAGACGCTCTTCAGCACTACGAAGCTCGACCGTAAGCTCATCCACTCTGGATTGCAGGTGGTCTCTTGTCGTCTTAATGGCAATCAATTCCTCCTTCACGGAGCTCAAGCTAGCCACCAAGTCGTCAATGCGTTTTTGATTTTGTTCATGTTCGTATTCTCTTCGCAATGCAGACTTCTTCGCTTCTTCCATCTCATCGTTAAGCTTGCGCTTTGTGGATTGCAGCTCCGATTCAAGGGATTCGACATTCTGTTGGAGGCGTCGTCGGCTTTCAGAATCAGTATGCTCCCGCTCATTCAAGATATTTTGAAGGTTCGCGTTGAGAGAATCTAGGCGGCCCCTTTCGTTTCTCAATGTCTCGTTGTCCTCGATAAGTCGCTTTTCAATATTCTTCCAAAGCGTTTTCTCTGCTTTCAAGTTCGCACTCTCACGTTGAAGGCTTTCAACTAGACCCTTCGTTTCGACAAGATCTTCCGCAGCTTGTTGTGTCTTGAGATCTTGCCGGTTGGCATTTTCCAAAAGCGTACCATAGCGCTTCTGAAGTTCGGTGTTTTCGCTCTTGAGCATATTGAAGTTGCTCTGGAGCAGGTCTGCCCGTTGCGTAGCAGCACCGAGCTGGCTACTTGAGCGGCTGATTTCACTCATCAGCTCGCTGTTCTTTCGAGAAAGCTCATTCACTTGTTGTTTAAGGGCGGAATGGTCTGTGGCAGATTCCTCACGGAAGCTGTCGAAGTGCGCTTGGACCTTGCGCAGTAACTCAGCGTAGTCAGGACCTCCCTTAGCCTGATCCTCAGGAGCAACCGGAGCAGCACCCAAGGGAAGTGACTGTGAGAAAATGGAGGCATCACCACCAACGGTCTGTCGACGGCGTGTCAGCATGCTTCGGAACGTATCTCTCTCCTTCACGTAGCTTTTGGTCTGGGCTACAAGGTTAGCGATTTCATCACGATAAGTCTGCACACGAATTCGAAGTTCCTTCAGTTCCTCCTGCTCCTGTTGGCGAACGACATCCTTCTCACGAGCTTCGGCGCCCTCCATTTTATCACCAAGCTCCCTCAGCATACGACGGAGGGTGACGTTTTGCTCTTGGAGTTCATGAAGGTCCTTGAAAGCCATCAGGTTGTGACTGATAAAGCGGCCGGTAGGGGTGAGATCTGCAGCAGAATCCTCAATTTCTTTGCGTGCAATCTTCTCCAATTCCTCCTTGTCATAGGTTCCTTCTCCTTCCTTTAAGACAGCCACTTCTAGGACCAGAACTTTGACCTGGGCGCTCAAGTCTCTGAGCTGCTGACGCAAAATATCTCCCTCACGGGCTAATCCTTCTACCTGACCTTGCCATTTCCTAGCCTCCTTCGTTGAATCGTCTCTCTCTTTTCCGGCAGTCTCGAGAATATTGGACATTTCAACAACCGCATTTTCTAATCGGGAGTGGTCAGCACGCAATTCGTCAATTTCAGGTTTGCTGGCTTCGAGATCCTGGACCATTTCATCCAAGGTTGATCGGAGCTCCTGGCATGTCTTCTGCTCGGCAGCCAGCATTGTTCGCATCCTGTCGTATTCGGTATACATCTGCGTCAAAGTCAAGCCGCCCTTAGTTCGTGAAGCTCTGGGTGAGAATGTGCCGACAGGGGTTCCAGGACGGATAGGGGTGGCTGGGCCTCCGTTCAGGCCACGTGCTGGGCTCATAGACCTTCTTCCGGCCACACCCTCTGATTCAAGCTGGCTAACTGTGAGTTCCAGCTCAGCAACCCGGCGCTCAGCTGCCTCCTTGTCACCGTGCTCTGTCTCAACTTCCACCCTAAGTTGTGATATTTGCTCCGCAGCATCGTCCCTAACCTTCTCCAGGGCTAGTTGGCACTCTTGGACACGCTTCTTCGCGGTCTCGGCCGCATTGCCCTGCAAATCCGCGAGACGATTTGCGCTGTCTAGTTCAATTCTAAATGATTCGGTCGCTTGGATGGCCTCCTCTTTGAGTTGCTGAATGGTTCCGAGAGATTCTTCATATCGTTGCTCAACTTCATCAAGACGGCCCTTGAGAGCATTCTCACTACGTCTCAGAGAGTCAATGGTTGCGAGAGATTCCTCGTTCTCGCGCTGTAGCTCGGCGATTCGGGCGCTCTTTTCCTTGCGGAACTTGAGATACTCGGCAGATTTTGTCTTCAGCTCCGTTTCAAACCATTCATTGTTTTTCTTTGTCAACTCCAAGTCTTGCTGGAGGCTCTGTTCACGGAATCGGGCGCTGGCGGATGCAGAGTTCGCGGCCTGCAAGTTTTGTTCCGCAGTGGATAGCTCTCGTCTCAATTCAATGGTCTTCTTATGTTGCGTAGAAAGCTCTTCCGCAAGTTTATCATATGCTGCTGACTTTGATTCGAGTAGAGCTAGAGTATCGCGGTTGGAGGCTTCTAGAGAGGATATGCGAGATTTCAAAGAGCCTACTTCGGATTCGTTGGATGTGGAAGATGACTTGAGCGTTGCGATTTCGGTTTCTAAATTTGATCGGATACTTTCTGCGAGACGTGAGCGGAGCTCTCAGGAGGGAAGGGGGGAATACCAGGATTACCGACCAGACTCATGTAGTTTCTTCCTTGTTTCCTCGACCTCCGCGTGACCCTTTTCAACCGAGTTCTTCAGAACCTTGATCTTCGAGTCGTTACTGCGAACAGCATTTTCAAGCTCGACCTCCAAGCGAAGTTTATCGGACTTGAGCTCATCAAACCCACGCGCCTTTTTGGTGATAGCTTCGAGAAGCTGGCTGACAAGCTCGACGGTTGGAGCTTTGGTAAGAGTGCTCAGAGTCGATTCTGCAATCGCATAGTGCGATGAGAGATAGGGCAATTCGATTGTTACGGCAGCCATATTGGCTGTAGGATGGTCGCAGCGAAGAGCTGCGTCGGGGTTTCCAGCCAACAGCCCAGGATGTCGTGAATCAATCGTCGTTGGAAAAGTGACCCAACAGCTCTCCCAGCCTTGCCGCAACTGAGTTCATTGTTGCCAGGGTGAGCCACGTGATCTGCACTCTTACGCGCCTGCCAGACTTGACATGAAACCTCCAACAGTGCTGCTTTCTCTTTATTTATTGCCCAGAATAGGTCCAGATTATTGATTACAGGTCTATTTTAAGTATTGTCATTCCGCCTTTATGCTTATTCTATCCTCAAAGATAGATTCAATAGTCATTCAAAATGAAATTCTAAGGCTGGATAAGTAGGCCCAAAACAGTTAGCCATCATATTAACCACGTGATGCGCAGCTACTTCCGGCTACAATGACCCATGGAAGGAGCCCGCAGACTCACTTCCATTGTCTCATCCAGACCAGCCTCGAACTCGCAGATCATCGACGTCTCCCTCCGGCGAGCTGCGTCTCCAGCGACCCGTCTGCCACTCCTGGGCCCTATCATATCTCTCCAGGGATTCATATGACATATTCACACCTTTATTGAGGGCACTGTCAGGCTCTGACGAGCTAGGCTTCGCCACTCCCATTTCGCTCCTCCTACTCAGTTCACCCCCTCCTCAGCTGCGGCCCACCCGCTCCACTTGCTGCCATCATGTCGCATCTTCAGCAGCAGCTCAAGAGTTTCAACGCCAGCGTTGTCGACTATGCAAACCGCATGCCGGCACAACGACGCTTCGTTAACAACAACACCAACTCGGCGAGCAGCTCCCAGGTACCGTCGTCAACCTCTACTCCTACCCCAGGCGGCGATCCCAAGCGCAAACGACACGATGTGGATATCGTTTACTCGCAACCCGCCAATACCGGCACAGGCAAGGATATTATGACACAGGTGATTTTCGCCATCGAGCACATGAAGTCCAAGAGTGTTCCGCTAAGGTTCTCCGATCTCGTCTCGTATCTATCGCTGCAACACCGGGCCAACGACCAAGGCTATATTCAGGCGCTTCGGAGTATCCTCCAGGTGCACGAGAAGGTGCAATATGACCCAGAAGGCGCAAATGGGGAAGGAACATTTAGCTTCCGTCCACCGCATAACATTCGCACTGCAGAACAACTGCTCCAGAAACTACAGGCGCAGTCTACTGGCATCGGTATGAGCGTTCGGGAACTCCGGGAGGGATGGCCAAACGTGGAGGACACTATCAATAAGCTGGAGAAAGAGGGAAAGCTGCTCGTTACCCGGAACAAGAAAGATGACCACGCCAAGATGGTCTGGGCCAATGATCCCTCCCTCATTCAACACTTTGACGATGAATTTAAGCAGATCTGGGAAAAAATCAGGATTCCTGACCAGCAGGCTGTCAAAGAGGAGCTGGAAAAAGCAGGCATCATCCCCACGAACAAGAACAAGGTCATCAAGCCGCGTCCGAAAGTGGAGCATAAAAAGGTCAAGAAGCCTCGCCGTAGTGGCAAGACGACGAACACACACATGATGGGTGTTTTGAGAGACTATTCGCATCTCAAGCGATGAATCCGTGCCGGCCAATCTTTGTTCTTTATTCCATCGGTACTTCTAGTTCACTTTCTCGTCGCATCTCGATGGAGTTCAGGGACGCATGTTTATCGACTTTTAGTGCTTTCGATGACCTGCATGTAAACTATGATATATTACTCTTAAAAAGATAGATACCCCAAAAACATCCAAATGTCATGTTTTCATTTTCAATGGTTTTGCCTTCCCTCTCATCTAATCAAGGCACTCGACATGCCGAGATCAAGCATAATACAGAGTACCCCGATGCGAGGGTAAGGCGCGATAGGATTAAACGTCCCGCGCTCTGCCGATAAAGTGAAAAGAGTTATTGGCTAGAAGACGTCACCGATCCTAACTACATGCATAGTCTGCCTAAGTAGGTAAGGATTTATGGTACCTACTAGTAGTACATCATGCCATTGCACCGCTGCAGTCCCCGGAAGACTGGACCCGTTCCCCCGGTCCGGTTCGGTGTTGAACTCAATGGCAAACTTGGACCTAGGCTAGCTGAGCCTCTACTCGTTCAGCAATTCGTGCACAGCTCCAGCACACAGTTCCGAGTTTCAAGATCCATTTTATATCAATGAAGAAACGGCTCCGAAACGTGAATATTGGACAAACTGCAAGTGGGAGTTGGAGGACTCAGGTGCTGTGTCCGGTTCGGTGTCCAGGATGGCATCCATGATCTATAGGTAGTGTACTTACCCTGCTCACCCGGCAATACGCGCCTAACTTCTGACTGTAAACAAGTTGCAATCGTCAATACGGCTAGAGGGGGTTTACTTTAGCTGCATACTCCGTACGCCGCTTTTCGCTTGTTGGGTTGCTCCTACCGAGGGTGTTAGACAGGCATGAGGTACCATCTAACTCCTTAGTCATTGAATCAAAAGTGTTATCAATCTACTACACTGGGTCATCATAAGGGCCGTATAAATTTTAACGATACTCTTTATCTAAGAATTATTCCTCATGAGTATGAGAGAGGGATATTTCGAGGCCTGCCCACATCTGTAAACGTATAACATCTCTTGACAGTTTTCCACGCTATGCTAAGTAAATATATATCTCCCTCTCTCTTCTGCTAACTTAGCGAGGGTAACAAAGACAACATATATATATGTATTGTTATATTAATATAAGATTTTGTTTAATTAAGTATATTTTACCATATCTCCTCGGAGTGAGAACATGCTTACTGATCCTCAGTCTTCGAGTCAAACTCCTGAACAACCCACTCACAAAACCCCTCAAACTCAGCATAAAACTCCTGGAGCCTAGTAGCCTTCACTCCCTCCCCGAGAATCCCCTCGTGAATATCGGAGCGCCACTCACTGGAGTTCTGATCCTCATAACAACTCCAACGGATTGAGTTCTCCACCATCATCGCTAGTCCCGTAAGACCTATACTCTCAAACGCGAGAAGCGCCTGCCAAAATTCCGCCGTCAGGCCATTCGAGGAATGTCCCAAAATTGCGGGTGAATCATTGCATAGCGCAACGGATATGCCGCGGGATAGGAGAGCCGGGAACGGGTGAGATTGGAAGGAGCCGGCGAGTCTGAGGGAGACATTCGAGCTTGGACAACACTCGATAAGGATCTCTTTAGATTTGATCACGTCGATGAGGAGGGGGTGTTTGAAGAGTGATAGTCCGTGTGCAATCCGTCGGGTACCTAATAGCACTGCATCGAAGAGGTTGCGATCTGCGTCCCCGCCGTCTCCGAGGCATTGCCCGGCGTGGAAGAAGAAAGGGATATCAATTCCCTCGCCGGCGCACCGACCGCGAAACCAGAAGAGGATAGGGAGGAGGTCGGCAAATGGCCGTTCGGTGTCTTCATCACCCGCCAAATCAAACCCACAGATCACCTCAGGGAATTCGAGCTTGGTTAGTATGCATTCGGTCATTTTTTCGCCGATTTCCTTGTTGGATAGGTGCCGTGGGACCGTCCAGATTATTCGCGCGCCGTGGAAATGCTGACCTTCTTCGGTAGATTTGAATTGGTCGAGTTCGTCTCGGAATACACGGAACCATTCGTGATAATCCGGCTCTGGGTTGTTAGTTCCTTCTTTTTTGTATAGGAAGGTGAAGATGGTGCGGAACTCGACGTATTGGATCCCGTCTGTGGCTAGCTGGGAGAAAATGCGACGTAGGGATGTACGTAAGATAGGTTCATACTGCAGTAGTGAGTTGACAATGGGTAGATAGTGGTTGTAATAGTCTGCAACCGCGCAACCTCTATGAGATCTATACGGTAGATGAGTTGGTGTAATGCTGCATCGGGTACTCAACCAATTACGGAACCCAGTTTCTCCACCGTTGGGGAACGATGAAGCGGCGGTCCGAAGATCAATGAGGGTCGATGGCTCATAGTTACTCATCCACAGAGTAGGCTTGTTCTCCGTCTCTTCGGTAGCTGGAGCCGAAGAGTACTGGAAGGTGAAAGTCGCATTCTCGAAATCCTCTTGGACTGTTAGTGGTTTGGGTGCGGAGACATAGATTCCCGGCGTAGTAAATGCCTGGTCGATTAAGAAGTCTGTGTCGACCATTGCGGGAAGGTGGCCATGCAACAGAGAGCCCTTGGGCATATTCTGCACTATTCTCCAAAGGTCGGAGTTGATCATTTCATCCCTAGCCTGGTTTGATAGGAGGCTCGGATATGGGTTCCGACCCGTCCGGGGTGCATCTTGGTTGTAAGATGCTCTTGTCGAGTGCAGCCGACTCCGTTCCAGCTTGCAGATCTGAGACACGATCTCGCATGCTCTGACACCTACAGGGGGGAGAGCATGACGCAGATTAAAGTCTGGTGAATTGTATGATATTAGTTAGCTAATTTAAAATGACAGCAGCTAAAAACTCGAGTGGACGGAATTGGAAATGGGCGAACCGTGTCGCTTCTGGTCTTCCTCTCGTGCTAGAGCATTTCGGCCTGACAGGAACTTTTGGATAAAGGGATCTTGGAGCTGAGGGACCCCTTCTTCAATTTCCCAATCCCTATTTTCTGAATCCATAGAGGGCTTATTGGCGGCACTAAATTGAAAAGGAAGGCTATTATCGGCCGATGAGGAAGATGATGTTAATTTGAAGGTGAGGAGGGGTGAAGCTCTACTAGTGACTACGCCGGTTTGAGGTGCCTGTGAAGTAACCCCACCTCCAAGTGGGGATTTAGTTCCCGGTGCCTTGGCATTCGGAGCTGTTTTCAGGCAGTGAACTCTCCCTCGACAAAAAACAAGGAGCAAATTCGCAGTTTTGTCACTCTTGAATCGAGTTTCCATCTTGAGGAGTCCTTTCCCCCTAGCTTCTACCGGAGGTATCCCTGATACTGAAGGCATTTTCCTGCTGAAGTCGTCTCGTGATGACCTGTGCTTTAGTCGCTGGAGGTGGATGTAACCTTAACTGCGTTTGTGTGGGCCTCCTCCTTAGCTCCACCGCTAGTACAACGGGGTTCATCACCGCGAGATGCCCCTTCATGACTCGAGGGAATAAGGAGGGATAAAGTCTGGGACTGCCTCAGATCGGTATCTTCCAACTTGCAAGAGATATTGCCCTGGCCTTTATCGGATAACCTCCGAGATAGGATATCTAGACAATATAAAATAGATGAAGGAGCTGGATAGAAAGCTCTCATCTGAATTTAGTACCCTCGAGCCACTCCCAGGCGACAGGACTGAGACCTGAGCTTATCAACGCCTGACATGACAGCCACACGGGGTTCCCCGATCAAACTTTATCCCTTTGAGATGCTTCATCTGCCAGGTCGGTTTTTGAGCGACAGTAGTCTCGGTCGTGTGGTCCTCTTTCAGGAGACCATACCCTTGCAATGGGCAGGGAAGTCGATTTCCCCATGTTCTTTTTATGAAAATTTTTTTCCTTTTTTTTTCTCCGTGTTCAACTCTTGATCTGCTAGACCGGAGTACTGTGTATCTACCTAGATAGATAGTCTACGACCAAAGAGAGATAGACGGAGTTTAGATTACTTAGCGCTGTAACACTCTTATCGCTGATCCTGGCAGGAAAACCTGTCGATTGGCCACCACATCCCAGGCCAGCGTCTTCAAAATTGGATTCGATGCAACCGCCAAGCCACTGCATAAAATCTTTGGCCTTGGCTGGAGTTTCTCCTCCTATGAACAGACGGCCTAGGGATGTTGGTTTTTCCAGGTCTTCTAGAAGCCAGGGGGAGGCCCCTACTCCCGCCATTATTGGCTGGGCTCAGTATCGGAAACACGATAGGATTTGGCTGTCACTCACCAGTAAAAAAATGGGAGCAAGGCAGGAAACGCACTGGTGCATCAGCGGGGCGGAAGAGACACAACACTCAGTAAATGCGGCATCCCCGCGCATGCTCACTTGCCTTTGCCCATTCAGAGCCGTTCGGAGATCCCCTAGAGCCCAGATAGAAGGTAGTAATTTTTCGATGCTGTGTGGCCTTATCTTCAACGTGGCGACTATGCTCTAAAAAAACGCCCACAGCGGCGCTGCTCCATCTGTGTTCTCTCCTTTTATTCATTCCCTTCCCCTCTTGTGTCTTTCCCTTTCCCTGTCGATCATCTCTCGGCTTGCGACCCTCTCATTTGATCCTGATCAAGTCTGGAGTGGATGTCTTCCATGCATGCTTGAAGAACGCCCGACTGGAGCCACTGGAGCGACGGATTTACCGAAAACACGTAAAATCCCACTCTCTGTTCTATCTGATCTGAAGGGACAACATGTCAAACGAAGAAGTGCTGGACGGGATATCTCCCCGAAATACCACCTCCAATCCCTCCCCCGCTGGGGATACCATCAATCCCCCGAAGGCCTCGGAAGATAGCGTGGGTTACACGGAGAAAAGGATGATGCACGAATCCCATGATGTGGATACCAACAGCGCTCAAGACAAGAGCGACCACAATGTCGATGTCGAGGCAGGACGGCCCAGCTCCGCTTTCAAAGCGACTTTCAAGCGCTACTTTAAGCGGTATTTCAAGCATGTCGCAATTGCTGTGACTTGGCTTCTATTTACCGGGTGAGTTGAAAAATCCACGTCTCTCAAGAATTAATACGTTTGTCGTGGATGCAATGCAATACTCATGCACTGTCTCCTCATAGCTGGTGGATCGCTGGTCTGATTCTCCATCGATATGATCGAGGATGGCTGATACCATTCTTGCTCTACCTGGCGATAACGCTGCGGTTCATTTTCATCTACGTGCCCATCTCGATCCTGACAGGTCCTGTGTTTGGGCTGTGGAAGATGGTCACTCCCCGACTCATTGGCGTTATTCCCGAAAGGCTTCGAATGCCTTCCGCGGCTTTACTCACCATCGGAGTATTTCTCATCGGATCCTTTGTGTCCGAGGAGTCTGCCGATAACACACGAGCGAACCGTGCCGTCAGCTTGTTCGGCCTCGTTGTCTTCATCTTCATGCTCTGGCTTACCTCCCGACGCCGCAGCAAGATCGTATGGCACACCGTCATTGTGGGCATGCTGGTGCAGTTTGTGGTCGCCGTCTTCGTTCTGCGCACCAAGGCCGGTTATGATATCTTTGAATTTATCTCCTTTTTGGCTAGAAAGCTGCTGGAATTTGCCCAGGAGGGACTCGACTTCCTCTTCGCACCCAACTTCCGGGCCGACCACCCCTATTTTGTGGTCAATGTCATCCCGGCCATCATCTTCTTCGTCTCCCTCGTCCAGCTTCTGTACTACTCTGGAATCCTCCAGTGGGCTATCAAGAAGTTTGCCGTCTTCTTTTTCTGGTCGATGCGTGTATCGGGTGCCGAGGCCGTCGTGGCAGCTGCTTCCCCCTTCATTGGACAAGGAGAATCCGCGATGTTGATCAAGCCCTTCATCGCCCATCTCACTGTTGCCGAAATTCACCAGATCATGTGCTCTGGCTTCGCCACTATCGCCGGTTCCGTCCTGGTAGCGTATCTTAGCATGGGCGTCAACCCACAGGCGCTGATCTCGTCCTGTGTCATGAGTATTCCTGCATCTCTCGCAACATCTAAACTGCGCTGGCCCGAAGAAGAGGAAACTTTGACAGCAGGTAGAGTTGTGATCCCCGAGGACGAGGATGAGAAGCCCTCGAATGCCCTTGAAGCCTTCGCCAGCGGCGCGTGGCTTGGTATCAAGATCGCCGGTATGATCGGTGCCACTCTTCTCTGTATCATCTCGCTCATCGGCCTCATCGATGGCCTCCTCACCTGGTGGGGTCACTACCTCAACATTAACAACCCACCTCTCACTCTCGATCTCATTGTCGGTTACATCTGCTACCCGATCGCCTTCTTACTCGGCGTCTCCCGCGAAAAGGACGGAAGCTATCTGCTCAAGGTTGGAAAACTCATCGGACTCAAGCTTGTCGCTGTAAGTTCTCTTCCCCCCCCCCAAAAAGAAAAAACATGATACCTAACGCATTGCCTCCCAGAACGAATTCGTTGCCTACAATGAAATGCAAACAAACCCTTACTACAGCGACCTCACCCCCCGCTCCCGCCTCATCGCCACCTACGCCCTCTGCGGCTTTGCCAACATCGGCTCCCTCGGAAACCAAATCGGTGTCCTGTCCCAACTCGCCCCAAGTCGATCTGGTGATGTCGCGCGTGTAGCTTTTAGCGCAATGATTACTGGCGCCATCAGTACCCTGACCAGTGCCAGTATTGCGGGATTGCTCATTACAAATGAGGAGCAGTTTTTCACCCCTGCTGAGTCATCCTAGTGACCTCCCTACTTAACTACCTGTCTATATTTTTTTGTGACGTAGGGTGGTGGGAAGAGTGAGCTGTAGGGATATGATTGACTGCTATATGTATCATGAAAGAAAGAAGGAGATATTATTATATCATACCCATCATACCCATACCCATTACCCATGCCGATTTACGGGGTTGTCGGTTAACTTTTTTTTCCGATTACAAAACTGCTGCTATTCAGTTCTTCAGCTGTCCTTTTTCTCGTTGATTGTAGGATTGGTATTTTATCTCGGTGGATGGTGTACAGTATTTGTATTTTATAGAGTACCTTCTTCATCTAAGATTTTTGTAAGGAATTCCGACATGACATTATTCAATACATTAACCATAAACATTAACCATAAACATTAACATAAGCACGAGCATAACAGCCAAGGCGGACTTAATCCGAAGAAGGGATGGGGGACGGAGGGGCATTCTGTTGAAAGGTAAAGGGGAAATCAAGAATCACCCGTATAAACTGCATCTTTACAAAGCACCACCACCTTCTTAAAAAACCGCCTCCACTCTAACGGATCCCCTTTCCCCTTCATAAACTCGATCTCAAACAGGCCCTCCGAAACACACTCGATAATCACCTTCCCCTGTAACGTGCACATGCGTCCATCCCTCGTGATGATGCGGATCATGGCTGAGTTATCGCCTGCGGCGACAGCCGGGACGGTAGGTACGGGAACACCGAGTCGATGTAGGGCCTCGCAGATGAGCGGGACGAGGAGTTTCAGCTCCCAGGTGGAGAAGAAGCGGGTCATCGAGCGGGAGGGGACGATATCGTGGAAGCGCTGGGCATTTTGGGTTCGGCTTAGAGGGACGGAAGGGTGTGGGGAGAATTGAGACATGGAGGGTTCGTCTTCGAGGACGTCTTGGGTGAGAATTGAGGTACTGCTGGGTGGCTTTTTGACCATGGGTTGGCTGGAGGAGAAGACCTCTGTTAGGTGCGGCGCATCCCAGTCTATGAGCATGTCGCCGCGGGGTATTTCGGGTTGGGTGGAGGAAATTCGGTGGCTGTCGTCAAGATCCATGTCCCTGTCCATGTCCATTCGATCGGCACCGGAGAAGCTACCGCCGGCAGCGTGGGGAGTTCGGCGAGTGAGAGGATCTTGGGAGAGGTCGATGCGGAGAGACTCGAACATAGAGGTCGCGACATTGATGGGATCCCGGAGGCGTCCGTCCGCAGCAAGGTGTTTGTTCTGGCGCGTGTACCAGGGGTGTCGCCGCACGTCTTCAAGGGAGAAGCGCTGGCCTGGGTCGATGTTCAGCATACCCCGGAGCAGTGAGAGTGTAGCTGTGGGGAGTTTCTTCCAGAGCTCGTCGCTTGTGCGTGCGTTAGTCGTGACGTACTCATGGAACTCGTAGCTATCTTCTGTCGGACTGTCCCACGGGGTGTTTCCGGCGAGGAGCACAAAGAGAACAATCCCGCAGGACCAGATGTCCGCGAGGTCGGGTCGGTACCCAGCACCCTTGAGCTGGTTACGGCTGCTGCAAGTGATAACCTCCGGAGCTATGTAGGGTGGGCTCCCGCAGAAGGTGGTGGAGAGTTTCGTGCCCCCCTTGTACTCGAAGAGGGTCGCAAGCCCGAAATCAGCGATCTTGAGATTCCCGTCGGCTGTCAGGAGGATATTCTCCGGTTTGATGTCACGATGGCCCACTCCCTTAGAATGCATATATCCGACAGCACTGACCAGTTGAGAGAAATATACATGGCCGATGTTCTCGCCAACGCCCTCGTCCGCCTCAATCTTGTCGAAGAGATCGCCACCTTCTGCGAGTTCCATGGCAATCCAGCGCCAGGCGCCGTCCTCGCCCGTTTGAAAAAATGAAATAATGTTGTTGTGGTCACCAATATGCTTGTGGACGGTCGCTTCCATGAGCAGTTGTCGTGGGCTGATCTTGCCATGGCGTGCGGCGTAGTCTTTGTTGATGAATTTTACTGCGAAGACGGGGTTATCGGAGTTGAGGGGACATGCTTTTTTGAGACTGCAACATCATTCAAACGGAGAAATATCGATCAGAAAGAGCTCATAATCATTATAGGGAGGAAAAGCGAAGTCAAAATGCAGGCTTACCTCGCATACGCACCCTGGCCGAATGTCTTGGAGACGATTCGAAACGGTAGGTCAATTGGCAACGGTGCTAATTGCGAATGATGCATAGTGAACAAGGGACGAACTCTATCCAATTTTTCGATTTCAAAGCTTCTGTGTTCCTTAAAGAATTGGATTTGAGAGATTGATTCAAGTTTTATCCATCATCTGGTGGGTTGCGAGCCAAAGCAAGGGTTGAAGGCTTGAAGGCGACATTTGGCGACGCGCTGGTGGACGGCACGCGAAAGCCACTTTATCCTCTTTGGGAAGTGTGTTGACTGGTTTCCAGGCGCTGAGTCTCTGGAGATATGAGTCCATCCTCCCCTTTCTCACTGGAAGAACTGAGATTAGAATGAAGGAAAATAATCTTAATCATCTCGACTCGAGAGTGTGGATCGCGATAGGTTAATGAGAGTCTAGAAGATTATAATAGTGGGCTGAGCGGACTCGATATTTAATGCTTTTGAACCTGCATACATCATACATGTTCGGCCCACAGCTGTCAAGCACACCCCCAGAAATAACCTAGAGAATAAGAAATTCCCAGGTAATAAGAAAGCAGAAGGACCATAGGAATGGTTTAGAGCTATTTTGGGTTCTTAGAAAGCCCGTATAGGTTCTCGGTACTACTACTAGTAGTCGTCAATGTCAAACAGTCAGTTCCTTCCACCCCTATCATGCGCAGTCAAAAAAAAAGTCATCTGATTTGACCGAGTTACTAGTAGTATCAACCACCTAGTCAGAATACTGGATCAATAATAACGCTGAAGAAGGAATATTTACTTGACATTTGGCTTAGCAATCATATAAATATTAGTTATCCTCCTGATGACTGACTCCATCTTCAAGATCAAACAAAATCTTCAATCAGTCAGATGGCGGCGGCTGCGATCAGGTGGAGACTGTTCTGGTTGCTGGGCTGCCGGACGGGGCCATTGCGCAAGTAAACAAAAGAGGCGATGCGCCCCCTCTTCTTGCTCTTCTTCCAACCCGCCAATTCTTTGTCTCCTTGTCACCCTTGTCCACCCGAGACTTTTCTTTTTTGACAAACCGGCAGTCTTCGCTATCAGCGACCTTACTTTCAGCTTAGAAAACCACCTGTCCTCCCCTGTCTTTTCCCGATTCCGATTTCCTGGCCTGCGTTGAGTGGGTCGATCCGCGCATTCCAACCACCACCTTCTTCTGCATTCGGGTCCAGCCGTCATTCCAGAGAGCAACCTTCTCTTGCGACCTGGTACTGTTGCTGGCATTCCAACCACCTGCAATTCTCGCCTTAGTCCCTTTTCAGCCTTCCTTTCTTAATTCTACCCTCTTTTTACTCTTTCCACCGTCCCTAATAAGGCCCTTTTTTCTTGCTCCCTCCCCTCCCGTATATTCTCCGTCGCGTGATCACTATGGACTACACCATGGAGGACACTCAGAATTCCGCCCCAAACGCGCATGAAGCCTCCAAGCTAGGCCCCTCTTCTCAAAGAAGTGACACCCAGGGCGTAACCAAGCGGTGAGTCGATTTGAGAGTTTCTCATCTATGGCTTCATAAGTACTGACATCGTCGCTCCCCAGCCTTCAATCTGAGCTGATGCAGTTGATGGTCTCTCCTTCTCCGGGGATCTCGGCTTTCCCAGACGCTGATGGAAACCTTCTCTCCTGGACCGCTACGATTAGCGGGCCGACGGAAACACCCTATGAGGGCCTGACGTTCAAGCTCTCTTTCTCCTTTCCTAACAACTATCCTTACTCTCCCCCGGCCGTCCTCTTCAAGACCCCCATCTACCATCCGAATGTCGACTTTTCCGGCCGTATTTGCTTAGATATTCTCAAGGACAAGTGGAGTGCTGTCTACAATGTGCAGAATGTCCTCCTCAGCTTACAGAGTTTGCTTGGAGAACCCAACAAGTGAGTTAATCTTCAAAAACTGGATCGTGAATGTTGTCGCTGACTCTGGCACAGCGCCAGCCCTCTGAACGCTCAAGCTGCGGAGCTGTGGGATACAAATCAGGAAGAATACAAACGCCATGTCCTCGCCCGGCATCGGGACATCGAAGATATTGAATAAAGTCGTGCTGGATATTAGACTGTTTCTCTAGGCGTTTATGGACCGGTTGGTATACTATTGGTTGCATTGCATGAGACCGGGGTTTGTGTTCTTTGGTTAGTCGAACCTGCAGTGGTGGCGTCCGTAATTCTGTGAGAACCGCATACGTCCTGTTCCCATGACGTTGAGAGCCCAGGTTCCGAAAAGAAACTCGGTGGCCCTGCGGATTGATAGACCGCAAGAACCGGAGTTTTTGGAGACGTAGCAAGGTAGATGAGTCTCTGCCGTTTCTGGACTATTCCCTTGTTTTTTAGGTCTTGTCCTTTATTCTATTATTCGGAGGATATATTTCTTCAACACATATTTTTACTCTCTTGTTTCACGGACAATATAATTTTCTTCTACTTCAGTAACCCCTAACAATAGCCTTGGTGGTCGTTTACCTATCGATGGTAAGAAGAAAGCGACCGAACTGACCCATACGCCCCTATCAGACTGGTCGGATATGACACCCCAAACACGTGACGTCAGTCTAGACTCGCTGATCGCGGGGGAATAAAACGGACTTTTGAACCCTACCGACACAATGTGCCCTGTCTTGCATCCTGCAGTAAGCCAGGTGAGATCGGTCTGCCCTCAATGGTGGCCTCCCACAAGCCTTCCCCATGGAGAAGCTGCCTGTAGAAATCCTCACCAAAGTCATCGACTGTAAGTAGTTTTCTCCTCCTGCCTGAAACCCCTCCATCGGATGAAACATTACCCCACATCCACCCCTTCGCGAAGGAAAAAACTAACCAAAAGAGAAATTCAACGTTCAGATCTTGAGCCACCAGAGCAGGTACAGCTTCAATCCGTTTCAAAGCGGTTTTTCACCCTCGCGCGCGACAACAGCCTTTGGAGGCTTCATTGCTACGAGAAAACATGGGCTGCTTCGGCCGCCTCTCGCCCGGCTACAGCAAACGGGGCCTCTGAAAGCATCGTGACAAATCCTACAGCACCGCTGAGTTCCCTTGGTCAGACATCGCTTCGCTCGCTGATACAACCCCAACTCTCGCCATTAAACAAGGGCAAGTCGGATGGACCGTCGTTTGTCGAAAGGGCTCGAGCGGCGGCAGCGTGGGACCCGTCCTCTGAAGGGGAAAATGCTGACTGGTATTCGGAATATATTGCCCGTTATGGGCCTGTCTCGTTGAACTGGCTGCAACAGCCGTTTGTGAGGAACCCGGGAGGGGGTAAGACGTATGTTGAGGTTAAGGGAATGGGGCTTCTCCGAGACTGGAGCTCCGCGAGGGAAAATAAGGTCGTTTCCCCCCTCGCAGATGGGAGTGTGTGTGTTTGGGACTTGAATCACTCCCATGCCATCGGCTCCCAGGTTACCAAAGGCAGCATTCTTGGAATCAGTGCTCCGGGGATCTTGACAGCCGACTTATCCCGCAAATCTGCCCTGGAATTTATCAACTTGGGAGAATGCGTCAGCGTGGATTCGATGCGCCAGAGGGCGTATCTCGCGGTCGGGAATATATTGAATGAGGTGGATCTAGAGACACTGAGGGTTATATCACAACAACGCTACCCTTGGTCGGTCTTCGCCCTGTCTCAGGAAACCGATTACTCGGTGCCGTTGACTCTGGCAACCACATTGAGCTTGCACATGTATGACGGTCGACTTTCCGCCGCAGAGGAGAAGGAAGCAATCACGCTACGATGTGAGAAACCAACGGTCTCTTTAGTTCCGGAATCAGAAATTTATTCTCCTCCCGATTCGCCTCTCCTTCAACTCCAGCCCAATGGCCAGCCTCCCCACCGAATACGAAGTCCCGGACCGTCAGAATCAAGCGAAAACTACGCGCCTCTATTCCAGCCTGGACCTCTTGCACTCCTCCATCCTCCTGCTCCTCATGTAAACTCTATCTTTCTCGCGGGCCGCTTCCCGAGTATTCTCCAGTACGACCGTCGCTTTTTTCCCCGCCTACAAAACACCGTGCACTCCGGCGGCCGACTCTGTGGTCTTGTATCCGTCCCTGCCCCCCGATTCCCTGTCTTTTCCAACTCATCCTTTCCGGAATCGCACACGGTCCTTGCCTGTGGGGAGTACAACGGAAAGGGGTCTCTTGAACTCTACCGCCTCACACCCTCCGGTGGAAACGATGAACAGGGCGCCTCAGATTGTTCTTCAACGCTAACGACAGAATATCAAAACCGACAAAGCGCCGCACGGTCTAAGGTCCTCTCCGTTGAATCACACGGCACCAGGATCATCTATTCTGACGGTGACGGCAACATCAAATGGGTCGAGCGAGATGGTCGCTCTGAGGTCCGCCGTATAAACCTAAACACTTACAAGCCTCCATCAGGGACAACTATTCGCGCCACCACCCATACCAATCAGTCTCTGGTTGACGGGGAAGAGAATATGTCGGGACTTTGGGCGAGCTTGTCTCGTAACGATGGAGATGTGGCGCGCAAAGTTCTCCCAACCGGCGGAAACCTTACTGGAGATGAGGTTCTCATTTGGACAGGGGAGCGCTTGGGTCGGATACGATTCTCGAACACCCTTCAATACATGGATGATAACGATGACGATGACACCGACGGAATGTCCCTTGATAGCGAAGTCGATGAAAGTACCCGCGAAGCGAGGCGGTCTCGCAAGCGGGAATTAAAAGCTCAGGAACGCGAATACTCCAAGACGATGCGGAGAGCTTTGCAAATGCAAGCTGATGAGGTGCGACGGATGAACAATTTTGGAGCATAGCCTCATACTCGTTCTCTTTTTCTTTTGAACTTGGCTACTATCTTTCATTCAGTCCTTACCTCTCATCTTAACTTGGGCCTCACGTCTGGGCGAGCAGTAGGTTGGTACAGGCTTATCAACACATTGCATTGTTCTATTTTTGCGGGATATATTTTGAGCAAGTCCATTTTATTGTTTGTCATTTCTGTTCATTTCGGTTATCATACTATGTGCTAGTGGTTTTTTCCTGTACATTTAGATGATTCCCATTTGATAGTTTGGTTTCGTTTCATATATAGACTGCCTCCACATTCTATAACATATATCTGCATCCTTCAAATGAAACAATTCTCCCGGATTTATAGAAACTACTCGATGGTGATTCTTGAGTACGTTGGCCAGGTTACGTCAAGCATATAGTTGCTACTTGAAAGGCCCATTATTGTCACCTAACTCACAGTGTTTTAGACCACTTCCTCCACACTTTAAATGGCCTAGTACTATCGGACTTTTACGGTTCATGGCCGTGCTGGCGGGCAATATTCCGTCCTCAGCTAAACCTCCCACTCTTGAATTTAAGGGCATGGTGGCCAGCGCATTCCTGGTACCTTCACCAAATCAGCGTGATGATCCATATCTAGCCAAGACAGGTTTGCAACAAAATGCTTTCACTCAGTTCACCTAGTTCTTCTGTGATATCGATAGCATTCCTTCATCCTGACAAATACTGGAGGAACATCTGCGCTCTGAGATCCAGATCCGGAAATCGGGTTCTGATTGGCTCACTTGAAGTGTATGTAGGCTAACTCATTATAGAAAAGCTGCTGATCCGGGATCGGAAGAATAAATAACCGAGTGGAGGGGAACGAAAACGGGATCCGCACTTTTCAGGTTTAGTGTATTTTATGGGCACTTATGCATGAGAATAACTTAGTCATGAGTCCTACATGCAAATTATTCCCCGATGGTAACCATGCGTCTTTGTCAAAGCGAAGGAGGTGAAGGTAAACTTGTCAGCAGGAAAATGACACCGGTATTCGTAGAAGTCAACTGAGTAATTTAATAGGGCTAAATAGCGAATTCTGAACCTTCTTGAGAGAGCACAAAGGAGTTCATGGCCCTCTTTTAAAGGTCCCGCTCATTATCACAGTAAACAAGGGTATGAGAATCATCTTCTGTTAAATCCATGGGTCCACTACGGCTGCCATCATATATAAAGGTACTTGTCCTAAGAAACCCATGGATAGCTCCAGGTTCATCGACGTATGTGTGAGTTGTCAAGGTGGGATTTGGGTTGACCTCCGCCTGACGACTGCGGTTGATCTTCGCTATCAGCCAACTGACGACTGACTGATTGCCGACTAGCGCCTCGATTCCCAAACGTCATTCGGACGGGCACTTGTTCGACTTCGCATCCAACCACGCCCTAGGAGAAGAAGAGCTGTCCCGAGCCGGTGTCCTCTCTTCGTTTATTTCCCTTTCGTAATTTTTTCCCCTCCCTTTTCCTGTTTCCTTATTATGTTCTTTTTCCGATGACACCCGCAACTTTCAAATGAGCCCCGGTCGGCTCTTGAGCGCCCAAAATGGCCTATTTCTTACCCTCGTTCTTCCAAAAGCGTCTGCTCAGATATGCTCTCTCTCGTCTTGAATTAGTCGACACCGAAGCCTTAGATCTAGATAGTCTAGGCATCCGCTGGGGACATCGAAGTACGGTAGAGTTAAGAGACGTTGGCCTGCGGCTCGAGGTAAAGTGATCTGTGATTGCTCTCCCCCGCAATTTGATGCTATTCACCGCCGCAGCCCCCGTGCTAACCACCGTCCTCGTGTCGACTAGAAACTAACCGCGCTCCTCCACCTTCCACCATCCAGTGAACTTCTTAGTGCTCGGGTTCGGTTTTTGAAGGTCACTGTACCGGCCGATATATACAGCAGCGGAATAATCTGCGAAGCAAGTGGCATCGACGTACATTTGAGGCTTCCTTCAGAAGAAGCTTGTGCTACGAAGGACTCCCAACCCACGAATCACGAACCCAGTCATGAATCGATCCTACCAAACCCTGCCGATCTGGCCGAATCGTTCTTGCAGGCTGAGCCAAAGGAAGAGAGGGAGGAACTACAGGCCGCGATCTCCTCACAGTCACAAGTCCTTCACCGGACTTCGGCCTCACTTAGCGATGACGAAGACGAGCTGGGTCTCGGGAACGAGGCGGTATCACTCCCCAGCTTTGTTGCTGCGTTCATAAAGGGTGTTGGGGAACGGCTGCAGGTTCAGATAGAGAACATTTGCATACGAGTTGATGTGGAAACAAAACAGGATGGAGCGAGCAAGAGACATCCTGAGGAAAAGCCTGATTTGATCACAGGGCTTTTGAATATCCGGCAAATCAATGTGGGCGCGGTGTCCACTACTCACAAAAACCCTGATGAGACACCTACGCATCTCGGGAAGCGGCCAGTCTCCCTTTCAGACATCGATCTCGCCCTAATATCCGAGCCAATAGTCTTCTCAAATTATTCTCGTTTTACTGCACCTGCGTCTCCGTCTACTCCTATACCAACGAAGTTCGGCCAGCCCCCTAGCAGGTCACCCTCACCCCCCCTTGCGGCTGAGTCTGTTTCTAGCTCCACACATGCCATGATGCAGTCAACTATCTTCGAGCCTTATCGGTCCATCCAGGATTCATCTACACTTGGTGCTGTGGTTGAGGAGCGGAAGACACCTGGACTAGAAGAATCCGTCTATACTTACGATGGTAGGTTCTCTGATGCTGAGACGGAGGAAGAGAGCAGGAGCTATAGCTCTCTTCAAGATTCGCAGAATTTCTCAGATGATGAGGGACTGTTAGATAATCCCGATTACCTTGACTCTGTAATCGATTCTCACCTTCAGGATGAATATCTGGAAGACCTCGATACTATCCCGGCAAGCGACAGGCAACGTGACTCGGGGGGTAGAGGTAACCCACGCCCTGAGAATTCCGACTTGCAAGGAACAGAAGCTAGCTTCAATGTCACATCTCAAAGAAGTGACCCGCCTATTGTGGCGGAAGAAACATATATGCAGAATTCTGATAACGAACATGATGGCAGTGGTCATTTTCACGAACCTGAAACGGATGCTACCCGGTCATCGCAACCTAAAATATCCTTGAAGGGCACTGAAGGCTTTAATGGGAATTTTGATATTACGGCATCACGGAAGCTCCCTGCTTCACCATCTGAAACTAGTAACTCAAGCTCAGCTTCGGGTTACTTCAATAGCGAGGAGCTTTCAGAATCCAAGCTTTTCACCAACGAGGAAGCCCAGAGCATGTATATGAGCGCAATGAGCCATAGGACTACATCAAGAAGTTTTATGCCAAATATGCCAGGTGCCTGGGACTCTCCCGAAGCCACTTTCAGCGGAGAGTCAAGAGCGTCTGATCAGCCTGCAGGTCTATCCTTGGCTGAAACGAGCAACGATAACGATGAACATGATGAAACGACTGTCTCAACTCCAAAGCTTACTGCACAGGAAGTAATATCTTCATCTCAGCATACTATATTCGATGACTCTCAGAAATTAGACCCTGAGGCCAGTGATAAAGACTCTATTCAATCGTCGTCGGGTTTTAATAAAATATCTGAAGTCGCAAAACGGTTTCTCAATATCGAGAGCGTGCGAATATGGATCCCTTCCGCTGGTGATGGAGACGAAGGTCCGGAAGATGCAGTGTCACCTACCCATTCGAGAAATGCAAGTGACAGCTTGCGGGACTCGACAATTTATTCGGGGTCATATGAAGCTGATGCCAACACCTCAGCCTCCAAACTTGCATCACCTCTACGGAACCGCAGTGACTCGGCCGATTTATCCCTCGCTCTGGAGAGTGAGCCTAAATCTCCTCATCGGCCCACTGGAAGCCGTAGCTCTGGATCCGGCAAAAATGAAATAGGGATCGAGGTATCTTCGGTTGAAATCGAATTTGACATTGCTATTGGGTGGCTTGTCGTTAAGTTCGGCCAAAGAGTTCTGCAGGCTTTTGGTAACCTTGGCGGAGCTGGGGATGCCAGCAAGGCAAACTCATCGAAGACACAGGCACAAGACCCTCAAGCTTTCAGTCTCAGTCTGGGGAATTTTTCTATCAAGTTTGTTGAGCATGTCCCAGGGAGCTCATATCACCCTGAAAATATCCCACAGTACTCTCCCACGTTTCTTGCTTCTTTGCAGGATGATATCATCCTCCAAACTACAGCATCCGGGTTGAGTGCCCATTTTTCGGCAAACAAAGACACATCAAAGCTCTCCTTGGATGTTGCAAAATTTAGGTTTGGGTTTGCTTCAGATGACCTAATCTCGTTCAGTGAAGACCTAAAGATGCGAGAATCCACAAGAGATATTCTTTCTCCCATACACGGTGATATCTCTCTTTCCATCAGCAAGTCCTCGGAGGTCTCAAGGCTTAACATTAGCACTCTCCCTCTCCAAGTCAATCTTAACCTTCAGCGGTTAGAGGAGGTCGTAGGGTGGTTTGGAGGCCTAAGCACGATTATGGAGCTCGGAAATTCAATCTCCTCCATCTCAGCTACAAAGATCCCTAAAAAGGATTACCCAAAACAAACTAGGGGTGTTCATTTTGAAGCCACCCCTCCACCCGCAATTGCACCTCAAAGCAACTCTTCGCCGTGGAAAGTAAATTCACGGGTTGGTGGCATCGCACTTGACGTCGCTGGGGAGTCGCATTACCTAAAATTAAGAACTACGGCTGCCAAAGTTGTGAGCAGGTTTGAGGGTATAGCACTCCAAATTGACAAGGCTAAGTTGAGTGGACCACTGCCCCTGGATGATTCAAGCGATGCACCAGCAAAAGCGAGCTTTAACAACATTCGAGTTGAGTACTTGTATACGCCGAAGGAGCCCGACCTCGACCGGCTTCTAGCTTTAATCACGCCATCCAAGGATAAGTATGATGATGACGATGATATTATGCTCGATACACTGTTCCGACAACGAAAGCAGGGTTCTGTTCTTCGCGTGACCGTTGCCGGAGCGAACGTGGAGATATCCCGGACTTCGGATCTAGAGTCCCTTGTCCAACTTGGTGATGAGCTGAGTAGGCTATCTAACGTTGCCAAGTACTTGCCTGAAGACGACCGCCCTGGAATTTTGACTTTAGCGATAATTCGAGAGTTCGAAGTTCGCCTGAATATTGGGGCCAAAGTCGGAACCGTTACTGCGCGGCTTCAAAATGCTGAGGCAGCCCATATCAGCCTCCCATCCCTTGTAGCTGCCCAGCTTGGGTCGATGAGAGTTGTCCGGAACGAAGATGAGGAGCTTATCGGGGATGCCCTATCATCCACCTTCGAGCAGATTCACATCCCAATATTGATGGCCCGCTTCATTGCTGATGAAATGGATCCTACTTTCAAGGTCAAGCTCCACAACCTACGGGCAGAATACAGTCTTCCCTCCGTTATTGCGTTCCTTGGAATAAACGACAATATGTCTACTGGAGATGTGGCTGCTAATATGGCGAACTCGCTGGCTAATCTCGCGGAACTACAACCTCCCTCACAAGAGTCTCCCGCGTCAACCAAGGACGAAGACGCTCCAGCCCCAATCAAGCCTACGAAGCTGACGGTAGACTTGAGAGACTGCATTCTCGGTCTGAATCCTCGTGGCACGGTTGCGAAGGGGCTCGTTGTCCTCACCAACGCAAGGTTCTCGGGAACCATTCATGACCCCTCATCTTCTGAAGCTACATTAGACCTTCGGAAGGCATCAATCATGATCATAGATGATGTGAGCCATGTAGAAAATATTGAGAGCTCTCAAGAGAGATTACACACCTCCCGAGGTAATCAAGTCCAGTCTCTGATCGATATGGGTTATGTCTCTGTCTCGACCATATCGTCCGCAACAGCTACTGTGAAGATTGTAAGCTTGGGTGACGACGGAACGAAGTCGCTGGATGTGGAGCTGAAAGATGATCTTCTGATCCTTGAAACATGTGCCGACTCAACACAGACCCTTATCAGCATTATGAACGGACTTCAGCCCCCCACTCCGCCTAGCGTGGCCAGAAAGTATAGGACCGAGGTTCTACCTATTCAAGACATGTTGGCGTCCTTCACCGGAGATGCATTTGCTACTGACTGGGCGGAGGAGCCCAAGGAGGATGACCCTATTCCCGTTGAAGCACCCACCAGTGATGAGCTCGAGTACGTGAGTGATTTTTATCCAGTGAAACCAGGGCTTCAACACGACTCCTCGAATGAGGGCATACTGGCGTCGGGGCCAAATGAACTACTCGATAGTTTCCACTCGCAATACTACGTGTCGTCCAGTGTCTCCGAACTAGACTTTCGAGAGGATCACTTCGCCCAGCCATCGACAGTAGGTGGTACAGCTCATAGATGGGATTCCACCCAGAATACGTACGGTCTTTCAGATGACTCAAAACTCCAAAAAAGTCCGCTCAGAGTCCGCGTCCGGGACGCCCATCTGATCTGGAACTTGTTTGATGGCTATGACTGGCAGCGCACCAGGGATACGATAACCAAGGCCGTCAAGGATGTCGAGAAACGAGCCACAGAGCGCCGAGCTCGGGTTGGTAGTCGAGCTTCACCAGGCTTTGATGATGAGGAAGAGTCTGTTATCGGCGACTGCCTCTTCAACTCGATCTATATCGGTATTCCAGCCAATAAGGATCCGCGAGAGCTTCGTGGCGATATCAACCGCAACATAGATGACCTGATAAGTGAAACAGGCAGTTATGCCACGACAACCACTGTCACTGGGACCACGGTGCGACAGAACCAGTCTCCCGCTGTCAGGGGGAAGCGGTTGCGCTTGTCTCGGAGCAAGTATCACAAGATGACGTTTGAACTCAAGGGCATATGTGCCGACCTCGTCGTCTTCCCACCGGATTCTGGCGAAACACAAAGCTCATTAGATGTCAGGGTCAAAGATCTTGAAATATTTGATCATGTGCCAACTTCGACCTGGAAGAAATTCGCCACGTACATGCATGAAGCCGGCGAGAAAGAAAGCGGAACAAGTATGGTACACCTTGAGATTTTGACCGTGAGACCAGTACCTGAGCTCGCGGCGTCTGAGATTGTCCTCAAGGTATGTTAGAACAAAGCCCTAGTTTTCCTGACTATTGATAGGTGATTTAACTCTATCTAGGCCACCATTCTTCCACTTCGGCTCCATGTTGACCAGGACGCCCTGGAATTTCTCAGCCGCTTTTTTGAATTCAGAGACGACTCAGTACCTGCTCCCGATGCTCCTCCGGAGGTTCCGTTCTTGCAGAGGGCGGAAATCAACGCAATCCCTGTCAAGCTGGATTTCAAACCGAAACGGGTGGACTATGCGGGACTGCGATCTGGCCGGACAACCGAGTTCATGAACTTCTTTGTTCTCGATGAGGCAGATATGGTGATGAGACACGTCATCATCTATGGTGTTTCAGGATTTGATAAGCTAGGGCAAACTCTCAACGATATATGGATGCCGGATATTAAAAGAAACCAGCTTCCAGGTGTCCTCTCGGGTCTGGCCCCTATCAGGTCCCTCGTCAACGTCGGGGGCGGCGTGAAGGATCTGGTCGTGGTCCCGATGCGCGAGTATCGTAAGGACGGCCGTATTGTACGGAGCATCCAAAAGGGAGCTCTTGCATTCGCCAAAACCACATCCAATGAGCTAGTGAAGCTGGGTGCCAAACTTGCAATTGGCACTCAGACGGTTCTACAGGGCGCGGAGGAGCTTCTAACCACACCAGGGACGCCGTCAACCGGCGGTGACGATGATCAACTCGATGAAGAAGACGCCAAGAAGATTTCCCTCTATGCCGATCAGCCGGTTGGTGTCGTCCAGGGACTTCGGGGGGCGTTCAGGGGCTTAGAGCGCGACCTTCTCCTCACCCGAGATGCTATTATTGCTGTGCCGGGCGAGGTGGCAGAGAGCGGAAGTGCCAAGGCAGCTGCAAAGGCCGTTTGGAAACGAGCCCCGACCGTTATTCTTCGGCCGGCGATTGGTGTCTCCAAGGCTGTGGGACAGACGTTACTGGGGGCAGGAAATTCATTGGATCCAGGCAATCGCCGCAAAATGGAAGATGTGAGTTGACGTTGCACCAAGTCCCTGACTGAGTGGTCTCGAAGAACCAATACTAATCGCTTTCTTACTTTTTACAGAAATATAAACGGCATTAGAATTATGTTCTTTTTTTTTTTTTTTTTGATATGAAGTGTTACTGCGCCCATTCAGTGATTCCCCCAGTGTCGCGAATCTAAATTTTTCTTCTTTCTCTTGAATTTACTGTCTGTTTCCGTTGTCTACTTCCTTGTTCGATATGAAAAGGGTTTCAGAAACAAAAAATGACCTAGTACATACATAATGAGGCTGAGCTTGAGTTTGTTGGCTGAGAGGAGCTGAATTGGATTACGACGACAACGACACGCGACAAACGAGCATTTCCCTTTCCTTAACACATCATTGCTGCATTTGTTATTTTCCCAGCATCAACTGGAGTCGGGATTTCTTTTTTTTTTTAGTATTTATTTTTGGAAACCCGTGATGTTGTACGGGGTCGTGAGATATCCAGGACGATTGTTATTCTTATTTTGTTCCATAGCTTACTTTGCTTTGGCTGCTGTGTTGATTGCTGCAAGACTGTCAGATTGAGTGGTCCTCTTTAATTTATATTTTATTCGCCGTCTCTCTTTCTGTTAGCGCCTTCGTGAGAGTGTTTTGCGGATGGTTATTGGAACTAGGCGGCCCACGAATCAAGATAGAAGTAAAGTCAGAAAATAGGCGAGTGTCCAGCCAGCCACTGGGTCACGGAAATTTCCACTGGACTGTCCTGGACTCCTGTTGGACGTTCACTTCAGGGACAAGAAAAAAGGAGGGGATGTGGTGGTTGCACCGCACCAAGGGGGTAGCAAAAAAGCAAAACATCATCATCACCACCACCACCACCACCTCCTCCATCATCATCATCATCCATGGAACGAAGGGATCGTAGATCGGTCGCCACCACTAATAAGAAATAGAAGGGGGATGGGTCGAATAGCGAAGTGAAACGAGAGGGCGAATGGCCACGGTCATTGGAGGGCCAGGCTGAGGGCTGTTGGCGAATGGGAAGAATGGAGCATCTGGTGAGAGTCAGTGGACTGAAACAGGCGTGTTCGTGGCCGGTCATCTGGACGGCTGCCAGCAAGGGGGATTCCGCTGTGAGTTGGAGCCACGTTTTTCGGGCTAACTTGGAGCTAATTCTTAGGAGTGATGCCCAAAGGGAGGAGGATTATTATTCAAAACGATCATCGTGATGTGCGAACTGGGTTGAAGCACTGAACTGGACTGGTCAGAGTGGGGGGGGGGATTAATTGGCCAGACGCACGCTTGACCTGGCAATGTGACGTCGCACTTGGATCTGTATGTTTCTCTCCTCCGTCTGCCTGTCTTTCATTCATCTCTCTCATCTTCGTTCAGAGTGCCCTGCTAATTTTACCTCAGGGGAAAGGAAGTCTTTCGTTTATCTGCCTCTTCCTAACCGACCTAGCTAGTATATACTAGGTACCTTCCCTCAGGTTCACGCAATGAACCAGATCCAACAATGCAAACGCGCCTAGACTCTCTCCATTATTGTCGAGGCGAGGTACAACACAATTCAGCCTCACTGCCTGAGGAAATCTTATGGATCCGAAAAGCCCTGTGTGCTGTGTCCAGCCAACCATGGAAATCTGGCCCGCATCTCACGGATCTCTACATCTGAACCAGCTCCATGCGATCAGCCCAGTCCCAACGCCATCCTTCCCCCAACTGCCATCCCAGAGCTCCCCAACACTCTCTCTCGAGCCTCTGCTGCCGTCTCCCTCCCTGAAGAACACTTACCCTGGCCTTCTCTCGCTCCACAACTACCGGAAGTTCCTTTCCCAGGACGGCGACTCGCCCACCTCTGAGAGCCAGGAAGGAAAGACGCTGAGACGAAAGAACGCTGCTTCGAATCTACACCACCAAACCACCCAGATGGGATCGACTTACTATTTTCCTAATCATCCTTACCACCATCACCATGCTTATCCGTTCTCAGTATCCTCGACGGCGTCGAGCCCCGCGCCGCCATTGTCCCCGTCGTATTCGCCCAGTGCCTTGAGTGAGCAGTTGCCCGAAATCCTGGACGGTTTTGGTTGTGAGTACTAATTTCCATGTCGTTTGCGCTCAAGCCTTTGAACAAGACTGATGAATCCTAGTCCCGTTGTCTCCTCCGCTAGATAGCAATTACTATGAGAAGGCAGCGAGCGATAGACAGAGCCCGTATAAACTCCTGGTAAGTTGCGGTTGCTCTCTAGTATTGACGGTTGATCACTAACCACCAGCGCGGGTAGGATACATTTCGCGATAGACTCGAGAAGTTTCCAGACCCGGATCCTTCGGATGTCATCTCCATTCCCGGCCACAATCGCGCGCGCTCCGACTCGGCCCTATTCAAGGCAAGGAGGGCGAGAAAACCACCGGCCCCTACCACAACAGTAATCCACCAGGGAACCTCATTCGAGATCCTTAACCCTCATGACTCCTTGCACTTTGCGCGAATAGTCTCCTACATCGAGGATGTGGACAGCCAGTCAGCCCCCAGCAATCATCAACGAGACTCATACCTCACGATGAGTAGTAGCGACCCACTAATAATCCATCACGAAGCATCAACAACAGACCCCCCAACAGCCACATGGGACGATATCCCCCCAGGCATCCCCACAACCGGATACGACCAAAAAGCCCACGACGAGCTCGTCGGCGACTCCCCGCACCACCCCATGCCTTCCATCTCCGAACGGCTCGAAGAGAAAGACGTAGAGTCCTGCTACTCACCATCCCTCCGACCTCTATCCCGACCCTTATCCAGACACCTGTCCATGATCCGCCCCTGGACCGCCCAAAACGAAAGCGACCTCGGCGAACCAGGGCCGCCAGTCTGCGACGACGACATACCACTCCCCTACTACTCCTCCTCCCGAGAAGGCGGAGAACTCAACCCCGCCATGTACGATATCGGCCACCTCCCCGAACCAGGCAAGGGAATCACCCACCCCACCACAATCATCTACAGCCAACACAAACCCCTCCGGAAACGGTCGACCGTGACCCGCAAGAAACGTAAAACAGCCTCCTCCTCCTACTCTTCCTCCTCTCCTTCTGCTGCCGTGACGGCAACCTTATCCGGGATATCAGGTCCTCTAGGTCGATTGCGCGGAATTGCAAACGCCCTACGCAGAAAGACTTTTCCTCCTAGGGGCGGTGGAGGTGGTGGTGGTGGTGGAGTGACGAGTCTATCTTGACTTGCTCATTCATTCATCCTTTCTATTTTCTTCTTCTATAATTTTTTCTGTTTCTTTTTCTTTTTTTTTTCCTATCCTGGTTCATTTCACTCTCCCCATGTGTTTCTAAACCGTATCATATAGCATATATTAGGTCGTTGAACGACCTGCGCTCCCCCCTTCATATTGCTCCTTAACTTTCACGCTCTCAAGACGCAAGATGATAGGCACCAAGAAAAAATGATTCACTCTATTACGTTTTCTTCTAATCCTTCTTTTTGGGTATCGTATATTGTGTTCTGTTTTTCTTTCTTTCTTATTTTCCGAGATGGGCACTCCTGCCAGTAATATCTAAGTGGCGAAGTATGTCGTAGAATCGCCACCATTCTATTTTAGGAAAGGCGACGATCTTAGTACCTGGGTAGGATAGAGGGGGGGTGGGTGGTTTAGATCCATTTCGACTTGGCATTAAGTGGGGGATGGGATGGGTATCACTGAACCGGTGTCCAAAGGACGGATTCTCTCGGTGTAAAATGTAGGTTGTGAGAGTCATATCATCGGAATTTAATCTAGAACTTTATACGGCCGTATAGCCCTATTATATGTATAGAGAGATAACCAAATTTAGTCAGGTAGAGAAGAATAGAATTTGTACAATTGGGTATCCGTTCTTGGCTATTTACAAAACTGATCTAAGAAGTGTAGATATATATGTATAAACAAGTGCATATATTATGATATTATGCATGAAGGATAAAATTGTCAGGAAGAGCAAAAAGGAAATCACTCAACCCGATCAATCAACGATGCCAACGCGGCACTAACCAGGCTTTTCCGTCGGAGACCCTGTTCGCTTTTCTTGCGACCCGACGACGAGGGGCCATGGTGGTGGTGGTAATGGTAATTCTTCTCGATGCGATGAGAAGGGAGGATGCCCGAGCTGCTTTTCCTTCGACGGGGAAGCTCCAAGCCGCCGCCGCCTCCACTGGTTGGACCTGCGGTGGATGGATAAGGATCGGAGCCGATCTGGGAGCGGATGCGGGTGGAGGTACGCTGGAGGGTGATTGTTCGTCGTCGAGGGCCCTGTTGTGGGGGCAGAGAGCTGGGGTGGCAGGCTTCTGAGGAGAGGGGGGAGAAGCGGAAAGTTTCCTCGTCGGCTAGGAGGGCGCAACGGATGGCCTCGAGGTCAGAAGGGTTACATTGGAGACGCGCGATATGTTGACGGTGGGAGCGGACGGTGTAGGGGTCGGGCTGACGATCGAGGTCGGTGGGGATCGTGGGAAAGGGAGGGAACGGGCAATCCACTGGGGCGGAGGTTGGGCTTAGGAAGGGTGATTGCGGTTGAGGGGAGAGTGATGGCGAGAGAGAGGTCAAAGGGGAGGAAGTAGAGTCCGCGTAGCCCTCGTCGTCGTGGTCGGTGTCTGGTGGGGTGAGGACATACCCTGGGAAGGGGAACCGGGAGGACGAGGAGGCTGATTGCGGGGTGGTGGGAGAGGCCGGACGAGAAGTGGGATTACTGGTGCTTTCCAGGCTGGAGGGGTTCTGGATGGTGTGTTCGTGTAGTTTCTTGGTGAGAGTGCCAATGGAGAGGCGTTTGTGGTCGTAGGCGGAGAAAGGGACGGAGGTGGGCGGTTGTTGAGGGGCGCGGAAGTAGAGCGATCGAGAACGAGGGAGACTGCGAGGGAAGCGCTGGGTGGAAGCTGATCGAGGCGAGGGACATTGCGAGGACAGCGGGGAGATGAGAGTGCTGTCGCAGTCGATCATAAGCCTGTCGTCGCCGTCGAAGGCGAGGCGGGGAGGCCTTGTGGAGGAGGGGGACGAGAAGGAGAAATCCTCGAACATTGTGGCGCCAAGTGGGGAGACTGCAAGTGGGAAATAGTATGTGGGAGGGTGATGTATCGAGATAGAGGAAATAATCCAGTGAGGAAGGAGAGGCTGTGGTGAGAGAGAAAGAAAAAAAAGAGAGAGAGAGGGAGAGAGAGAGAGAGAGGCGAGTGGTGGTGGTGGTGAAGTTGGACTCGGAGTTGAGTGGACGGTCTTCCCAATGCGGCGGGCCTCAGGCTGTCTCGATCACACCAAACGAAAAACTCAAGTCAACTCGGCAAAAAGGGGCAGGAAGCCTGTTCCTGGCTCTAATATATGTCCAAAGGGGATCAGTGGCCAATTATGGCGATAAATTTTAAAAAAGAAGATTTTTTCGGAGAGGAAACGAAAGGCGAACCCTGGGACGATCGGAATAGCGAGTGGACACCCAGAAATGGACCAAGATCAGGTCGGGCTTGGATTTCATACTAATAAACAAGAATAAGGAATACGACGAAGAAGAACAAAAGAAATCGACAGTGTGACAAGAGTAAGAATAGATGGATGAGAAGAAGACATGCTGTCTTATTATGATTCTTCTTATGGCTCTCTTTGCCCCCTATTTCCCTGTCATTTCTCTCATTTCTTTTTGCGAGGACGAGCCAGGAGGCAAACCGTGCACTCTCTTTGTGTTTTTCCAAGTTGTTCGCTTCAGGGGCTCTCATCTTCAGCCGACATTATGACTTAGTATCGCTCAAACTATTCAGGTATTCTCCCCGTATGATATCAATCTGACAGTCTCCCAGTCAGATGTGCCCATCCAAGAGTGTAGTGTTGCACTCTAGCCGCTTCGTCAGGACTCTATACCCCCGGACAAGATTGGCCTAGATCTCATCGCAACAGGGATGGAGTGGTTCAGTTAACTAAGGGTGGTGAAGTTGTAAGAATGCCGCGCCCGAGTGGCAATATCAAGAATTAAATAAACAAAACGCCTTCGTCACACCCCGCGGCTATCCAGACCCATCTCCATCTCCGTTTTATTTCATTTCGAGATCCGTAACGGGCGGCTAAAGGGGAAAGACGAGTCTCGTCCCTCTGGTTTGAGGCTGGTGAATCCCCACTTCGTCTAATTGTCATCGTCCTATAGGGGGTGGCCGTTCAGCTCTCGGCAAATATACCCGAGATACCGGCCTTTTCTTTTCTGTCCTCTTTTCTACGGTATGTCCGGGTTTGACCCTTCAACAGCTGCGTGAATACATACATAGGTATATGTATCCCCATCAGCAAAACGGAGGCGACCCCGAACCCCGAAGATCACCCACTCCCTACCATGGACCCAGTCCGGACTTCTACCCAATCAAGGTAACTCTAACGACTAACCTAAAGTTTATCCAGATATCGCCTCCCAAACCAAAAACAGCCTAGGCTAATCTAGGGCCATACCCTTTCCACGTGGCATTCAACCAATCATAACCCGCTATTCCGCAGTCTCTTCTCTCCATCCAACACTCGTATCTCGACTTTTGAGGGGTTTAAAATGAGGGTAAAAATAACAAAAAGTTGACAAGGGTGGGATTCGAACCCACGCCAAATTAATGACGCGGAAACTTGTAATAAGCTAGAGGGATCCGAATTTGGAAGCCTTAACCGCGCGCCTTAGACCGCTCGGCCACCTTGCCTTTGGATGAAAGAAGGAGGATTATTTGCCTAGAAGCGCGGGGGGTGTGGAAGAGTAATTTAACATCAGTTGTGGTTGTTGAGGACGTTAGGGTGAGTACAAGGTGGGTGAGAGTCGTGTCTATCTATAGCAGTGGTGGAATGATAGGTCCTGATAAGGTTGAGAAACATAGAAGACACCGAGCATTATTATTAATGGATATCGAAACAGCTAAACAATGTATGCTTCGTTGAAAAAAACATATTTACCCCGAAGCGCATGTAATTAATATAGTCATAAAACATAGTGAGAATATGTATCCGCCCATTCAGAATGGAAGACCGAGAAAGAGAAGAAATGAGAAGAGAAAAGATTTTATTTCAAGCCATAACCCGTTGATCCTGTTCTCGAAGTGTAATCTCTGGGATCCCGGCAATCTCCTTGTTTTTTCGGCGCTTGAGGAAGAGGTATAACAGGGCACCAGCGATCAAGGCCACGCCGGCCACTCCACCTACAACTCCACCGACGATTGCGCCGACGTTGGTCCCGCCGGAGCCTGAATTTCTCCCTTGTGTAAGTGCCTCTGAGTCGCCGGTATTGGTGATTGTTGGGGTCACGGTGACGGTGACGGTGGGTGCGGGGTTTGATAATGTTGTGGTCGTCGTGGTAGTAGTATCTATAAAAACACTAGTCAGCAGGGTGTACCCGCATACGAGAACATGAGGCTGCCTACCGCTGTACTCTTCATCCGGGGCTTCGATCGTTCGATATATAAATTCGGGATACCCGGTTTCGTGGGGACAGGCTAAAAATGTAGCTGTGTCACCATTCTGCCAATTCAGGTAGTACTCGTAGATAGATTGAGTGAAGCATGCGGTAGTACTGGTATGATATTAGTTTGCGCTCGTTGTTCGGGACAATTATGCCCGGAGCCAAGTCTCACCAGACGGAGGTTCCACCGTTCCATCGCATTGTAGAGTCCACACAATCTGTGATTATATCGCAATTATCGGGGTAGGCGGTCGAGGTACAGCAGCCCGCGTATCCATCTGAGCTTGCATAGACATATCCAGAATTGCAGGCGCGGTAGGCAACATCTAAAGGAGATGAGTAAAACCATCTTGGATATCAAAAAGCGGCGAAGCCTACCTGAACCGCCGGCATAGTATCCGATGAAGTCCGGCTCAACTGTGATAGTTGCGTCCGCTCGCGGGAGGAGGGCAGTGTTCTTCTTGAGAACGATGTTGGGGTCAGGGGCTGTCGTAACCTGGGCCGCCATTATTCATTAAGGCCCTACGGGTATAACAAATCGTGAAGCTATTCTGATGGACCCGCGATACGAATTGGAGCCTGGGGTTAACGGGCCGAAATCCCAAAGGGCGAGAATTGCAATTATTTCGTCCGAGTGTGCACTGGATGAGCTTGTTGGGGTGAGGCTGGAACAGGCCCGGCACACGTTTTTAGTTCTTCTCGTATTCCAAACGCCGTTGTCCGTCGATGACGGCCCCCACAAGTAGAGATCGTCGATGGTACCCAGCGAAGGGAAGAAGGTTTTCTCTCAGAAAAGCAAAATCAAGCAGAGAGGGTTGAATTAAGAAAAACTCTCCCAAGTCAGGACAAAGGTCCTCCCCTGTCTGAGCTGAACGAAACCTATGCGCGGGGGTCATATTCCTTCCAACCAAAAGGGTGGTTCCGGTCCTGCGCTAACTCAGGCCTCGTGGGAACAGGTCTTCTAAGTTCCGAGCCTCTCATTTAGGCAATTTGGTGCCATAACTTTTGATTAAGTTGATGGATTTAAGATAACCCGGGTATCTTTCTGGAAAGTCATTGGCTCGAGTCGAAGGATCGTGTCTTGGGGTTCTCGTAGCCTCACGCTAGCCCAGATATACTGAGTCTCCTCCGAAGATCGCTGTGTTGTTTGAAATTACGCCTTGCGCCTTGTAAGGAGCCCAAAGCCCAAGTCTCCAATTCTCGCTTCGGAGCACAATCAGCATCATGGGACTGGGTTGATTCATTCCGCGCTTGGCCATGTCCTGGGAAGGTAAAACGCATAAGAGGAAACTCTGCCATCACTTCAATCCCAAAATCATTGAGAAATGAGAGAGAGACCAGAGCAAGTCTTCATCGCTCCCTCCTTGACCCACACTTGAGGCTGGGAGCTTACATTTTGCCGACCGACTTACGCCGGACCTCGTATCGGAGGAGCGGGGTGGCTTGGCGTGAAAGCTGGTGCTCGAATTATCAAATGAACAGCCTAAGGGGAAATTTGACCACTATCTGTGGAGAATGACAAGAAGGAGTAAAAATGAGTGGCAGAGGCTTATTATATTGATAGATAAAGTAATGAAGCATTGGAAGGTTGCCTGGGAGCGGGAAAAGCTACCTAGGTAGTCTCCCCTGCTTGTGGC
This sequence comes from Aspergillus conjunctus, assembly GCA_027569095.1. NCBI lineage: Eukaryota > Fungi > Ascomycota > Eurotiomycetes > Eurotiales > Aspergillaceae > Aspergillus > Aspergillus conjunctus. The sequence continues at coordinate 10,371 of JAPDEL010000032.1, read as the reverse complement.
GGACTCCGGAGGGAAAGGATGTTCCGGCCTTAAGCTGTCAGGAAAGTGGACTTTCCCTTGATTATTGGAACGACAAAAATGAGAGAAGTTTGTAAAATGGGGATCATCGCATTCCGATCAGGGAAGAATCGGCTTAGATTCTTCGATTGTCTTTCGATGCATCGAAGCTAAGGCACTTATTTTCTCTTAGTACATTTCCTGGTCTCACGCAACAGTTGACAACAATGAATTGATACTGCGAACTCATAAATTTGAGCAATAACGTTGAGTATTTTAATTGAATCACCCTCATCACTCAATAACATTAAACTCTACGGTTCTTTTACTTCACCTGCACCGTGACATAATAGAACAAGCTTCTGTTTTCAAGTTTCCTTACAGCAAGAACTTGAAGTTGGCAGCCGAGCCGAGAAACAACATAAATTGACGTCACTCAATATAGCGTCGAACCGGACTGACTTCAACTGACTGGTACCTAGTAGGTTTATTCTCCGACAGCCACATCTCGATCTGCCTAGGTGATCCGTTTGCTTCTTACCTAGCACTTGTCCAAGTACATCGAGACAAAGGATCCATAATATATGCTAAGCTAAAATAGCCGGTCGACACCCACGCGCAGTATCATCTCAGACCTTCAAACAAGAAGAAGAAAAGAAGCAGACAGACAAAAGTTACAATTTAATTCTGTTTATAGAAACAAGGATACCCCAGAAAACAATACAATACCTCATTCCCAAGGCTCTCTCTGTCTGCCACGCGTCCAAAGCCACGGTTCGAATCCTGTTCCATACTCGCGGCTACAATGGCACGCACTCTACCATCCCACGCACTGGTACGTCATTCGACAATCCCAAACAAGTAGTAGTTGTATATATCAATCCCTCCCCTTTAATTAAATCAACCAGACAGCCACCCCAGATCGCATCGCCAAGCGAAGGGTGTCATAACGGTCAGAGTGGAGACCTAACGGGCCCAGGCTCGATGAGCCTGCATTACTGGAGCTGGGGTAGAGGACGATCTAACCGGCAATGATCTCATGGTGGCGAATCAAGTAGCGTGGCTGGTGACACCTTACCTGGTACAATTAACCTTTCTATCTACTACTAGTTTACCAGTAGTATCTAAAGTGCCCTGGGTAGTACTTTGTATATCTTTCACGTTATCAGTGGATACTTGCCTCTCCTGCGGATACATATTGCGGTGGATACCTACCGGCGGAAACGTTTCTGATACCTACCTATGAGTCTGAAAAAAAATACCCAAAAAACTAAAATAGATTAACTGCCCATGCACATTGACGCAATGATGATCCGTCGGATCGCCGATTCTGCTACCCCGAGTAGATATCTTGTTTATGTGTATACCCCCCTACCTGTTGATATTGTTGTCGTTATTGGTGTAAAGGAAGGCGGGCGTAACGCTTGCGACTTTATTGGATGGCGAGGGTGCTTTTCACATTAATCTTTTGTACTTTTTGGATAATGAGGGGGGTAGTGGGACTGGATGAGAGGCGCTGCCTTGTCGGCGTGGAGTGTAGGGGCCATGCCGTCTAGACGTGGACATTGAGTGTAGTGTCAAAGGTGAGGTGAGTCGGGTTGACGTAGGTGATGATGAGTATGACATAACCTGTTTGTTTGTATGGACTCTATGAGGCCATGCTACCTTATATACCAAAGTGTCTGGTTGATAGTAGTATATAAGAGGGATCAATCCCGGACATCACCATGATGTTTTTGTAATAAGACAGACAAGCAGACGTTTCTTAATCATTCCAAGTAATTATTATTCCTTCTACCTACTCTACTTCACTCTATTCTATTATCATACGTCTATAATCAATCATATATTTTCCAACGGCATTCAAGAAATACAATACCATACCGTCCCCCGGTCCATCACCTAATATCCTCCGATATACCAACATAGGCATCATGTGGCCCTCTCCCGTTCGCAAGCCATCCGATCCCGTTCAGCGAGACGCTGCCAGCGCCGATAAATCCAGGCGAGAATCCGGCTCGAGTGCCGCCCCTATTCTGATTCCTGAGGCTGTCTCCGACGGCAAGGACGCCACCACCGCCGCAGCATCCATTCCGGAACAAACCGCCTCCGAACAGCTTCAAGCCCAAGATCCCAAAGCCGAAGGCCTCAATGACCCGTTCGCCACCCCATCCCTGAAGTCCAGGGTGTCCCAGGCTGAGCAGCGGGATTACGATTTCCCAGGAAATGGAGATAAACCACCTGGGGCGTCTGCGTCGGAGGTCCAAAGCCAAGCGGGGAGTTTTGGAAGTGGAGTTTTTGGGAAGCTGAAGGGGCTAACATCTGGTCTGAGAAGTCTGGGAGGTGGTGCAGGTCAAACTGTGCAGGATGTCGTCAAGGAGCCCCTCGATCTGTCGGTGTTGAAGGGCCTCTCGGTCCAAGAGGGTGGAAACATTCAAGGTCCCTCTGGCGAGATTCTGGGTCGAGTTGTCGAAGGTGGAGATAACGTCGTGGGAGGCGTTGTTGAAGTAGGGGGAAAGATCGTTGACGAGGCTGGTAACACTATTGGTCAAGCGGAGCTTGTTCAGGGTGTGCAGGATCCTGCAGACCAAGATAAACGTGTACCAGAGTCTGTTGCTTCTGGTACGGAGAAAGCTACAAGCCAGGCTGACTTGAAGTCTGAGCTGGGAAAGAACCCTAGTGAGATTCATGATCTAGCAGAGGAAGCCGAGGATGCCCCTGAGTCGGCACTTGGAGATACTGAGAAAGCTCCAAGCCAAGTCAGCGTGGGGGAGCCCGGGCTAGAAAAGTCTCCCAGTGATATCCAGGACGCTGCAGAGGAAGCTAAGGGCCTACCGGAGTCAATCCCCCCTGCCAGTACCGAGAAAGCTTTAAGCCAATCCGGCCTTGGAGGCTCTGGCCTTGAAAATCCCCTTAGTGAGGCACAGGATGCGACTGAAGATGCTCTTGAGAAAGCTGAAGACGGCTTGCCACCGCTGTCCAGCCTAGAAGGCCTAACTTGCAACAAAATGGGCAAGATCATCAGCCCGTCGACGGGTAAGCCCGTTGGTGAACTGATTGAAGGAGACCCCAAGAAGCTTTCTAGGCTTGGAAGCAAGTGTGATGACAAGGGTCAGTTCTGGGATAGCCGTGGAAATATTGTCGGCAAAGCTCAAACTCTTCGATTCGAAGACTTCGAAGACGAGCCTCCATTTGCCGGGCTCGAAGGGCTCCACATCGTCGCTGACGGGTTCGTCGAGGATGCGAACGGCGCAACGGTTGGTAAGATCACCGAGGGTGACGCCGCGAAGCTCATTGGTCGTCCTGTGGATGAGGATGGTGATATCACTGATACTTATGGAAGTGTCAAGGGCCATGCGGAGCCTTATGAAGCACCGGAAGAAGAGAAAGTTGAGGACGAGGATCTGTCGATCCTAGAAGGCAAGATTGTCAATAAAGCTGGCAATGTTGTAGACGAGCACGGAAAGGTCTATGGTCGGATCATCTCCGGCGACGGTAAGCGTCTGGCTGGGAAAAAGGTCGACAGCAAGGGCCAAATCTGGGGTGACGCTGGTACTGTTATCGGTCGCGCAGAATTGATCCCAGGCGCTGAGCAGGAGAAGCCCGAGGGCCTCTTCTATGGATTCCAGCCCGCTACAGTGGGCAAGGACAGCCTGGTTCTCGACAGATCGGGCCGCACCATTGGTCGTGTCACAGAGGGAGACTTTAAGCGTCTTCAGGGCCGGAGCGTTGATGAAGATGGAGATATCCTGGACAAGAACGGCAATGTCATCGGCAAAGCTGAGCGCTGGGAGCCGGAAGAGAAGCAGCGGAGCGTCAATCCCATGGCTGGCCGCAGAGTTACCCGCGAAGGCGAGGTCCGTGATGTGGATGGTAATCTGATTGGCAAACTGACCACAGGCAACCTGGCGACTCTTGCCGGTAAAGAAATCGACGACAATGGCTATGTGGTGGACAACGATGGGAATAAGATTGGTGAATGCACCCTGTTGGAAAACTTGCCCGAAGAGAAAGAGGAGGTGGTGGTGGAGGAGGAGGAGGAAGAGCCCGAACCATCGCCGGAAGAAATCGAGGCACAGAAGAAAGAAGAAGCAGACAGAGATCTAGCTAAGAAGATGTCCGCCGTTGTCTCACCGACACTCGACCAGGTTCAACCAATCTGCAAGATGATCAAACAGGTATGTTCACTCCGCGTGGCTCAAGTTGTACAAATAGAACATCACCCCTGACCGGCCTTTTTTCTTGAAGCACATCGACAAGGCGGACCGCACTCCACGTAATGAACTCGATGAGGAGGAGCTGGTGAGGAAGGCCAAGCCATTGATCGAAGAAGCAGGTCGCCTTCTCCAGGAGTGCAATGGGGCAATTCGTGCGTTGGATCCAGATGGCCGCATTGCAGCTACTGCAAAGGCCCGCGCTGCGTCTCACGAAGCGACCCCCGAGGAGTACGCGTTGGCGGAAAAACTAAAGGATTTGACCGATACTGTCGTCAGTACCATTGACGAAGGCAAACGAAAGATCGAGGACATGCCTCATGCCAAGAAAGAGCTCAACCCCCTCTGGGGGCTCCTCAGCGAACCGCTCTTCCAAATCATTGCGGCTGTTGGTCTCCTACTTACCGGCGTCCTGGGCCTGGTGGGACGTCTGTTGGATGGACTTGGACTGGGAGGACTAGTTAGGGGCTTGTTAGGCGGACTCGGACTCGATAAACTGCTGGGAAATTTGGGGCTAACCGCCTTGACGGACGCTTTGGGAATTACAGGTAACAAGAAGAAATAGGGGACGAAGCTTCTTGATGAGGTATTCTGATGATATGGGGATAATCAAGTAGTGAATATATATGTGTTTTACTATCTCTATCTTGAAGATGAAGAAGACGACTGTGGGTCAGATGACTGAGGCGAGGCGCCATATTACAATAGGCGGCAGCCTAACCCCCCCAAATGGCGTCGAGGCACATGAAGTCACACTAATGTACAAAAGGGGTAATTTTTAACTAAGTACAGGCGGCTTGAAGGCTTCAGCTTAGCTAAATGTAGGTAACATGAATTCAAGGTCAAGGATATAAATATGTTTAATTTTTGCAGGCTTTGCCATTGTATCTTAAACAAGGTTTTTCAAGGTATTGAACCAATAAGGTTGTTCTGTAGGCATAGGTGGCTTGTATGGGGGAGGAGGGTCTTTGGTCTAAGTCGCTAAATTAGGCGGTTTTGAAGTTGTACCGGTAGAAATGGCCTGTTGGGCTGCCGCCTAGTATGGCATGGCGCCTCGCCCCAGTTACCTGAGCCACAGTCGTCTTCCTTATCTTTAATATCATCTTCTAGATAGAGATAGCAAAACACATATACATTCATCTACTTGATTATCTCCATATCATCAGCCAGGGTATGCTCTTTCTGTGAATCTTGCCTTGAGGTCTGCAATGGTTAAGATAGTTTGTTTTGAAGGTAAGTTGGTTGAGTAGAGAAGACTCGAGAAATAACAACTCTTGTGCATCTTAGCTGCAAGGATTGATTTCGAACAAGTGTTTATGACGCAAGAAATCAATATCTTCATTTCTTTTTTCTAGTCCCAGTCGTCGAGCTTAATCTACGAACTGGATTAATCCGGCATTAACTTTGCGTCATTTTGACGGGCAATCATGTGGGTGTAGCAAATAATAAAAGCATGCCGCTACTAGCGAAACCTAAGGTACTGGCATACCATGCTCCCCGCTTCCAACCGCTGGGGTTCGAAAACACATCCGTTATCGAGATCCTTGGGGGCTATATAAGTATTGGTTCCACCGGCGCTTTGAGAATGCTAAGCCCCCTCAGAGTTCGTAGCTCTGTGGTTTTCATCGAGCAGGTTTTACTTTAACTTCGAAGGTCTCCAAGATGGAGAGAAGCACCCTAAGGCTTCCATGGCTTTCCAGCCCTTTCCCATTCATCCCCATCGGGCTCCTGGCGTTCTGCGTCTACGTCCCTCTTATTCGGTACTTCCGATATCGAAATCTACACTCCATTAACGAGAAATACAGGAAGTATCTCGACAAACCATACAGTATGGACTACGTTTCAGCACACGAGATCATCAGAACTATGATTCTGCGCGAATTCCCCTTCACTTTGAGACTATCCCTCCAATTCGGGCTCACCAAGTCATACTCCATGCCGGAACTTACCAAGGTTCTTGCTCAAACACGCCGCATAACGAACGAACAGAAGGTAGGTAAGCGGTCAGAAGACACAGTGGTCTTCTGGGAGGAGTTTCTGGTCGAGGGTATCGACAGCGAGCGCGGACGCACTGCCCTCGCAAAGATGAACTGGATCCACCGTCAATATGGATCGAAGATTGGCAAAAACGAGATGTTATACACGCTCGCCCTATTTATGTTCGAGCCCAAGCGCCGCATCGATTTGTATGAATGGCGAGAACTCTCTGATCTCGAACAGCTCGCGCTTTTCATCTACTGGAGGGAGATTGGAAACCGCATGGGAATGTCAGACATCCCGGAGACAATGGAGGATTATAAGCACTGGGTAGAAGAATACGAGGCCAAAACCATGAGATACGCCGAGAGTAACCGACAATGTGCCACCATGACCCTTGGCCTCTTCACGAGACCTCTACCCAGTCTCCTGCGTGGGGTTGGAGACCAGGTCATTTCGTCGTTGATAGAGGCACATGTCCGGCCTTTCTTAGGGCTAGAGGAGCCGCTGTGGGTCATTCAAGTGGGGGTGCAAGGGTTCTTCAACGTCCGTGCGTTAATCATGAGGTATCTCTCCCCGCCACGATTTTGGGATGCGGATATGGCTGGTACGGAAAACGAATCGGGTAAAATCCAGCGTCATTCTTATATGTTCGAGCCTTGGTATGTATCGAAATCTTTGTGGGGATCGGTGATGGAACTCGTCTTTCCCAAAGACAGAGACTTTATCGACCATGGCTTCCTACCCGGGAATATAGGCTCTCATGGGAACCACGGCAGAGAGACTGTGCTTGCAGAGGCTGAGAAGATGCATGAATATGCCCTCCAAGGCGGATCGGCAGGAACAGGCTGTCCATTTTCGTTTCGAGGCTAAAGGCTGGATTTTGGTGAGCATTGCCTTATTCGTCGACTGGTCATACAGTGGACGGCATTAATTAGGCGAATTACAGAGGTCCGTATCAATCTGCAGTTTAATCTACTTGAGACATAGATAATATTGGAAGAACGAAGGAATTTAAGATGTTTTCAATTCTTGTATATGTGAACACTTGACTTAAACCCTTATCCAGTACTGATAAGGAGAGTTGTCGATAAGAACAGCACGTGATAACTATTGCCATTCGCTCGGTCTTCACTCCGTGCTCTATTTGAAAGCAGATCCCCGCATACTCCTCGAACAACTTCACTCCGATTCAACCTAACCACAGGATCAACTCAACACTCCACAGTCATGGCATCCTTGCTGAGGAAGCCTTTAAAGCTTGCTCTGGTGCAGCTAGCATCCGGTAAGTATCGCTTTCCCTCTCCATACCCCGCACAAGCTTCAAGGATAGCGCTAATTAGATTTGATACAAACAGGCGTCGACAAGGCTGCTAACCTGGCTCACGCTCGCACCAAGGTCCTGGAGGCAGCGAAGGCAGGTGCCTCACTCATAGTCCTTCCCGAGTGCTTCAATTCTCCCTACGGAACCCAATACTTTCCCAAATACGCCGAGACTCTCCTTCCCTCCCCTCCAACACAGGAGCAGTCACCCTCCTACCATGCCCTGTCATCCATCGCCGCAGAGGCCAAAGCATACCTTGTTGGAGGCAGTATTCCCGAGCTCGAGACATCAACAAATAAATACTACAACACTTCTCTCGTATTCTCCCCCACAGGCGCACTCGTCGGAACCCACCGCAAGACACACCTGTTCGACATCGACATCCCCGGGAAAATCAGGTTCAAGGAGAGTGAGGTCCTGACACCCGGTGACCAACTGACTATCGTCGACCTTCCGGAATACGGCAAGATTGGGCTGGCAATCTGCTACGATATCCGCTTCCCGGAGCCAGCGATGATTGCGGCACGCACGGGCGCTTTTATGCTCGTTTACCCTGGTGCTTTCAATTTGACCACTGGCCCTCTCCACTGGCAGCTGTTGGCGCGGGCTCGTGCGGTGGACAACCAAATGTATGTGGCCTTGTGTAGCCCTGCCCGGGACCTGAGTGCCACTTACCACGCCTGGGGTCATAGTCTGGTTGCCGATCCCAGTGCAAAAGTGTTATCGGAGGCTGAGGAGAGTGAGGATATTGTTTACGCAGAGCTGGACAATGAGACAATCGAGAGCACGAGGAAGGGAATCCCTGTTTCTACTCAGCGGCGGTTCGACCTATATCCTGACGTGAGCGCCAGCAAGCAGTAGACTGAGCGATTCATCAAAATAGAATTGACACTTATACATCAAGTATACTAGTACTTCCATTTAAATAGCATATCGAGAATATATCATAAACTATAAAAATTCCTAAGTATGAAAACATGGTTGTAGACAATGTCGCCTTTTCAGGCTCTATTATGTAAAGCACACACGTGACTATTAACGTAATCCACCACCGAACCGTCCACACCACCGAGCCGTCCGTTTTTGCTCCCATGGCTTGAATATTGAAGGTTTCCAACCACCACACGCATTAAATTAGATGATTTAATTCCCTATATATGCCTATTTACTAGGGCAGTTCCGTATTGTATGCCCAATAATCCCACAGCCACTGCAGCGCTGCGGAGCGCGCTTCCGAGGCCTAGGTGTAGGCTCCTCAACCTGTGCTTCAGTCAGTGCATCAAGGCGCTGAATGCGATCAAGACCTTCCTGTACTGATAAAGTAATATTTCTTCCTAGTACACCACGTCTTCTTGCCTTCTTCTTTATCTTTCGCTCATTTTCAGCCCTTAGAACCTTAATTTCTTGCTGAAGAAGAAGGTTCATATTCATTGCCATCTGTGCTGCCTTCTCAAGATGTTGAATATGAGAGACTGGGCTACTAGAGAGGGTCCTTTTCTTTTGAAGACTCTTCTGCAGGCTTTTAACCTTGTAATCAAGCTAACAGGGATTCTGAGGAGTCTGAAAAGCAGAGGAAATTGACCCTTCAACTTCAACAAGAGGTGGTGTAGGCGTACAAAGTTGAAAGGTTATTTTTTCAAGAACATGGGCTTGATTCAGTGGTTTAAGGCCTGCTCCTGCAAAGCCACCATAGATATTTCCTGTATTAAAGACCTTCTCCCATGCAGGTGGGTAGAGATGAAGAAAATCCTGCTTATCAATGTGATTATTGCCAGCCACCATCATGCCTTCAACTAGCTTCCCGTACGCACGCTTAAGAGGCCCAAAAACGCCCACATCAAGCGGCTGAAGAAGGTGAGAGGTATAAGATGGCATACACAGGCAGATAATCCCATTCTCTGTATAGAAGGTATCAAACTCTGCAGTCCGGTGACTTGAATGGCCATCAAGAACAAGTAATCACTTTGCACCAGTAGAGTAGAGCTTAGAGAAAGGTTCAAATAGCTCCTTAAGCCAGTAAAGGCCTATCTCATCTGTTATCCATCCATTCTTGCTTAAAGCAAGCTTCCAATCTTGCTTAGCCTGCAAGTTAGGCTCTTGATACCAAGTGGCCTGCTGTTCTTGTCCTTTAAGGATAATCATTGGTGGTAAAGACACTCCTTTAGAACCAACACACTCAATAATGGTGACCCATTCACAATTTCCTTGAATAACTGTACGAGGCCTCTCACTGCGCTCAACAACAGTAATAACTTTAGATGAGGTACAGAGTCCCATGGCAAAGCCAGTCTCATCAAAGTTCCAGATATCATCTTCATGTATACCATGTTCCTGAATGGCTTCATGTACGGTCTGAAACCACTGCTTTATGACCTTAGGATCCTCCTGCTTAGCCCGCTGATATGTAATCCTTCGATTATAGCGTGTACGAAGAGCTGGATGTCGTTTTATAAACTTTGATGCCCAGTTAACACCTAGAGTTGTAGTAAGATCCTAGGTACATGCTTGAAGTAAACTCTGTGCCATTCCATGCAGGTATTCTGGTCAAATTAAGAAACCTCACTTATCTGCATATAATATACGCTTTATAAGGGCTCCCTCTTCAATCTCTGTTAATCTATGCCCATTAGCGCGTGCTTCTGAGCGTGAGGAGACTCCATTAAGCCGTTCAAGGAAGGTCGTCTTTGGAACCCCAAAAGTTGCAGCTGCCTTAGATTTTGATTGAATTTTTTTATTTTTATACGCGCTAATGGCCATTTGAATTCGATTTTCTTGAGATAGAGGCATTTCATGCAGTGGTGGTGAAATAATAATGTATTCAAAGACTGATTGCTGGAGTTGACGCGTAAACGGACGGCT